>UESW01004810.1:804585-1158447 GCA_900491605.1 Calamus simplicifolius
CGTGCCATCACCAGAAGGTGGTGATAGAGAAAGATAGCGGGAGCCGATTTGGTTCCCACCTTGGTTTAGGCCCAATGACGTGCCCACCGGCTTGCCGGGCCTGGGCCGCTGGCCCTGGCCCCTATCGATGCCGGGGAGGCATCGATGGGGTTCGGGTGGCCTTCTCCAGCCAGCCATGCCACTACAAAGGAAGGCACGGTGATTGTTGCCCAGATATAGCAACCCAAGAGGGGGGATGAATTGGGTTCTTTAAAAATTTAATTAGCAATTATGTGCCTTAGAAATTTTTCACAAATAAATCAAGTGTAGTGTAGTAGATTTTATACAAGCAATCAAAGAAAATAGCACAACCAAACATAGCAAGTTTATAGTGGTTAGGTACCAAACCCAACACCTATATCCACTCCCCAAGAATTCCTTGGGAATTTCACTAACACCACTAGTTGATCTGGCTAGCAAACTTGTTTGCGGACATAAGTAAGCCTTACACTCTAGCCTTTCGGGTTAGCATTTGTTTCCAGACACAAGCATGTCTTATAAGATAATACTTGGGCAGACTTCTACCCTTATATGTTTTACAACCATGAAACATAAACTCAAAGCACAAGAATATCAATTTTATACAATGAGCTCCTAAGAATAAGCAGATATTTAAAGATACTTCACAATTTTTGAAGAACACTTCTCAAGATGGCTTCTTCTTTTGAGCGCGTCGAAACAATAAATGAAGCCTTTGAAGAAGCTTGACTACTCTTCAAGAGTGGTTGTAGCTTTTCACGCCATGCCAAGGATAGGACAATGAATGCTCTTCAAGTGGCTTCAGAGATTTTCAATATAGCTCATCAACTCAGATTTTTACAAGACTTTCTCAAATATTTTTCACTGTTTCTTCCTGCAATAATGATCTTTTCTCAATATTTTTCCCTTTGTTTTTTTTTTTCGTGCTCAAATCACTGTGCGAATGGAATATTTATACACAAGAGAAAGAGTATAGCTGTTGTAGACCATTGTGAAAGAGGTAGAACGGAAATGGCAAAGCAGAAGAATGCTAGAAATAAATCCGTTGAAAATTTTCTAAAAGGCTTGGACATTCGATTGGTTGTCCAACACAAATCATGCTCTCTATTAAGTCTTAGGTGCAACAATGGATGCCCAGTTGGTCGTCCAAAACAATTTCATTCAAAATCCATCGCAAGTTTTAGAAGCAAACCTGAGAGCAAGAATCCATTGGACGCCCAGTCGGTCATCCAAAAGAAAGGTCAGAGAGGATTGGACGTCCGGTTGGACGTCTAGAAAAAGGCTTCACACAAATGAAAGTCTGGTTGGATGTCCAAAAGAAAAGTCCAAAGAGGTTGGATGCCTGGTTGGGGGCATCCAGCTTTTTACCTACCCAAGCTGGATGGCCCGGGTCATCCAACTTTTCACTAAACCATGTTGGACGCCCAAGTGGCGGTCCAACTTTCCACCAAACTGATTTGGGACGCCTGATTGGCCATCCAACACCAAAATCAAAGTTGGGAAACAGGATATGGCTTGGAAAAAATTTAAGAAAAGTTGCAGTAAAGCTATGGGTGACACAAAACCTTTGTAAAAAATTTTAAGTTCAGTGCAAGATAATATTCAATCCAATAAGTAAGAAATAGGATGCTTTGAAAAATAGGATTCTCTTAAAAATATCAAAAGTCAGTTCCATATCTTTAAATAAATAAATGCTCTCTTGAAACAAAAGGTAACTTGAAGATTTGAAATCCAAGTTCTTTGAAAAAATCATATGGTATAATAAATTCTTTTGAATTAGAAATCATTTCGACTTGAAAGCCCATTCATAAAATTATCACTTTACCTATGTTACCTTTCATTTAATTTGAAATTTACCTCAATTTGAAGTTAACGCTTTCTTTCATGATGGATTACCTGAAATCATTTAGTCTCAATAATAATATCATTAGTACCATACTTAATTATTTTGTATTCATTAAAATCAATATGAGGTCAACAATCTTCCTCTTTTTATTGATGACAAAACCATTATGTATAAATAAGAGATAAAAAATATCAATCATGACATTCCTTGATATTTTGAAGTATAAGACAAGGCATGCCAAAACTTAGTGTATCGTGCCGAAACTCTAAATATCAAGAATACTTACAACATGATATTCAGAAAATACATTGTATGACTCCCCCTTAGGTTTTGAAACTTTGAATTTTTCAAAATAGAGTGCATATAAGTATATAGCTTTTCAATTTGATCTCAAAGATAAGGAATGGTTCCATTTCTCCCCAAAAACAGAAATTTGGTGTTTCAAATCAAAAGATTAGAATGTATAGAATGTATGCGGCTCCATTTCTCCCCAAAAATAAAATCAAAAAGTATATGCAATTCCATTCTCCCTAGAATGTGTATTTGAAATCAGAATGTATGCGGTTCCATTTCTCCAAAAAAAAATGAAAAATATGCATTGAAAATTATAAAATCAAAATGTATGCGGTTCCATTTCTCCCCCTTTTGTCATCAATCAAGAAGAAGACAAAAGGATTTGCATATATCACTGTGTGTTTTTCCTTCAAGGAATGGTATAAATAAATTAACTAAGTATGAGAACAATATAAAGATAAGCACCATCATACAATCATCATAATCATACAAATCATTATACAAACCATCATAATTATACAAACCATCATACAAATCATCATAATCATACAAACCATACATAGAGAGTTTCATAAACATTATACAAGCCAATATTAAGTATGTCCATAGCATCCAGTCATATAAGATATACAAACCATTATAAAAATTCAGTCATTAATATTATACAGTCTATAAGAAGTTCAGTCATAAATTCATTGAATGATGTGAGGCTGCGATGAGGAAGATCCATTGATGTGACTTTGTACCGCTGGATGAGAAGAAGCAAGATGTGGAGCAGGTCGGTGTTGTGGAGGTTTTGATGGGCTAAGCTGCTGCATGAACCTAAAAATTTCTTGAGTCATGCTGTGGCATTGTTGAACAACACTAGTAAGACAAGAAAGAACATCGTGAGTTGTCTCAGTCTTATTCCTATTAGTAGACATTTCAGATCCTGCCAAGTCAGCTTTCTCAATCAAGGAGTTCATGTCATTCCGTAGTCGAGAGATCTCACAATACATCCTACCAATGTCCACTTTTTCTTCTTGATGAAAAATCCTTCCATTAAGAATATTAACAAAATGCTCCAAACCATGCAAACACATTCTAATACCAGTAAGAGAAACAAAAATGGATGAGATATGGGGAACAATAGAAGAATCACTAGAATTCGAAGTACTATCCCCGGAGCTTCTGATAGAAACAACATTAGAAATCCTCCTAACCAAAGTGTCCACAACATCAAGGTCTAATTTGAAAGTACTAGGATGACTTGGTTGGTTAGAGGTAGGAATGTGTTCCGGTCCATGAGATGGATTGTCATTAATAGGTCGATTGTTTTCAGTGGGTGGAATGCTGTCAATATGCATGAGATCTTCTAATTCAAACATATAAGGGTAAGCATGAGGTGAAGTAGCATAAGTATGAGATGAAGAAACAAAGGCCTGAGGTGCACTAAAAAAAAAAAGTATGAGGTATAGAAGGTCCCCCCTGGATAGGTGCTGAAGGTACTTGCACCTTCTCCTTGTTTCTAGTCCAATGGCCATCTATTTTGGAAATACCCATATGGTTAAGGATGCACTCATTGTAAAAGCTCGTATGGCTTAACTTACAAACAGTCTTACCTCTAACTCTAACTCCAAAATGGGCAAATACATGGGTAAGGAGAAGGCCATAGGGTAGGGCCGCTCTAGGTCTACCAGTTGCTTCTTTAATAATACAACACATTAAATACATAAAACTCATAGGAGTATGGCTAACTACATGGTACATATACTAAGGTCTCTATCATTCACATAGTCAAAGTTATCACTTTTAGGAGCTATAATTCTATATATCATATGGTGCAGCAGTTTCATTTTAGCATTTAAGTTCTTAGTAAAGATCCTATCAAAATGAGAAGCGTCCTCAACACTAAGAACAATTTCAATTCTATATGCTTTGCCATCAGCTGATCCTCAAAGATACCCTCAGTAGAAACTTTTAATACGGATCTTAAAGTAGCTTCATCAAATTTAATGATGACACCTTTTACAATAAAAGAAACATGACCACCAGCAAAGCTAATATTATGATAAAACTCCCTAACAAGGTCAGGATAAATAGGTGCTTCAGTTTTGAGAGAGGGAGAGATAAAGTAGTACTTACAAATTTCAAGTCAGTCCTGGGCGTCTCTTCACCTTCCTCCTTTGGCATCTCCTTTCCCATAGACTTCCAAGCGTCTGCTTCACATCCTGGTCGAGTGTTTTCCCTAGCTTCACATCCTCTTCATGTCTTCACGTTCTTGGGAATCTCACATGGAATTAGAGAGTGAGAGAGAGAGAGAGAGAGAGAGAGAGAGAGAGATGAAACAAAAGAGATCGAGAAGAGAGGGAGAGATAAAGCGGCATCTTCACTTTCTTCCCATGGCATCTCCCTTCCCGTGGACTTCCGAGCGTCCGCTTCACGTCCTGGCCGAGCATTTTTCCTGGCTTCACATCCTCTTCATGTCCTCTTCACGTCTTCACATTCCTGGGAAAACCCCGTGGACAAAGACCAATGAAGCCCCTCAAGCGACATTTTTCCTGGCCGAGCGAAAGTCGTCTCCCTTCCCGTGGACTTCCAATTGTCCACTTCACGTCCACACGTCATCCTCTTTCCGTGAAGACTCACGTCTTCACGTAGCATGCCAAGGCTTTGTTCCTAGGAATCCCACATGGACAAAGACCAACGAAGCCCCTTACGCGGCATTTTCCCTGGCCGAGCGAAAGCACCACCGGATTCGTCTGAGTCTCGCACCCGAACACCCATGGATCCTCTTCAAACGCGGATGAGAACGAAAGATAACAAGAACATGGAGGAGGAGGGAGAAGAAAGAACGTTCAAAGAGACTAGGATTTTTTTTGGAAAAGGAACCATCTGAGTCTCACACCCGAACAGCCGTGGATCCTCTTCAAATGTGGCTAGATAAGGTGATGAGAGAGGGCTTTTTAGGAAAAGGATAAATTTTTAGAAAAAGGATAAAAGGCTACATTCTTAATTAGGAGAGAAAAATAGATAAATTTTTAGTTTTATATTAGACTACGTCTTAATTAAGAATATAGTCTTTTATATTATAAGATAATATAAGACTACGGCTTAATTAAAAATATAGTCTTTTATATTATAAGATAATATAAAACTACGTTTTTAATTATAGATGTAGTCTTTTAATTTATAAAAATTATGAAAACGTAGTCTAAAATATTAGACTATATTTATTACTAAAAATATAGTCTTTTTTATAAAACCTACCGTAGTGTATTTAACTTTTTGTAGTAATGTTTCAATGAAGGTTCGCCCAAATATCTACACAAAGAGTCTAGTTGACTAGATTTGATTTTCAGTCAACTAAATTCAATAATGGTTCAACCAACACAATGCTTAGACACATCTAGCTGATTGGATTTGATCCCCTGTCAGCTAGAGTTAAGGATGGTTTGGCTAGTTCACTACATAGAGCATCTAATTGATTAGATTTGATCCCCAGTCAGCTAGAATTAAGGATAGTTTGGCTAGTTTACTGCACAGAACATCTAGTTGACTAGATTTGATCCCTAGTCAGCTAGAATTAAGGATGGTTCGGCCAATTTATTGCACAGAACATCTAGTTGATTGGATTTGATGCCCAGTCAGCTAGAATTAAGGATGGTTCGGTCAGCATCAAGGAAATCACCATCCAGTTGGTTGAAAAATGATTCTAGTTAGCCGAATGATAAGATATCATGCTAAATGTAAGTTTAGGTGGTTGGGAAAGGAGGCATTTCTTCAATAAAATTCCTAAATAGCTTCTTTCAACCTGTGAAAAATTGAGATGACTTTATTTAATTCATAACTTTGAGATAAAACCTTGAAACATCTTCTTCTCTTCTTGGTACATTGTATTAATCTGTAATGATCTTTATCTCCATAATAAACATATTATACCATACTTAATTATTTGTAATCATCAAAATCAACAAGGAGTCAACAAGTACTATACTTAATTGCTTTGTAATCATCAAAATCAATATAAGATCAACAGTTGGTCATCCAATTTTTGCTCCTAGTCATCCTGTCATGCCCCAGATCTAAGGATGGATCCAGGAGGTGGCAACCCGTCGCATGCTAACATGTAAGGTATCCATTAACAGAAATGATTATCAATCAAAAGTCAATTACTGTTATGCCATCAAAAGCATCAACATTCTTATTACAAATTTTAAATAAAAGATGTCCAAAATACAAGAAACATAAATTTTTATCTAAGTCAAGTTGATAGAAACTCCAATCTACCCATGTCCCTCTTTATTTTTCTGGCTCTGAAAATATCAACAAAAGTTTAATGAGTTTACACTCAATAAGTAAGCCTAGCATAAAACATATCATATAACTTTAAGAATATAGCATGTCTTGCTTTACTTATCTTCATATGTCAAACTTCATATCAAAATATAATTCAGAATATATGTCAAAACTTTTATGTCTTTCTTTTCAAGTTTTAAGCAAAACAATTTTATTTGTCAAAATATATGCCAAGCTTTCAAATTTCAAATACATTTTTACCATGTTATCAAAACATGCATATCATATGCTTAAAATAATTTTAGAAGCAAATGCCATGTAGCATTTCAAAATACACTTTAAATCAAACCACTGTACTACTGTAAATAACATGTCTTGATTTACTTATGTTCTTAAAATTCATTGAGATCACAATGCACATTATGGCTCAAGATTTTAGTTCTAAGTTTTTAAATCATCATATTGATAACTCACTATCCTCAAATTGTATTTCATCTTATTATAAATATACCACGGTCATAAACTATGACCACATATATCCCTGTGACATAGCCAGAACAGAACACCACATATAACCTCTATGGATGAGAGCCAAAATAGAGCACCACATATAATCTCTATGGATGAGGGCCAGAACAGAACACCATATATAATCTCTATGGGTGAGAGCCAGAACAGAACACTACATATAATCCCTATAGGTATGGGCCAGAATATAATACCACATATAATCCCTATGGATGAGGGATAGAATAGAACACCACATATAATCCCTATAGGTGAGGGACAGAACAGAACACCACATATAATCCCTATTGGTGAGGGATAGAACAAAATACCCAATTTAACCCTGTGGATGGGAGTATATCCTTCACATATATCCCTTGTGGAGGTGGGTTTCGGTATCAGAAATCATATCACATAATCACATCATAGTGGTTCATGGTAATATTTTCTTATTTAGAACTTATTTCATTTCTTATTCAAATGTTAACCATAAAATTCTTTAGGTTAACCTAACAAATGTACACACTCATATCGTATTGTCCATGCTAATAATATTAAAATCCAATATTTGTACTAACTTAAGGTTTGAACAGGTATAATAACCATTTATTTTACATAAGTAATATTAATTTATTATTTAGATTACTTTCACATATAACATTATTACTATACACTACTATTGTTTTCATTAATTATTTATTTATGATTATAATTTATTTATTTATTGAATCATGCAAAATTTATCTAAAATCTAAAATATCATTATCAAGCTTGCAAATGAATAAAATAATACATCAAAATTCATTTGCATGATAATAGCAGATGCTAAAATAATATCTAAATATATACAAATATTTTATTCAAAAATTATAATTTAATGATTTACTAAATTACTCATGATGAATGGCTTACTTACCTTCTATCGCTAATCCATGCATCCAAATCAATCTTTTAAGTTTCTGACACCTACAACATAATATTTATATTTTAATTTTCATAATTTGTGAGGCTAAAATAGAATTAATTAAGCTACCAAGTCTTATCCTAGGCCTAAACTGGGGCCCGAATATCTTCATGTTCATTAGTTTAATTAGGGAAACAAAAATTCTTCGACAAACTAGAATCAACGAGGATTCAAACCCTATATTTAAACATTGGGTCAAGCCCAATTTGGGCTTAAAAAAATTGAATCCAACTGGCTCAATGAGTTAACCCAAGCTAGCCCATTCACTCTATCCCTCCTTCCTCTTCCTTGTTTTCTTCCATGACTGTGCTCATGGGTATCGGTGGCTTGGAGCCACTGCTAGCCTTGCATGGCCGATGATTGGATGTCGCCAGTTGACCCAGCACCGGCGACCACCAACAGTACCTCCCCCTCTTGTTTTCTTTCTTTCCTCCCCATTCCTTTTTTTTTCATTGATACTCTATTTTCATATTCAAAACAGAGCCACCTTTTTCCTTCGTTTCCCAACGATCGCCTTTGCTAATGTCTGAATCATGCAACCCTATGAAAGACCAAACAAAGAAGAAGAGAATAGCAGAATTACCTATTGAGAGAAGTCATCCATAAGGAACAGATCATTGCTAAAAAATCGCTCAAAATCTCCCTGATCTTGGATCACCAAGAGGAGAAGGAGCCGGAGCAAGGTCCGACGATGGATTGCTGCAGACAATGAAAATGGGAATGATAGAAGTTGTTGAAGGAAAAAGAAAGGGGTAGAAGAATAAATAAATCATCCCTCACTGATGATGACTAGCAAGTAAAGGACAATGAGATCATTTGGTGCACCAATTGGTAATGCCGCAATAATTATGGTGTTATTCTTTAGTAATGCCACGACGATCATGGACGTTACTCATTTACTTTAAAAAGTGGATGTCCAATAGTAAAGTTGGTTGGCCGATTGGTCATCCAATGGGAGATTTTAAAAAGAGATTTCAATATTTCAAGGTTCAAAATGCAAAAAGGCTTATGGTACTCAAAGATCAGTGAAAATTAATTTAGAAATGATCTAGAAAAATTCTCAAAAATGAGGATCATGAAGATTAATCAATGAGGTTTCATATGGATCATATTTCATGCAAAGATCATATCATAAGAGAGTATAAAAATCAAACAATCATAACAGCTCACTAGACAGAAGGGTCAAGTATACTAAGCTCTCTTCTAAATATGCTTTAAATTTAATCATGAATTATATCTTATTAAAAAGATAAATAAGTCTACTTTTCAATGTCATCAACCATGTATGAATTGAATTATTGTACTAAAAGTATATAAAAATTCAAAATAATTATTCGATTCAAAAATACAACTCCCAATGCATTACTTTAAAGTTTCATAACTCTCAACATGCTTTAAATCTGATTCTAAATTATACTATGTTGGAAAGATAAATGAGTACACTTTTCAATATCACTAACCATGCATGAATTAAATTATTATACCAAAGGTATATAAAAATATGAAATAGTTGCCTGATTCAAATATGCAACTCCCAATGTATTACTTTAAAGTTTCATAACTCTCAATATGCTTTAAATCTGATTATGAATTATACTTTGTTGGAAAGATAAATGAGTTTACTTTTTAATGTCATCAATCATGTATGAATTAAATTATTATTCTAAAAGTATATAAAAATATGAAACAGTTATCTGATTTAAATATGCAAATCCTAATGCATTACTTTGAAGCTTTAGAGCTCTCAACATGATTTGAATATGATCACAAATTATACCTTGTTAGAAAGATAAATGAGCATACTTTAAATATCACCAACCATGCATTAATTGACTTATTGTACCAAAAATATATAAAATATAAAATAGTTATACGATTTAAATATGCAACTCTCAATTAGTTTGAAGCTCAATAACTCTCAACATACTTTGAATCTAATCATAAATTATATTTTATTGGAAAGATAAATGAGTCTACTTGTTAATATCATAAACCTTGTATAAATTAAATTATTATATTAAAAGTATACAAAATATGAAATAGTTGCCTGATTTAAACATACAACTTTCAATGCATTACTTCAAAACTCCATAACTTTGAACATACTTTAAATTTAATCATGAATTATATCTTATTGAAAAGATAAATGAATTTACTTTTAATGTCACCAATTATGCATGAATTAAAATATTATTCTAAAAGTATATAAAAATATAAAATAGTTGCCTAATTCAAACATGCAACTTTGAATATATTATTTTAAAGCTTTATAACTCTCAATATGCTTTGAATCTGATCACAAATTATATCTAATTAAAAAGATAAATGAGTCTACTTTTCAATGCTACCAATCATGTATGAATAAAATTATTGTACCAAAAGGATATAAAAATACGAAACGGTTGTCGATTCCAACATTTAACTCCCAATATATTACTTTGAAACTACATAACTCTCAACATGCTTTGAATCTAATCATGAATTATACTTTATTAAAAAGATAAATAAAATTATTTTTTAATGTCACTAACCGTGCATGAATTAAATTATTATACTAAAAGTATATAAAATATAAATAATAGTCCAATTTTAATATATAACTCCCAATGCATTACTTTAAACTCAAAAACACTCAACATGCTTTGAATCCGATCATTAATTATACCTTATTAGAAAGATAAATGAGTCTACTTTCTAATATCACCAACCATACATTAATTAAATTATTACATAACAAATTTATAAAAATATGAAACACTTGCCCAATTCCAACATTCAACTCATTTGAGAACCTATTGCTTCACCTACATTTATTAAATGGTAAAGTTCTTCAAATATTCATATTAGTAGTTTTGTACTAAAGTTTTAAAAGCAACTAAATAATTTAACAATATTAGCATGCCTAATTGAACACAGAATTTGTATTTGGCATTGAAATTTCTCTAGCCAGTAATTAAGTTTTGCACTATTTCATCTCTACATTCCCATTAGATGACCTCCTGGCCATCCAATTTTGGATTTCTGGCTGTCCACTTTTGGAAGTGGATGACCAATTACTCAAAATCAATCATTCATCTTTAGTGCTGGATGATCATATATTACTTATTGGATGTCTAGTCTTTCACTCTTGGACGTTCAGCTCATGGAATCTTGGCCGATTGAATATATGGCTGGTTGTTCTCTTGCCTTACTTTATTCCAATCATTTCTTTCCAAGCCGTGAGCCACTCTTAAGCTTTTCCTCTTCTTCATTCTATTTTCAATCTTCTTGCTCTTAAGTCTTTGGATCTTGGCATCTAAGGTAAACTTTGGTCGTGGATCTTCTTTCCAAGGCATTAGTGAGTGTTCTCCCTCTAACCCTTCAAGTTTTTAGTCCATGATTAGGAGATCTGTAGCATTTGGTAGAATAGTTGATTTTGATTTTCTTACTATTGATAGTTTTGAAATTGATGATCTATTGGCATTTCAAGGATGGGAGTTTTTGCTTAAAACAAACCTACCTATATTTTCTGATCTTGTCAAAATCTTTTACCATAATATTAGCTTTGGTGATGGTAGTGTATCTTCAGTTGTTAAAAATGTTAGAATTGATCTTAATGAAGATACATTAGGAGAAATTCTGAATATTCCTACTAATGGTGATTTTGAAGACTCTCTTGAAAGCAAAAAGTAAAATAAAAATTATTCTTGATATTGAGGATGCTTCCAATATTGATTGAATTTTTGCTAAATATTTGAATATTGAAATGAGGCTGTTGCATAATATAATTTCTCGATGCCTTACTTCAAGAAGTGGTAGCTTCGATTATGTAATGACCGTGACTTAGATATCATGTATTATATAGTGAATAATTTTTTTTTGAACCTATCCAACTTAATGCTTCGTGTCATGAGAGAAGCAATAACTTGACCTAGAGCAGCCCTACCCTCATATTTGTTGCAATAGCTTCAGATTTAGCGACGGATCAATGAGTAAAAATAATAAAAAAATTAGCGACGGATATAGCGACATATTTTGGTCTACTATGATATTTATTCGTATAAACATAGCGATGGAAAATGTCGCTACATGAATAGAGAAAGGTGCAAGATCCTTCTGCACCTGTCAAGGGGGAGAGACCTTCTATGCTTCATGATTTCTCTGCTGGACCTCAAGAATTTCCTACTTCATATCATGCTTTGCTGACCCCTTTACTACTTATTCTTATATGTTTGAAGTAAATGAACTTATGACCATTAACCCCACTCCTTCCATTAATGACAATCCTTCCTTTGCCAATAATCCTTCTGCTGATCCAAATCCACATCATGATCCACCACCTATCCAGAATCCTTCTCAACCAAGTCATCCTATCATTGCTAAGATTGACCCGGATGATATGAACACTTTAGTTCAAAGGATTTTTGATGTTGTTTCTTTTCGCGGATCTAGGACGAGCTCATCTTGTTCTTCTAAAACATCCATTATTCCCCACATCTCTTCCATGTATGCTTCCCTAGATGAAATTAAATTGAGTTATGCAATTTATAGTATAATTCCAGTGTGATTAAGCAAAAAACATTTAATTATGGTGAGATTATGGATATTACAAAATTCTTTGCTAAAATTTCTAAGTTAAGAAATGATATAAATTCCCTGTTGGATAGTGCTGGTGTGGCAAGTACTGAGATTGCTACTTTTTGTGTCCGAACTGAAAAAGCTCAGTTTGCCCTTGACAGTCTTTCAAAGATTATTTCTGAATGCCACAGCATGTCTCAAGCAATTTAGGGTTTCATCTCTCAGCTGTCTCCGTAAGATGAAAATCCTTTTCATCCACCTGCTCCTCATCTGGCTTCATCTCGTCCTTCTAGATGTGGTCGTGGATCTTCTTCTTCTTCTCGATTTGAAGTTATTGATCGATGTTATGTTACTTCTAGACCCATGATTATGTTTAAATTTGTTGTTGGTTTGTATGAATTCTGCTTACTATTAAGGACCAATACTTTCATTGGCTTGTATATTGTTAATGACTGGATTGTATGGCTGTAAGACCTTTATGACTTAATCTGCATTTTATATTATCTGCTTGATGTTGAAAACTTTATGCTTATCCTAATATTGTTATTACTTACTATAGTTATTTCATTCCTTGAAGAGAAGACATATAGTGATTAATGCATATCTTTTCACCTTCTTTTTGACTGATGATAAAAAAGGGGAGAAATGGAACGCATGCATTCTAATCTTTATGATTTAAAAATTTGATTTGAAAGAAATGAAATGCACAAATCGTTCTGCTTTCCTTTGATATTTTTTTTAAGTGGTATCAAATGAAATGCATACATTTTGATTTCATGATTTGAAATACATTTTCATATTTTGTTGAAAACTGGAATGCTTACAATGTTTTGAATTGCATGCTCGCAATACCTTTGTTTACCTTGGAAAGAATTTGAAACATGTACTCTACTTTTGAAAATTTTAATTTTTCAAAATCAAAGGGGGAGTTATGCATTGTATCTATTGAATATTGTAGCTTATATACTTTTGAAAATCAGAGTTTCGGCACATTACACCAGATTTTGTCATGCATTGTCTTATACTTCAAAATTCCAAGGAATGCTTTAATTTGAAACTCTTTATCTCTTGTTGAATACTTAATGGTTTTGTCATCATCAAAAAGGAAAGATTATTGACCTCTTATTGATTTTGATGAATACAAAATAATTAAGTATTGTATTAACATCATCTCTGTCAAGTCTATTCGATTTCAGGTTATATTCATTATGAAAAAATATACTTGCTTCAGCCTAAAAGTAAATTATGATTCAAAATAAAAGGTAATGCAAGTAATGTATCAATATGCTTACCAAATTAAATTTTATTCAAAAGGTTTGTAGTGATTAAATTATTTTTTAAAGAACTTGGATTTCGTGACCACTGAATAATTTTTATGTGTTTTATGTTTGGATAGTTTCTTTACCAAAATAAATTCTAAGTTTAATTATATTTGCATTGCCTTGAACTGGATTCAATCATTTTATAAGTTCTTATTTAAATTCTACGTTGCTTTGAATATGTTTTGGAGTTGAATGAGTACCAAAACTATTTTCAAGTATTTGTTGGTTGACTCATTTTGAGTACTAGCCATCCAAGTTCATTTGCCATTCGTTTTTCTTCTAGCATTGGTTTTTGGATTCAATGTTGGACGTCCGGAGTCTTTTGCTAGCTGACTGGATTATTGTTGCCTTCGGTCTCTTCTCCCTGGCATCAATTTGCCTCTAAAATTAGCCAATCGGGACTTGGGATCGGGCGATCGGATTTTAGAATGCTTCTGTTTTCTTCCTGCTATCCCACGTGACTCAGTTGTTGGCCGATTGGGATTTGTTGTTGGAAGACATACAGTGATTAATGCATATCTTTTCCCCTTCTTTTGATTAATGATAAAAAGGGGAGAAATGGAATAAATGCATTCTGATCTTTATGATTTAAAAATTTGATTTGAAAGAAATAAAATGCACAAATTGTTCTACTTTCCTTTGATATATTTTTAATGTGGAATCAAATGAAACACATACATTTTGATTTCATGATTTGAAATGCATTTTCATATTTTGTTGAAAAATGGAATGCTTACAATGTTTGGAATTGCATGCTCACAATACCTTTGTTTACCTTGGAAAGAATTTGAAACATATACTCTACTTTGAAAATTTCAATGTTTCAAAATCAAAGGGGGAGTTATGCATTGTATGTATTGAATATTATAGCTTATATACTTTTGAAAATCAGAGTTTCAGCACATTATACTAGATTTGTCATGCATTGTCTTATACTTCAAAAGTCCAAGGAATGCTTTAATTTGAAACTCTCTATCTCTTGTTGAATACTTAATGATTTTGTCATCATCAAAAAGAGAAGATTATTGACCTCTTATTGATTTTGATGAATACAAAATAATTAAGTATTGTATTAACATCATCTATGTCAAGTCTAATCTATTTTAGGTTATTCATTATGAAAGAATATACTTGCTTCAGCCTAAAAGTAAATTATGATTCAAAATAAAAGGTAATGCAAGTAATGTATCAATATGCTTACCAAATTAAATTTTATTTAAAAAGTTTGTAGTGATTAAATTATATTTAAAGAACTTGAATTTTGTGACCACTGAATAATTTTTATGTGTTTTATGTTTGGATAGTTTACTTGCCAAAATAAATTTTAAGTTTAATTATATTTGCATTGTTTTGAACTGGATTCAATCATTTTATAAGTTCTTATTTAAATTCTACATTGCTTTGAATATGTTTTGGAGTTGAATGAGTACCAAAACTATTTTCAAGTATTTGTTGGTTGACCGATTTTGAGTACTAGCCATCTAAGTTCATTTGCCATTCGTTTTTCTTCTAGCATTGGTTTTTGGATTCAACGTTGGACGTCCAGAGTCTTTTGCTAGCTGACCGGATTATTGTTGCCTTCAGTCTCTTCTCCCTGGCATCAATTTGCCTCTAAAATTAGCCAACCGGGACTTGGGATCGGGTGACCGGATTTTAGAATGCTTATGTTTTCTTCCTACTATCCCACATGACTCGGTTGTTGGCCGATTGGGATTTGTTGTTGGAAGACCGGGCCCATGCATTGGGCTTTCGATCTTTTTATTTGACTGATCGACTTTCAATTGCCTTTGGTTTGTTTCTTTCTTGGCATCTCCCGTGACTCAAATGTTGGAAGACTGATTTTTGTGTTGGGCATCTGGACTTCTATGCTGGACTTTCAATTTTTCCACTTAGCCAACCGAATTTGTAAGTGGTTCAGCTTCTCCTTGGTTTAACTGGAGTTAGGCGATTGGCTTTGCTTGTTAGCCATCCAACTTTATCTTGTGGCTTTTATTGGATGACCGAATATTAAATTTGGATGACCGATATTTTGTGCCTTTTGGTTTGTGCTCCCTGACACCACTTGGCTTTAAAATTAGATGACCGAATTCATGGATTGGCCAACCAGTTTTAAGTTGCTATCGGTTTGTGCTCCCTAGCTCTCTCTTGACCCTTGCATTGGACGACTAAACTCACGTCTTGGTCTTCTAACTTTTGCCACTAGGCAGCCATGCTTGCACGTTGGGCTTCCAATGTTTTCTCCTAGCCAACCGGTTACTTGTGTTGGGCTTATGATTTTTTCACTTAGTTGATCGGACTTTGGAGTTAGGCAACTGGCCTTGTGCCTTGGATGGCCGAACTCCTGAGTTAGGCTTCCAAGTGTTGCATGCTCTCTCTTGCTCTCTCTCTCTCTCTCTCTCTTTCTATCTCACAATGTTCACATAATGGCTATTTTTGGTTATATATAGTTCATTTGAATAGTGATTCTGTAGAAGAAAAGAAAGAGAAAAGGTGAAAAATATTGTGAGAAAAATCGTGTAGAAAAAGAGAGAAAATATTTTGTAAGAAAGGTTTATTAGAGTTGCATTAATTGTTTCAAAGCCACTTGAAGTGCATTTACTTCTGATTCTTGGCGTGGTGTTAAAGCTCTAACAACCTTCTTCAAGGCTTCCACGAAGGCTTCATTATTGCTACTGCGCTCTTAAAGAAAGAAGCTATACCTTGTGTTAGGTCTTCAAGCTGCTAAATATATCTTGTTGAATATCTGCTCATTTATTAGAAGTATCTTGTATAAACATTATATTTAGTGTGCTTTGATTTGTATTTCACAGTTGTGAAACATGTGAGAGTAGAGGACTACCCTTGAGTGTATTTTTAAGGCTCGCTTGTGCCTGAAAATAAGCTTGCTAGCCAGGTCGGCTAGTGGTGTTTAGTGGATTCCCAAGAGGTTCTTGGGGTATGGACATAGGTGCTGGGTTTGATATTGAACCACATTAAATCTTAGTATGTTTGTGTATGATATTATCTGTGGTTATTTGCATATTAGTCTCACATCACTACACGTTATTTATTTGTGAAAGAACATATAAGTGCACATACTTGCTAGTAAATTAAATTTTTAAGAAACCCAATTCACCCTTTCCTCTTGGGTTGCTACATCTGGGCAACAAAATCCACTAATCTCACATTTGCAAGTGCTCTTGCAGCAATGTTGGAGGTGAAGGAAGTTGAACTTCGTGAAGAAGAAGAAGATAGAGCTTTCCTACCAAGTTCAGAGAGAGTGGTGGAAGTATAGGGAGAAATAACCTCCGAGGCATGCATATTTTAATAATTTGATAACAATTATCAATGCAGAATATTAAAGATTAAAGATTAATCTATGTAACATGCATCAAGATCATATCTTTGCCTTATACTATAGGATCGTTTGATCTAAATTATGCATATAAATAAATCATCAAGATCATATCTTGATCTTCAAGGTAAAAAGTCATACTTCTTATTTTGAAGCATGCCTTAAGATTTAGGGATCATATCACTTACCTTAAGGGCAATTGGTAAATTCTTTTGTGCTTTGCAGCCGTTTAATCATCCGGCCTCTAGTATCGTCCATGCGAAGTCCCCGAATGATTGGATTCCCGGGAGTGCTAGCTCGCAAAAAAATAACTTTGCTGATCTTGAATCCTCCCACTTGAATCTTCCTCCAAGATCCACCAAACTTTTGCTAACACCAGAATCACACCAGGATTTTCTGTTCTAACTCTTTAGAATTTCAATCCATAACATATCGTATGTTGTTTGGCGAAGAATGTCCTCTATTTTATAGGCTTAATTCAGCCTTTAGCCTATTGAATTCTAACACTTAAAATTCTGCCGTTTGGTGAAAACCAAAGAGACACAACGTTTGGTTAATTCCGATGTTTGGTGAAAACCTGTGAATTCTAACACTTAAAATTTCAACATTTTGTTAATTCTAACGTTTGATGAAATCGAAAGAGATGTGAATTCTGACACTTAGAATTCCATCATTGGTTAATTCAAAGAGGTACATGAATTCTAATACTTAGAATTCCAACGGAACCGTTTGAAAAAGATTAATATTATACATTAAATTTTGCATGAGAATTTAATCTCTCGTGAGATCCTTATGCGAGAAAACTATTTTCACACATGGGGTTTGGGTTTGGGTTTTGGTTTAAGCTGATTTGAATTTATTGGATTGAACCTACATAGATCATGGTCATAGCCCAAATCAAATTTGGCTAGTCTTGAATTTATTTAAATCCAAATCAAGTCTAATTTTAAATTAATATTTGAAATTGATTAGTCCTTCTAATAGACTTAAACCTAATTGAATTTTATTCACTTGTACTTAACCCAACTAAGATAATTCAATCAACCAAATTGATTAATTAAATCATGTACAATCTCAATCGTTGATCAGCAAATAGATCATCCTAGAAAACTTCTATGCATGTGACTCTCTAGGTTTGAACCTAAGCCGGTAGCATAGAAACAACTTTCTATACTAATCGATGTGCCCATCTAGCAATGAAACCCGATGTTCGGATAGGTCAAAGAATTGTCGAACAAACTCTAAGAACCCTAAGAAATAGTTACCGTATAATTCATCCTCTTGACCACAAATGCTAAGGATGGCTTAAGAGCCTGTCAACTCTAAACAGAAAATCCATATAGTGATTTTAACTTTAGTGATCATGTGACCTTCACATGAAGTGCCTTGGCCAAGGTCTTGCTAAATTGAAACATAGCATTTCTCCTTTTAATGGGATAGGTCAAATTCCATCTTGATCCACAGCTGATTACCACAAGTACTTGACTGCACCCAGTAACCTTTCGTAGCTGGATTAAAAATCTAGGTGGTCCGGCATCTAAGTACAATGAGTTGCTTGCAAGTCATCGATTGTGATCTTCAGGTCTAAAGGATACTTATACCCATATCTTCTCGGATTAACTCTGGACAGCAGAGTATCTGAAAATGAGTCACGTTCGGTGAAATATACTCCTAAACTTTCACCTGTATGTCATACCAGTGTCTCTACACTCCTTGGTTAAGAGGACAACCAACAAATATGATATACAACGTCCTATAATTGATAATACTATGGCACTGTTATAGTATATCTTTGGTCGCAAACTCTTTTGAGGACCTTCAAAGATAAATCCTCCTTTATCGTGAAGGAAGATCCTGAGGGCTTCATTACTATTAGGAGTTTTAAGAAGATGTTCTTGTAATGAATAAACTATCAAATAGCTTTTATTAATATATCAATTTATATGTAATTTACATTAGCACAATCATCAAATGATTGGCTTTAGGATACAATTCCCAACAGGAAGATGGTAAGGTAAGAAGTAATAAGTAACTCCCATCTAGTTGACTGGCCAGTAAGCTAGAGGGTGAATTTGAGTTAGCTGGCCGATCAACTGGAGAAAGAAAAATAAGAGAATGAAATACTGTTTGGTGAGGGAGTAAAGGTGAAAAGATATTTGATTAGTTGACTGGCTGGTTAACTTATGAATGAGTTGGATTGAGTGAAGTTAGCTGATCAGTCAACTAAGGAATGAATGACAATAGAATTGAATGCTCTAAGTTTGGTGAAGGGAGTAAAAGAAATTTTCTTCTGATCAGTTGATTGGCCGGCCACCTGGGGTACATCTAATAAACTAGCAGTTGGCTCCCAAGTCAACCTAGGTAGAGGAAAAATGATCATAGATGGCTGCCTAGTCTACTAGCTTAAGGGAAATTGATCTAGCCAACTTCTCAGTTAGCTGGAACAAGAGATCTCACATGTGAAAGGTATTAGGAGGGCTTTAGAAAATGAGGAAAAATAAATTCAAAGAAGTCTTCGAGAGGCAAAAGGGTTCCAAATTCATCAAAAGGATAAAATGAGCTTCTAGAGATCCAACAAGCATGACAAAGACAATCAAACATGCTAATTTACTGAACTGAAGGATCGATTATACCAAGTTTCCTTCTAATTTTACAAAACTTGGCTTCTTCAAGTGGTTTTATGAAAATATCAGCAAGTTGCTTTTCAGTATACAAAAATTCAACATCACCATTGTTCACATGATCGCTAATGAAATAATGTCTAATTTCTGTGTTTAGTCCTAGAATGCTGGATGGGATTCTTAGTTAAATTGATTGCACTAGTGTTATCACATTTTATTAAAATGCCTTTTAGTTTAATGTTATAATCTTCTAGTTACTACTTAATCTACAAGATTTGAGCACAGCAACTTCCAACTGCAATGTATTCGGCGTTGGCCGTAGACAATGCTACTGAAGTTTCTTTCTTGCTAAACTAGGAGATTAAGTTAACACCTAGAAATTGATAAGTTTCACTAGTTGATTTTCTGTCTAGCTTACAACTAGCAAAATTTGAGTATGTGTATCCTATTAGGTCAATTCTAGATTGCTTGTCATACCAAAGTCCTAAACTTATAGTACCACTTAAGTATTTAAAAATCCTTTTAACAGCAAGTAAGTATGACTCTTTAGGATTAGCTTGAAATCTAGCACACATGCAAACACTAAAAAGAATATCAGGTCTACTTGCAGTTAAATACAATAATGATCCTATCATGCCTCTATAAAGTTTGAAATCAATAGATTTGTCGGTACTATTAGAATCTAATCTACATGATGAGCTCATAGGTGTACCGATACTCTTGGATGTCTTCATGTCAAATTTCTTTAAAATTTCTTTGATGTACTTGGATTGGCTTATGAAAATTCCCTCCTTGCTTTGTTTAATTTGAAGTCTGAGAAAGTAGTTTAGTTTGCTCTTCATGCTTATTTCGAACTCTTCCTGCATAAGCTTTCCAAAATCCTCACATAAAGAATCATTAGTAGCACCAAAAATATATTATCTACATAAATTTGAATAATAAGCATATCATCATTTTTTTTTTAATAAATAGAGTTATATCCACGTTTCCTCGAATGAATTCATTGTTGATCAAGAATTTACTTAATCTTTCATACCAAGCCTGGGGTGCTTGTTTCAAACCGTATAAGGCTTTGTTCAACTTGAATACATGCTTTGGAAACAAGTGATTTCAAAATTGGTGGTTGTTTCGCAAAGACTTGTTCAGTAATATATCCATTTAGGAAAGTGCTCTTAACATCTATTTGATATAATTTAAATTCATAAAGCAAGCAAATGCAAGAAGTAATCTAGTAGTCTCTAATCTAGCTACAGGGCATATGTTTCATCAAAATCAATACTCTCTTCTTGGTTATATCCCTTAGCTACCAATGTTGCTTTATTTCTTATTATATTACCATGTCCATCCAATTTATTTCTAAATACCCATTTAGTCCCAATAATTGAATAATCATAAGGTCTATCAATAAGAGTTCATACATTATTTCTTTCAAATTAATGAAGTTCCTCATGCATGGTATTTATCCAATTAGTAACATCTTTAGAATTATCATAGAATTTAGGTTCAATTTGAGACACAAATGCTAAATTATTGTAGGTATCTCTAAATGATGATTTATTCCTAATCTCATGAGATGGATCTCGTAAAGTTAACTTCTTAAAGTGATTATGAACATACCTTTATTCTCTTTCTAATTCAACATTACCTTGAGGTTCATCAAGTTGATTTTTATCATTTTCTTCATGTACCTCTTGTATTGCTGAGTCCTTTTTATCTTTCAAAGTGATGTCCTTCAGTTGATTTTTAATTTCATCTGCAACATTTAAACCCTTTCTCTTTTTTAATAGAAGATCATTAGACTCATCAAATATGACATGAATTGATTCCTCAACTACTAAAGTCTTTTTATTGAATATCCTATAAGCTCTACTATGAGTAAAATAATCAAGAAAAATCCCTTCATCAGATTTAGCATCAAATTTATTGAGGTTTAATTTTTCATTATTCAAAACAAAGCATCGACAACCAAAAACGTGAAAATAACCAATGTTGGGTTTTCTACCTTTTCAAAGTTCATACAGGTCTTTTTCAAAATAGGTCTAATTAATGCACAATTTAAAATATAACATGATGTGTTGATAGCTTCAGTCCAAAAATACTTTGGGAGAATTCTCTTATACCATATAGTATGAGCCATTTCTTCTAAAGTTCTGTTCTTTTTTTCTACTACTCCATTTTTTGGGGTATTCTAGGTGTTAAAAAATTATGCTCAATGCCATTTTCATTGCAAAAATTTTTAAAAGATTGATTTTTAAATTCTTTGCCATGATCACTTCGAATAGAAGAACTCTTTTCATTTGTAATCTTCTTAAACAGTTTTTTAAATGGTGGAAAAGCTTCATCTTTGCTAGCCAAAAATAAAACCCATGTAAATCGTGAAAAATCATCGATCACATTGAAACCATATCTTTTCCTCCTTAGACTAGTGATTCTTGTTGGACCTAACAAGTCTATATGCAAGAGCTCTAAAGGTCTAGTGGTAGAAACCAAGTTTTTCGATTTAAAAGATACTTGAGTTTATTTTTCAAATTGACAAGCATCACATATTTTATCTTTTTCAAAAACTAGTTTTGGCAAACCATTCACTAAATCCTTTTTAATTAGTTTAGATAATAAATTCATGCTTGCATGAGCTAATCTACAATGTCACAGTCACTATTATCAGTTTTAGCATTCATAGCAACTAGGCATTCAATAGTTTAGTCATACAAATCATTTAAATCATCATATACATATTAACATACCTATGACCAACAAATTTAATGCACTCATTAGCAGGACTTACAATAATGCATAAGGATGATTCAAATGTAACTCTAAAACCCTTGTCATATAATTGACTAATGCTAAGCAAATTATGTTTTGGGCTATCTACAAGTAGAACATTATCAATGTAAGCATGAAGTGTGATACCTATTTTACCAATGCCAATGATTTTACCTTGGCCATTATCTTCAAATGTAACAACACCTCCATCTTTTGCATCCAAAGTGATAAATTATGATTCATCACTTGTCATATGTCTTGAGCACCTGCTATTCAAGTACCATTTTTTTAGTTGCTCTGGTTGCAAGACACACCTGCATGCACAAATTTAAGTTTTTTTTTTAGGTACCTAAGCTTTCTTGGGTCCTTTAGGGTTAGCTAAAATAGTTCCTTTCGGAACCCATATTTTTCTAACATTTGTGTGTGACATATATATGCTTTGTGTCTAGATTTACCATATTTAAAATATGTAATCTTCGTAGAATAATCAACATGCATAAATATTTTTTAAAAACTTTTATCTTTTTAAAGGATCATATCCAAGATCGGCTTTATTGTAAATAGCTCTTTGACTATTAAGAACCATTTCTAGTTTATTTAAACTTAAAGTAAATTTATTTACAATAGGTTTTAATCTACCTACTTTATTTTTCAAATTTTAATTCCCTTAAGCAAGGATTCATTTTATTTTGAAATTTTCTCTTTTTCAAAACTTAGATTTTTAATTTCATTTTTTAATTTCTTATTTTTTGAACTTAAGTCAGCAAAATCATCCAGCAATTCATAAAATGCACTATGTAATTCATCAAAAGTAAAGTCATCTAGAATGCTAGGACTTACCTTATCATTATTAGCCATGAAGCATACATTGGCGACTTCATTTTTATCTTCCTCTTCGAAGCTTGTAATCTCACTGTCACTCCATGTCGCTACCATGGCTTTCTTCTTTATTCTTTTAGGGCCTTTCTTCAATTAGGAACATTCTGATCTAATATGTCCTGGCTTCTTACACTTGTAACATATAAAAGGCTGATTTTTCTCCTTCTCTTTGCTATGTTCCTCTTTATGAATTGTTTCTTTCTTTCTCCAAATTTCTTCCTTCTCATAAATTTCTTAAACTTTCAGGCGATGAGTGCCATCTCATTATCTTCCTCACTGTTACTACTTGTCTCCTCACTTGCATCATCTTGTGTGGCACTTTTTAGGGCCATAGTCCTTTTCTTTTTGACTCATCTTTATCAATATGTTGTCGTTGCTGAAGCTTATGAGTCATCAATGAACCAACTAATTCTTTAAGTGATAGTGTTGAGGTCCTTGGCTTATTGAATTGCAGTAACCTTGGCCTTCCAAGACCTAGGCAAGGATCTTAAAATCTTTCTAACAAGATCACCGTTAGTATATGATTTTCCTAGGCTTTTCAACCCATTAATAATGTCGGTAAACCTTGTAAACATATCAGTAATATTTTTAGCAGAATTATTTTTAATAATTTATGTGTGAATAAGCATATTTATTTTAGATTTATTGACTTGATTTGTACCCTCATGGGTGACTTCAAATCTATCCCAAATTTTTTTGGCAAAGTGCAAGTAAAAATTTGATTAAATTCATTGGCATCAAGTGAACATAAAGCACATTCATAGCTTTAGCATTCAGTTGAGCCATCTTTTATCTTGCTCATCCCATTCCATTTTCGGCTTTGGGATGTCAAGACCATTAGTCTTGATAGTGGGTGTGCATGGGCCATTGATTATGATTCCCCAAAAATCATAATCTAGTGCTTGGATGAAATTTTCATCCATGCTTTCAATAACTGTAGTTTGTTCCTGATGAGGGTAAAATCATTATTGCATTATTGATTGCTCACATCGGCGATTGGGTCATGCCCAACCAAACACCCTGCTAGCTAGCTGGCATAACATCCAAGCAACGAAGCCAAATCACCTCTGACAAAGTAGGGTCGCCCCGACAACCCGAACCCATCCTTATACTTCGGCCATCTAAGCTGAGCCATTCCTTGGCAACCCAACCATCCTCATACTTCGGCCATCTAAGCTGAGCCATTCCTCAGTAACCCGAGCTATCCTCATTCTTCGGCCATCCGAGCCGAGCCATTCCTCGGTAACCCGAGCTATCTTCATGCCTCGGCCATCCGAGCCGACCATATCTCGGCCATCCGAGCCGATCCATTCTATACCTTGAAAAACCAGGTTATTCCTCATTCAGGTCGAACCACGACATTCAAATACCTTTGCGGAATCCGGCGCAGGAGAGTTTGAATCCACTATAACTGAATAAAATTCCAAACGATGAATCATGCCTATAGTGGCCTAAGACATGCAAGAGTGGCCTAGGTCTATGATCATTGAACCTCAGGCATCAACCAGCTATCCCAGCCATCGATCCTCTAACTGACAAGATACGGACCCTATCGGCCTTATAACAAACTTGATTCAATCCGTCTCGAATCCTAACAGTTTCATACCCCATCCAGGGCACGTCCAAGGAATCAGGTGATCACTTATAAATACCACAACACTCCAACCTCTCAGGTATGCACGCAAACTCTAAGGCAACCCCTTGCGCATTCATTTACTCACTGAATCTGATACTCCATTAGAGCTCTCATAAGAGCCCTGAGGAACATTCTCTATGAGAGTCTTCTCCTCACATCTGCTTACTGTGAATCTTCACTGACTTGAGCGTCGAAGGGTCCTCCACAGAGGGCAACCCCCACAGCATCTTCTGCGTGCGGACTATCTTGCAGGTTCCACCCCGAAGCGACAAAATCGGTGCCTGGATCAGGAGCCGGAAGTGCACCCGAGTCAGAGAATGGATTTTCGCGGCAACAGTTCTATTGAACAAAGGTGGTCTGTTAGTTGACTGTTCCTCAGTCAAAACTGATCCCATTTGGATTGCTAATGATCTTTGGCTCCAAGCTTGTTAAAGCAAAGAAATTAGAAGCATTAGGCTCTGATACCACTTGTTGCCCAGATGTAGCAACCCAAGAGAGGGATGAATTGGGTTTTCTAAAAATTAATTGCACAAATATGTGCTTTCAACAAATAGTAATTTAACGGTAGTGGTGTAGTGAAGTGAATACAAAGATATATAGAAAATATGCAAGTAATCACAAACACAATAATTTTTATAGTGGTTCGGCACCAATCCAGCACCTATGTCCACTCCCAAGAATCCCTTGAAATTTTCACTCTAATCGTTTCACCAAACGATTATAACCCCTAGCCTTCCCCGGCTAGCAACTTGTTTCACGGCACAAGACGGCCTTACAACAAACTGCCAAGGGTTAAACCCAACCCTTTACAAGATTCAAATAAGTTCAAAAATTATTAAGAATAGAAAGCTCCTATCATGAGAAATATTCAGAAATAAATACTTTACAATTTTAAAGACGCTCCTCAAATGAGCTTCTTTCTTTAAATGGTCTTTGGCAATAAATGAAGTCTCCTTTGGAAGTAGTTGAAGCCTTGAATGCTTTTGGAAGCTTTGATAATTCAGCAAGAATGGAGTAATCAATGATCTTCAGGAGCTCTTATGTATTCAATGCACAACTTTCTTTCCTTTTCACTAAACAATCTTGGATGTATGCAATAAATCTCTCTACTATTCACCATCTGTTTCCCGTTGACATCATGGCTATTTAAAAAGTTTGAACTACAAAACTAGCCATTAGAAATAGAACAGAATTAAAGGAAAGAAAAATGGGAAGCGAAGATAGCCATTGGAGAAATTTTTGAAACTCTAGTCGTCCCGTCGGTCACTGGAATGAAGAGAGCTCCGATTTCTTCCCAAGAAGGCATACTTCAGTTAACTAGAAACAAGATCTAGTCAGCTTGGAGACGTGAGGAGACTCACGCAGGCAACTAAAGGTTAAATCTAGTTGACTGGATTTGATCCCCAGTCGGTTAGATTTGAAATGAATAGCCCAGGAGAAGTATTCATAGCAATCTAGTTGACTGCATTTGATCCCTAGTCAGCTAGATTTTATATTGGTTCGGCCAAGTCATTGAGAAAATAATATAGTTGACTGGATTTGATCCCTAATCAACTATATTCAAGCATGATTCGGCCAAGTGACTGTATAAGCAAATCTAGATGACTAGATTTGATGCCCAATCAACTATATTCAATGAAGGTTCGGCCAAGGCTATGTACAAAGAGTCTAGTTGATTGGATTTGATCCCCAATCAACTAAATTCAATAATGGTTCCACCAACACAATGCTCAGACAAATCTAGTTGACTGGATTTGATCCCTAGTCAGCTAGAGTTAAGGATGGTTAGGCCAGTTCACTGCATAGAGTATCTAGTTGACTGAATTTGATCCCTAATCAGCTAGAATTAAGGATGGTTTGGTCTGTTCACTGCACAAAACATCTAGTTTACTGGATTGATCCTCAGTCAGCTAGAATTAAGGATGGTTTGGCCAACATTAAGGAAATCACCATCCAGTTGGCTAGAACATGATTCTAGTCAGTCGAATGACAAGATATCATGCTAAATGCAAGTTCAGGTGGTTGGAGAAGGCGACATTTCTTCAACAGAACACCCTATAGCTTCCTTTCAACTTGTGAAAAATTAAGATGACTTTATTTGATTCATAACCTTTAAGATAGAACTTTGAAACATCTTCTTCTCTTCTTGGTACACTGTATTAACCTGTACTAATCTTTATCTTCACAATAAATACATTAGTACCATACTTAATTGTTTGTAATCATCAAAATCAACAAGGAGTCAATAAGTACTATACTTAATTGCTTTGTAATCATTAAATTTAATATGAGGTCAATAGTTGGTCATCCAATTTTGCTCTAGGTTGTCCACTTCTAAAAGTGGATGTCCAATGGCAAAGTTGGTTGGCCGATTGGTCATCCAATGGGGATTGCAAGAAGAGATTCCAATTTCAAGGTTCAAAATGCAAAAAAGGCTTATGACACTCAAAGATCAAAAAAATTAATTCAGAAATGATCTAGAAAAATTCTCAAAATGAGGATCATGAAGATGAAGACTAATCAGTGAAGTTTCATATGGATCAAGTTTCATGTAAAGATTACAATCATAAGAGAGTATAAAAATCAAACAATCATAACAGCTCACTAGATAAAAGGATCAAGCATACCAAGCTCTCTTCTAAATATGCTTTAAATTTAATCATGAATTACATCTTATTAGAAAGATAAATAAGTCTACTTTTCATTGTCACAACCTATATGAATTAAATTATTGTACTAAAAGTATAAAAATTTGAAACAGTTACCTGATTCAAAAATATAACTCCCAATGCATTACTTTAAAATTCCATAACTCTCAACATGCTTTAATTCTGATTCTAATTATACTATATTGGAATGATAAATGAGTATACTTTTCAATATCACTAACCATATCTGAATTAAATTATAATACCAAAAGTATATAAAAATATGAAATAGTTGTCTGATTTAAATATGCAACTCCAATGTATTACTTTAAAGTTTCATAACTCTCAATATGCTTTAAATCTGATTATAAATTATATTTTATTGAAAAGATAAATGAGTTTACTTTTTAATATCACCAATCATGTATGAATTAAATTATTATACCAAAAGTATATAAAAATATAAAATTTATCCGATTTAAATATGCAAATCCTAATGCATTACTTTGAAGCTTTATAGCTCTCACATGATTTGAATCTAATCATAAATTATACCTTATTGAAAAGATAAATGAGTCTACTTTACAATATCACCAATCATGCATTAATTGACTTATTGTATCAAAGTATATAAAAATATATTATCTGATTAAATACAACTCTCAATGCATTAGTTTGAAGCTCAATAACTCTTAGCATACTTTGAATCTAATCATGAATTATTATTTATTGGAAAGATAAATGAGTCTACTTTTCAATGTCATAAACATATAAATAAAATTATTATATCAAAAGTATACAAAAATATGAAATAGTGCCTAATTTAAACATGCAACTTTCAATGCATTACTTTAAAACTCCATGTTGCCTAGATATTTCATCCCAAGGGAAGGGGGGGTGAATTGGTTCTTTTTTAAAATATTAATAATTAGCAAATATATGCCTTTAAAAATTTTAGAATTAACATGAAGTGTAGAGAAAATATTCAAGCATAGAAATTTGAATCATGCAACACAGGCAATTTATATTGGTTCGATGCTAACCCTGCACCTACATCCACTCCCCAAGAATCTCTTAGGAATTTTCACTAACCACCCTAGCCAATCTGGCTAGCAGCTTATTTACAGGCACAAGAGAGCCTTACACCTAGCCTTCTAGGCTAGCCTCTTATTTTTCAGGCACAAGAAAGCCTTACACGGATAGATATCTATCCTTACAAGTTTCACTATCGTGAAACTTAAATACCGAGCACAATAATATAAGCAGTGTATACAGAAAGCTCCTTAAGTGAGCAATATTCAAAAGAAATACTTTACAAATATGAAGACCACTCTATGGAATGGACTCTCCTTTGAGCACGTTGGAGGAATGGATAAAACTTGACTACTTTTCAGGATGTAGCTGGAGCTTTGATATCACTTTCACTGATGAAAACTTTTGAATAACACTCTATAATTTTTTCAGAACTCTATAATTTTTTCAGAACTCTCTCAGCCTTTCCTTCCTCCTCTTTATTTTTTCTTACTTGGATTTAATCAACTAAGATGGATCGATGCTCTGCTTGGCTCACTTGCTTACTTATGCTTTGGATGAGAGCTTTGGAGGGCCTATTTATAGGCAATGAAGCTGAGAGGAGCTAGGGGCATTGAATGCTTGCACTGAATGCTTGCATTCAGTGCAATCCTTTAAGAAAAATTTGCTTTGCATTTAAGGGAGGCAGACGGGCGTTTGAAAATCTTTCCCAAGCAATTAAGGAAGGCTACATTTGAAATTCTCAGTTGCAGAAAATTTCTTGGGCAATTAAGGCAGCAGGTGCACGTATTTGAAAAACTCTTCCTCAGAGAAAAGTAAGCTGAAATCTTCGTTTGAAAAGCCAATCCCAGACAGAATTCTATTTACGATGCATTGAAGAAGACGATGTCGGGAAGATAAAGTTTTCAAATGGAGCATGCTTTGAATCAAAAATTCACTCAATTGTCAAGGAAATCGGCAGCAATTAAGATACCATTTAATAAGTAAGAGTCAATCCTTTTACATTGCAATCCAATTGCGGTGATTAAAGATTTTAGAATGATCAATTTTGATTAACAATGCCAAAACAGAGTTTGCGGAGTTCTTGGGAAGAAGAATAGTGGCATGCAAGAATTCCACGCCTGGTTATTTTAATGAGATTTATAGTTTTGCCACTGACTGCTTTAAATGAGATTTAATTTTGCCACTGAAATTTTATAGTTTTGCTACTGGGATTTTATAGTTTTGCCACTGACTACTTTCAATGAATTTACAGGATTGTTATTTACTGCATTCTGTAGGATTTGGACAAGTGTCATGCAATGCGTTTTACATGATATCATCAAAGATAGATTTAGTCATTATAGAAATGAATGATAAAACATTGAGAATAAACATTGAGGAGCCATGATAAAACATTTAGACTTGAAAAAATTTGGACTTGATAAAAATATTGAGTTTAGTGCAAGACACAATCAAAAAAATTAGATGGACAGGGATGCTTCAAAAAATAATTTTTATGTGAAGAATATTCAAAGCCAGTTCGGTACGTTTTGAAAAACAAAAGCAATCTGTGTTACCTTTAATATGTGGAATACCTTAATTTGAAGTAACACCTTTTTTCATGATGAATTCCTGAATCACCATCTCAACAAAATTCTTAGTACTATACTTAATCGTTTTGTATTCATCAAAATCAATACGAGGTCAACGCTCCATAACTCTGAACATACTTTAAATTTAATCATAAATTATATCTTGTTAAAAAGATAAATGAATTTACTTTTAATCACCAATTATGTATGAATTAAATATTATACTAAAGTATATAAAAATAAAAAATAGTTGTCTAATTCAAACATGGAACTCCCAATACATTATTTCAAAGCTTCATAACTCTCAATATGCTTTGAACCTGATCACAAATAATATCTTATTGAAAGATAAATGAGTCTACTTTCCAATGCTATTAATCATGTATGAATAAAATTATTGTACTGAAAGTATATATATATAATAGTTACCAATTCCAATATTAATTCCCAATGTATTACTTTGAAACCATATAACTTTCCATATGCTTTGAATCTAATCACGAATTATATTTATTAAAAGATAAATAAGATTATTTTTCAATGCCACTAACCGTGCATGAATTAAATTATTATAAAAAGTATATAAAAATAAAACAATAGTCCAATTTTAATATACAACTCCCAATGTATTATTTCAAAACTCAATAACACTCAACATGCTTTAGATCCGATCATTAATTCTACTTATTAGAACGATAAATGAGTCTACTTTCTAATATCACCAATCATACATTAATTAATTATTATATAAAATTTATAAAATATGAAACACTTGCCCAATTCCAACATTCAACTCATTTGAAAACCTATCGCTTCCTTCACCTACATTTATTAAATGGTAAAGTTCTTCATATATTTATACTAGTAGTTTTATACCAATGTTTTAGAAGCAACAGTATTAGCATGCCTAATTGAATACAGAATTTATATTCTGCATTGAAATTCCTCTATCCAGTAATAAGTTTTATACTATTTCATATCTTTTTAATAACTATTATTTGATTGGTAAGGCCCTCCAACTGAATAAGGTTGGATAGATAGATATTTTGGTTTTCAAAAATTTGATCAACCTTAACTTACTAATAATCTACCAATCTGAAAACCTTCTTGATCAAGGAAGTTGAAATCCACTAACTTTCCATTTGCAAGTGCTCTTGCAGCAATGTTGAAGGTGGAGGAAGTGAACTCTGCGAAGAAGAAGAAGAAGGAGCTTTCCTACGAAGTTCAGAGGATGATTCCTCTTTCCTTGCACGAAGATTCTTCTTCTTAGGAGTCAACTTTCTTTTCTTGGAGGGAATGAAGTTGAGAGGGATGGAGAGCTATGGAAGATGTGAGGATGGCAAGAGAGAATGGTGAAAGATGGTAAGGTGAGAAGTAATAAGTAACTCCCATCTAGTTAACTGACCGGATAGCTAGAGGGTGAATTTGAGTTAGCTGGCCGTTCAATTGGAGAAAGAAAAATAAGAAAATTAATCCTGTTTGGTGAGGGAGTAAAGGTGAAAAGATTTTTGATCAGTTGGCTGGTGGTTATCTTATGAATGAGTTGAATTGAGTGAAGTTAGCTAGTCAGTCAACTAAGGAATGAATGACAATAGAATTTAATCCTATGAGAGTTTGGTGAAGGGAGTAAAAGAAATTTTCTTTTGATCAGTTGATGGCCACCGCTTAGGGTACATTTAATGAACTAGCAGTTGACTCCCAAGTCAACCTAGATAGAGAAAAAATGATCATAGATGGCTGCCTAGTCTACTAGCTTAAGGGAGATTGATCTAGCCAACTTCTAGTTAGCTGGAACAAGAGATATCACATGTGAAGGTATCAGGAGGGCTTTAAAAATCAAGAAAAATAAATTCAAAGAGGTCTTCAAGAGGTAAAAGGATTCCAAATTCATCAAGAAATACAATGAGCTTCTAGAGATCCAACAAGCATGACAAAGACAATCAAACATGCTAACTTACTAAACTAAAGGATCAATCATACCAAGTCCCTTCTAATTTCATAAAACTTGGCTTTTCAAGTGGTTTTATGAAAATATTAGTAAGTTACTTTTTGTACATAAAAATTTAATTACAACATCACCATTGTTCACATGATCGCTAATGAAATGACGTCTAATTTCTATATGTGTTTAGTCCTAGAATGCTGGATGGGATTCTTAGTTAAATTGATTGCACTGGTGTTATCACATTTTATTGAAAAGTCTTTAGTTTAATTCCAAAATCTTCTAGTTGCTGCATAATCCACAAGATTTGAGCATAGCAACTTTCAAATGCAATGTATTGGCCTCGGCCATAGATAATACTACTGAAGTTTGCTTTTTGCTAAACAGAAGATTAAGTTAATACCTAGAAATTGGCAAGTTTTACTAGTTGATTTTTTGTCTAGCTTACAATCAGCAAAATCTGAGTCTATGTATCCTATGAGGTCAATGCTAGATTGCTTGTCATACTAAAGTCCTAAATTTATAGTACCATTTAAGTATTTAAAGATCCTTTTAATAGCAAGCAAGTGTGACTCTTTAGGATTAGCTTGAAATCTAGCACACATCAAACACTAAAAAGAATATCAGGTCTACTTGCAGTTAAATACAATAATGATCCTATCATGCTTCTATAAAGTTTTAAATCAATAGATTTGTCACTATTAGAATCTAATCTACATGATGAGCTCATAGCTATACCGATACTCTTGGATGTCTCCATGCCAATTTTTTTTAAATTTCTTTGATGTACTTGGATTGGCTTATGAAGATTCCCTCCTACTTTGTTTAATTTGAAGTCCAAAAAGTAGTTTAGTTCCTTCATCATGCTCATTTCGAACTCTCCCTGCATAAGCTTTGCAAAGTCCTAGCATAAAGAATCATTAGTAGCACAAAAAATAATATCATCCACATAAATTTGAATAATAAGCATATCATTATTTTATCTTTTAATAAATAGAGTTGTATCAACGTTTCCTCGAATGAATTCATTATTGATCAAGATTTTACTTAATCTTTCATACCAAGCCCGGATGCTTGTTTTAAACCATAAAGCTTTGTTCAACTTGAATATAAGGTTTGAAAATAAGTGATTTTTAAAACCGATGGTTGTTCTGCAAAGACTTGTTCAGCAATATATCCATTTAATTAGGAAAGCACTCTTAACGTTCATTTGATATAATTTAAAATTTATAGAGCAAGCAAATGCAAGAAATAATCTAATAGCCTCTAATCTAGCTACATGGGCATATGTTTCGTCAAAATCAATACCCTCTTTTTGGTTATATCTCTTAGCTATCAATCTTGTTTTATTCTTATTACATTACCATGTTCATCCAATTTATTTCTAAATATCCATTTAGTCTCATAATGGGATGATCATAAGGTCTATCAACAAGAGTTCATACATTATTTCTTTCAAATTGATAAAGTTTCTTATGCATGGCATTTATTCAATCAGTATCATCTTTAGCATCATCATAGCATTAGGTTAATTTGAGTACTAAATTATGTAAGTATCTCTAAATGATATCTAGTCCTAATCCCATGAAATGGATCTCCTAAAATTAACTCCTTAGGGTGATTATGAATGTACCTTCATTCTCTTTCTAATTAGTATTGCCTTGAGGTTCATCAAGTTAATTTTTATCATTTTCTTCATGTACCTTTTGTATTGCTGAGTCCTCTGTATCTTTCAAAGTGATGTCTTGAGTTGATCTTCAATTTTATCTGCATCATTTAAACACTTTCTCTTCTTAATGGAAGATCATTAGACTCATCAAATATAACATGAATTGATTTCTCAACTATTAAAGTCTTTTTATTGAATACCCTATAAGCTCTACTATGAGAAGAATAATCAAGGAAATCCCTTCATTAGATTTAGCATTAAATTTATCGAGGTTCAATTTTTTATTATTCAAACAAAACATCAGCAACCAAAAATGTGAAAATAACCAATGTTGGGTTTTTTACATTTTCAAAGTTCATACGTAGTTTTTTTCAAAATAGGTCTAATTAATGCATGGTTTAAAATATAACATGCTGTGTTGATAGCTTTAGCCAAAAATACTTTGGGAGATTGCTCCACACAATATGGTATGGGCCATTTTTCTAAAGTTTATTCTTTCTTTTTACTACTCTATTTTGTTGGGGGTGTCCTAGGTGCTGAAAATTATGCTCAACACTATTTTCATTGCAAATTTTTTAAAAGATTAGTTTTAAATTCTTTGCCATGATCACTTCGAACAGAAGAACTCTTTTCATTTGTAATCTTCTTAAACAGTTTTTGAAATGCAGGAAAAGCTTCATCTTTTCTAGCCAAAAATAAAACCCATGTAAATCATGAAAAATCATCGATTACAACGATATCATACCTTTTTTTCCCTAGACTAGTGATTATTGTTGGACCAAACAAGCCTATATGCAGAGCTCCAAAGTCTAGTGGTAGAAATCAAGTTTTTTTGATTTAAAAGATACATAACTTTGTTTTTCAAATTGACAAGCATCATAGATTTACCTCTTTCAAAAACTAGTTTTGGTAACCATTTACTAAATCCTTTTAAATTAGTTTAGATAATAAATCCATACTTTGAATCTAATCATGATTAATTTTATTGGAAATATAAATGAGTCTACTTTCTAATGTCATGAACCATGTATGAATTAAATTATTATGTCAAAAGTATACAAAAATATGAAATAGTTTCCTAATTTAAACATGCAACTTTTAATGCATTATTTCAAAATTCTATAACTCTGAACATACTTTAAATTTAATCACAATTATATCTTGATGAAAAGATAAATGAATTTACTTTTAATGTCACCAATTATGCATGAATTAAATTATTATACTAAAAATATAAAAATATAAAATAGTTACCTAATTTAAACATGTAACTCCCAATACATTATTTCAAAGCTTCATAACTCTCAATATGCTTTGAACCTGATCACAAATTATATCTTATTGAAAAGATAAATGAGTCTACTTTCTAATGCTACCAATCATGTATGAATAAAATTATTGTACCAAAAGTATATAAAAGTATAAGACAGTTGCTAATTCCAACATTTAACTCCCAATGTATTACTTTGAAACCACATAACTCTCAACTTGCTTTGAATCTAATTATGAATTATACTTTATTAAAAAAAATAAGATTATTTTTTAATATCACTAACCATGCATGAATTAAATTATTATACTAAAAGTATATAAAAATATAAAATAATAGTCCAATTTTAATATACAACTCTCAATGCATTATTTCAAAACTTAGTAACACTCAACATGCTTTGAATCTGATAATTAATTATACCTTATTAGAAAGATAAATGAGTCTACTTTCTAATATCACCATATATTAATTAAATTATAATATAATAAATTTATAAAAATATGAAACACTTGCCCAATTTCAACATTCAACTCATTAAAAAAATCTATCGCTTCCTTCATCTACATTTATTAAATGGTAAAGTTCTTTAGATATTCATACTAGTAGTTTTGTACCAAAGTTTTAGAAGCAACTAAATAATTTAAGAATATTAGCATACCTAATTAAACACAAAATTTATATTCCGCATTAAAATTTTTTAGCCAGTAATCAAGTTTTGCACTATTTCATATCTTTTTAATAACTATTATTTGATCGATAAGGTCCTTCAACTGAATGCGATATACTTTTCTTTCCTATCAATGCCAATAAGGCTTTCATTTGTTAGCCCATTTAAAAATATGAATAAACTTTTACCATCGCTTTTCCTTCACTATGAGCTCTAGCATACAAATGACAAAGATTACTATTAAGAAGATGAATGAAGTAAAAGCAATTAGCATGACACGTAGTTCATAGCATAAGTTTTTTTATTTATATTTGTAGATATAAGCATTTAAGATTTTTATAAAAGCACAAAAAATAAAGTTAAGAGGAAGCTTCAATTATATATTACACTTTGCAATGATATCAAAGTCTTGCCATAGGTATGTTCCCAAAAAGTTGATTGCTGCTGAAATGCTCAAATATTGCAGCTCTAATATACCCGGCAATATTTTACTAGAGATATAATTTCCTTTCAATATAGCAAATTGAGTTTAGAGATTCTAATAAAATTAGCTAAAATCTTGCAAAAAAAAGATGTTGCTCACTAAAAAAATAAGCAGTCTTGCGATCATTGTTGGAATGTTGCTAAAGAATTAGTTATTCTTAATATTCAGCAATATATAAGTTTCAATGGCAATTTTTTAGGTAAGAAATTGTTGCTTTGAATCTTAATGATCTAAAGGATGGAGCAGTTATGAGATTGTTGTTGAAAACGATGATCGGGGATAGCTCTGATGCAAAGATTTTTTGATAGCTCGCTAGAGATCATCATGTTGTTATTAATTTCAATAGTTTACTAAAGAATATTTTTTTAATTTTGATCATAAAACACAAGAAAAATAGTTGTGAAAGAGCTAGATATCTATTAGCACAGGAAGAAGGGCGATCTTGCTAAAATCTCACCTAAAAGCCAATTGTAATATATAAAAAGTATTGAGAGGTTCTGAACCTTACCAAATTTATTTGGGATGAATACATTTAATAGATTCATGAAAACATCAATCTTTTTCATCTTCAAAAACCCTAAATGATTTGTCAATGTTGATATCTCCTATTAAGTTGTTATCATAGAAATAAAAACATAGCAATTTCATTAGATTTTAAATTTTTATAGGTGTTCTTCTATCGAATAAGTTTTACTCTAAATCTAACTAAAACATCTACATCAAATTACTGATGAATTCAAGAATTTTGCCATGTAGGTTAGTCTTGGTCATCTATAGGAAGCTTAGTTGAGTGAAATTGCGGAATATTGAAGGTATCATTGCGAGTACAAAAGGATTATATATGAGAAAGAGGCTTTATAGGTTGAAAGGTTGTCGAGCTCAACTGGGAAGGATACATCAAATAAAATCAAAATTAAAACATTTAATTGCCGAAAACTAGTCGATAGAGAAAGGGATACCTTTGATGAAGTTATTTGTTGAGAGGATAAGGTCAGTAAAATGAGAAGAGAGATGGTAGATATCAGAGGGATCATACTAACGAAATAATTCTTTGAGAGGTTTAGGTATCAAATGATAAAGCAGTTGTAAAGAAATATAAGAAAGGAGTCAATGATGTTTTTGTTATATTAGCAGATATCGATTGACTAATTTTTTGATTTACGAGTGTGATATTTGTTGCAAAATCATAAGTGAAGCATTCGATCCCGATCCATTCGCAGTGATTTATGGCAGTATAATGGTTCTAAGATCTTAAAATAGAGGTGATGAGGAAGGAAATAGGGGTTGAAAAAAACACAAAGGGATAAAGGGGTTTTAATTTTTACTTCACAAAATTAGGATAAAAAGAGAAATAGATAACTTCTATTCTCAAATATATTACCAAAATGATCAAATATTGAAATCCTTTATAAGCTCCAAATAACACATTTCATAAGAAAATATAAAAAAATTATAATTAGAAACTACAATTTTTAAAATACAATTGTCGGGCCCCTCTCCCGACAAAAATGGTAACCTATGGGAATCGAGTAGAGTTCTTCTAGTCTTTATGTTGCGCACCATAAAGCACCAGTGAACCCTATCAGATTACCATAAATCACCTACTCAAAAATTCATTCTAATAAAAAAAACTTTTTAACCAATTTAATGATCAATTATGCATTTCCCACATCACAACTCAATTTAATTCATCCTGCTCAATAACAATAAGAATTCACATATAATTTTAAAGATCACATTAAGAATTGATTTTACAACCAAAAAATATTTCATATATATAAAGATCCAGACTATTATACATCACCATGTTGTCATTTTATACATCCATATGTACATGCCCAAAACTTTTCATATATACATATCCAGCCTATAATACATCACCAAGTCAGCAGTACATACATCCATATGTACATGCCCTCACCCAACTCTACATACACATTTGCAACTATATACATTTCAATTTTCCTCACAAAGGACTGATTACAAAGAGCAGCTATAAACCACATTCAGAACCAAATTAAGGTGAAGACCAACCTTCTAACCCTGGCAACAAGCTTACTAATCTAAAATAAAATATAATAAGAAAGGGGTGAGTAGTGACTGGATAACCATCTAACCATGAGAAATTGAGAACATAAATCATCAATTAATTTATAGCACCGTATAACAAGAATACATCAAAGTACTCATTTTAACATGACAACAGATAACATATACTAGATTATGCTTTCAATAATATATAAAAACTGAAAGATAAACATAATATCAATCATTTTCTTACTGAAACATAAACCATTTATATAAAAATCATGCATAATTCTTTTCTTTATAAAACATGTATACGCCTTTTCTTGTATACTGCTATAAACTTTCTTGTCCCTCACCCAAGACCTATTTTCCTTTAGCCCAGTCTTTATACTTTTTTTGCTTTTTGATTTCCACTGGAATGACCTTGGCTCACCAAGCCCTTTTTTAAAAATCCAATGCATGTTTCATAAAATTTGCCCATCGGTATTTCTTTTTCAAATCCAGGTGCAAGCTTTTTAAATCTAAATACATAATGCTGGGTTGTGTGTGCTACTTCTGAGGTACCACCCTATAGCCATCCTTCTATAGGTGTACTTTCTTTGGATGCATAACTGGTTGGAATCCCCACACTTTGGTGGCACCCCTTACTATTCATGCCGTTCTCCAGCAAAAGTGCTTTGTCTCTTGACCTTGGGACCTCGGATTTTCTCTGTGCCCCCTCAGGCTATATAGTAACTAGCTCAAGACTAAGCTATGATTCATTGCCTTCATGGGCTCTTGCAATCTGCCCGCTGGGCCTGGTCTAGCTTGTACTCTCATCCTTGGTCGAGGGATCATGGTACGATCAAATTGCAAGAGGTACCATTAGTTTAGTAGTATGCAATGCTTATGCTAGGTGAGATTCAAGTCACTTCCTTAAAAGTATAAGCATATCAAGTGCCAAATTTTCAAGGTATTTAAACTTCATGAATAAAAAGGTTGACCATGCATCTATGAGTTTCTCAATCTTTAATGTGTGAGAAAGTTGACTCCTTTGTATATAGGTGAGATTCAAGCCACTTCCTTAATGGTATAAGCACAAAAAGTGTCAACTTTCTAAGATATTTGAACTTCATGAATGGAAAGGTTGGTCATCCATCTATAATTTTTTTAATTTTTTTATGATTGAGCAAGTTGAACCTACAATTCACAAGAACCTTGATATTTCTATATAACCAGGTCAACACTTTGCTTTGGACCACTTGATATCCATGTGAGCATAGGATTGAGCCTCCATTCTTTGGATCAAATTGCAAACATATCTATTGGTTGTTAGAAGATCCTTTCATTGTAAAAAAGACTTTAGATCTTAAAATTTTAGAGGAACATCATTAGAGCTAGTGTTGCATAAGTTTCTAAATGGAAAAGAATCAATGCCAAACAAAAGTGTATTTAATTGTGTAAGAAAAAGAAAATAAGTATTTTTTTCTTCCTGTTATCATATAAATTGGAGGTTAATTTTTGTAATAACCTCTGTTAGGAGGTAGTTCGTAATATCTCCTTCTTTGGCCGTTACTGGCAATTTTATGCATAAATAACTTTCTTTTAGGTGGTTGCTTTTATAAACAATAGCTTACCTCTTGATAACTTCTTTAGAAAATAACTTTAGTAGTAAATAATTCATATGTGACCTTTTTTATTGGTAACAATTAAACAAACACATGTTAGATAAGTGCCTTGGAAAATCAATTATTGGCTTACACATTATATTTTAACTAGAACTTATTTTGTACATGATCATCGCCATTAATAAATAAATTTTATTGGGCAATTTTTTTCATATATGTTGATGTGTCATAAATGACATATATCATAATAGATTAACTCCTAAAATGCTCAGCCCTAGTAGAAAGGGAGAAGTCCTATGCTATTTAGGAGACTATGTTTATAAATTTATGGTCACTTATCTATCCTATGCTGTTTAGGAGTTTGGGTTTCTTCTTCTAACCATCCACCAGAAGCTCACTAGGATCATTTTCTCACTACCTATGCAATAGGGGCTAACTCCTCACATTGAGGTCTTTTCCCTTAACCACTAGAGTATTCTTTTGGTTTTGTTTCATTCGATGGAAATATTTTTTGTTTTGAACCAGTAAAATAAGTATTTAATATAAAATATGTTGACATAGGGGTTCAACCCATGCGCTAGAGAGAGAATTTAGGAACGCACGCCCCATCTAGATTAGGCATGTGGATAAACTCTTGTAGCCTCTCTCTCCAAAAACACTGTAATTTGGAGATTTGATTTTCGAGTTTATTGCACACGAATATGCATCTCGAGCATTCTTATCCCTCTATCTAACCGCCCCTTCTATCCTCTCCTTCCATCTATAAATAAGGAGGGGATGCAGCCTTGGAATGATAATGGATGGGAGAAAATAAAGCATGAGAATGGTTTTTGAGAGAAAGAAGACTATGAGTCTTCTTGGCCATTAAGCAATGAGTTGCTACTAGCACTCGATGATTTGCCTACTCCAAAGGAATATCAGCCCCGCGTGGATCCCTATAGAGGCCGGATGCATGAATGGTTCCAGTGCAGGACCCAAGATATTGATCCATCAGAATTTTTAATCCAATTGAAGAGTTTAACATAACCAGGTAAGATTCAAATGTTAAATTTATCAAAACATTTGATATGATCCAAAATCATGCAAATAATGAGAAAATAAATTTTAAATAAGATTTAAAATTTATTTGCTCATTTTTAAAATTTTAAATTGCATTTCTTTCGCTATATGTGTCTGATTGCATCGGCACAACTTTAATCCATCAATATGGTCACCTTCGACACAAGCCTTTGAAGTGTCAATATAAATCATTAATCAAATCTTGATCTGTCTAATGCTTTTAAAAATTTAATAATATAATAAAAGATGAAGGAAAGAGAAGGCTTCCAACTAGAGGAAGAGGAGCATGAAGAGATATAAGAATTATTATCTTTTTTCCATTAGCATCTAATAGTTGGTTAAGTAGGTGCAAGCTTAATTTGAATCCAATTGGACTCAAAAAAGATCCTTTATGGTTCAAACAAAGACTGAACTCCTAAGATTACAAGATTGTGAACAAGATATCCTCTACAACCTTAAGAAATTTTTACAATCTAGTCAATGGCATTTTGATACGCTCATAGAAATTTTTGTAAAGATTTTTTATTTAAAATAGACCATCTTAATATATTTATTGGATGTAGGCTTGAATTACCTATGAACGCTTATTGTAGAAATTTTCTTTAAGGGATCTAGAAAATATGCACTTCTAAGAAGAAGAAACTTTGGAAGATGGTGATTCTTGCCATAGGATAGAGCATATAAAATGAGGGAAATGAAATAGTCTTCTTGAACCAACCTAGTTTAATGGAGAAACCTAGTTTCAATAGTGAATTCTAATTTTTCTTCCTTTTTCCATCTTTGCCTTCATTATCTCAATGAATTAGGTAGAAATTTAGTTTTCCTATATATATATATATATATATATTAAAACATCAAAGTATAAGCCTTTTATGGTGGAGACCTAACAAAACCCTCCCAATTTTTTTTGCAAACAAAACAAAGACCTTATAGAATAAATGTGGAAGCAATAGTGTGTACATAAATTGGAGCAGGTATTTAGACTAGCCTCTAATTTCAAAATAAAAATGATGTTTAGATTATTAGCAAATCGTGCCCTTAATAATGTTCAACTTTATCATCAATCAGTCCTAGGATAGTAAATGCCGATCCGAATTGGTTTGGGATTAAAACTTTATTGTTATTATCCTAAAGAGCAAATCCTTATCTATAGGTGCTTATAGGTCAGATGATCCATCATTCTTCTATATTTCCAATAATTTCTTTTGAAAATTAATATAAAAATATTCTTTTAAAAATTTTACTTATAAGGATAAATTTTTTTATGCATATATATATATATATATATCATTACAAACTTACAATAAATACTATAGTAAAAATCTATTTTAGAAATAAGTTCATCATGATAAATTTATAATGAATGTTTTATAGTTTGTACAAGAAAAATCATCTCAAAAAAATCTATACAAGAGAAATGGCAAATATTCAAACAGAAAGATAGAATCATTGAAACAAATCTATGGCCTTGTGGGATGCTATGATAGATACATCAAATTTCATTTTACGCTAGCAAAATTCTGGCTTCATTATAAGAAAGTTAATATGTAAGTTTTGGCTAACATTGCACACTTCAATTATAAATATGATTACTGTAAGTGAAAATATTAGTGCCATAACTAGTTAATCAAAGTATGGCATGCCAAAGAAACTAACACTGCTTTAAAGTTCTATAGCATATTTAGAAACAAATATTTAAGGGGAAACAACATTTAGATCCTTAAAAGTATTTATAAATTAAAGAAAAAAGTATTATAGCATTGTTGACATCATTTAGATGCTATACTTACAATGAGGTCATTAAGGATATATAGAGTTCAACATACCCATCTTTAATAAAAAATATACATGCATGCCAGCATAACTGCTTGGGTAAAAAAAAGGTTGAGCATTGAGAATAGAGTAAAAGGCTAAGTTTCTTCTTTATATAGCTCGTTCTTTTACAATGCCCATGCTCAATCTTTTACAATTTTTTTATTAATGGGCACGGGCCATGCCGAACCGGCAATTTTTTTTAACGGGCCATGCCCAGCATGACCCTTTAATAAACAGGCCGTGCTGGGCATGGCCTCATTTTTGGTGTGGCCTGATGGGCCTGGTCCAGTGCCCTGCTAGGCACGGCCAAATGCTTATCTCTATTAACTTTGGCATGGTACGGTCTAGTGCCCTCTATTAACTGCTTGGGTAAAAAGAAGGTTTAGCATTGAAATAGAGTAAAAAGCTAAGTTTCTTCTTTATATAGCTCAATCTTTTACAATGTCCATGCTCATCTCACTAGGATGAGTTGCTTGCAACTCCACTTGAATGCCATCAAGCTCTCTCTTGAATTTGTCCTTTGAACTGGCATATACTATCTTGCTCCTCATCTTTGATGCATCAGGAGACCTACAACACAAGATGTATCAATTCTATTTATTGAAAAGTTATATCAATATTGTTTCCATTGAAAAAAAGAAAAAGTTGAATGACTTCTATAATGTAGTCCTTTGAAAATGCCCATGACCCAAATAAGTAGCAGCTATGGGTGGATGTTCATGGCCTGACCCACCAACTCGATTAACCTAGTTTAAATAGTTTTAAATTTGGTATAAATGAGTTTTAAGTCATAAGCATGTCAACCATATATATATATTTATTAGGTGGGCTAGATTTAGTTTTAAATCTCTCCAATCTATTTAATCTATTTTGACCCACTTAATAATTAAAACAGATCAACATCAAACTGATTAAACCTGACCGACTTAACGTCCTTAAAACCCATCTAACTCATTAAAAACCCACTTATCCTATTTAACCCATTCATTAGATTTGACTCATTTGATAAATGAGTTATGAGGGCGGATCAAGTTACTTGTTTAATAAAAAAGATTAGAGTCATATATAAATTTTTAATATATTTATTAAACAGATGAGGTTCAAGCTAAAATTTTGATCCAACTTATATGTGACGACCTAAATATAACCTTATTTGATCTCATTGTCAACCCTAGTTGTAGAATTAGACATTTCATATATTCTAAGATGGGTTAAACATGCAAGGTTTGCAATTATATATAAGAATATAATGATTTACTATTTGTTTCATCTGTCTAATTCTATAACTAGAAACTTTAATGAGAAGACCAAAGTCATCTACATTCAAAACAATCCAATAAGAGTTTCAAAACTTGGATGGTGCATGGAATTACCAGGCAACGAAGATAATTTTTGCTCTTCTGACAGTTCTCATTGGTGACAAAATTGAAGTCAAAAACAACATATAGTGGCACTCGTTGGGAGGCAAGCATGCGGCAAAATCATCATAGCTCTCATCAGGCTGGCCAAGCTTTTCCACCATGACCTTCTGTATTTTCTCATCAATCTTGAACACAATGAATCAAAGTTCGTCTTCGCCTTGAGTTCCAAGAACTTGAGCTTGGATTCATCATTTACTGCCATTCCTGACGCAGATTTTGCCTTTGAAAATAAATCAAAATTGTAATTTGTCATGAAATAGAGTAGAGCATTTTGATGAAACTTATTAACCAAATAAAAACAAGAAAATAAAGAGGACAAGGAGGCTCAGCATGTTTGCTTCAATGAGGAAAGTCCCTCGGAAATGGAAGAGGAGGGGAAAAGAAGGTAAAAGGAAAGAGAGGAGAGGAGAGAGACCCTTGGAATGTGGGGAGAGAGAAAACGATGGGCATAAGGGAGGAGATAAAGGTGGGGGGATGAAGAACTGCTGCTCCCTTCACCTCCACAAAAGGCTTGCTGGTGGCCACATCCTTTAGTAGTATGGGTAGCTCTGCTCTTTGGTAGCAGATTTGAGTTGAATTTTTTTGTTTTCGAAATAAGAAATTTAACTCATAGCATGAAAATACGTTTGGCTGAACAGTTTTTGAAAATACTTTTTTGGAAACGATTCTAAAAATCTGAATGAATTTAAAAAATATAAAATCATTGTTTTCTTTGGATTCATCTTAGACATTTTCAAATTTTATCCTTCCTTACTCAAAATATCCAAAACTCACAGATTCACCTTCTTCCTTCTCCTTACGACCTTTCTCCACGCGATTTGTTACTGTATTTCTCTGAAAAAATAGTTTTTGAATACATCAATCAATATATTCTTAAATACTAAAACTTAATAAAATATAACTTAGATTTTTGGATACAATCCATGTTTTGAAAAATAATTTTTTGAATCACAAACTAAACATGCATTTTTGGGCACTGACCCTGTTACCTCGATAAATTGGCAGAAGAACATTCACCCTAGGTTTCAGCAAGCTAGTGCATCTAAATTACAGATTCCTTAGAAGTTGTTAGTTTTTTTAGGGATTTTTGTTTTTTGTTTTTTGTTGCACAGTAGCACATAGCTGAGTTCATGATAGCTATGCCGAGACATTATTACAGGGAATAAAATGCTGTATAAAAATAATGATATTATTTAAATATCACACAGTTTATCAGATAAAAATGCAAGTGATGTGGATATTGAAATTAAAAATATCAATTTATACAGATAAATAATAAAAATATCACACAAAGGGCTACCATATTACAACATAAAAATTGAATAAGATACTTACTTTTTTTTTGTACAGACGAGCGATCATACTAACCTTGTGTGAGTCAACCCAAAAATATCAGAGTACAAAATTTGCTTAAGAGCAGGGGGACAGGGGTCACCCTGATTCTATATCCAAAATCCCACATGATGGGCCACAGCAGCCGCCACCCAGTCTGCCACAGAATTAGCTTCCCGATAGATGTGCCGGATATGAACACTGTGAGAACCTCGCAGAGCAGCCCGAATATCACAGAGAAGAGGGTTGGTGGGGACATTATCGCAGAATCCTGTCCGAAGCTACCAGAACAGAAAGAGAATCCCCCTCAATGAACAAGCTTTAAGCATGAAGCCTTCGAACAGCATGGGAGATACCAGCCCACGCTACATAAAGCTCAGCCATAGGGACAGAAGAATCAAGAAAACCAAAACCACCCGCCAATGCTCCATCGGTCCCACGAATAATGAAAGCAGACCCAGCAAGTCTTCCTCGAACACTTCCATCAAAGTTAATTTTTACAAACCCTAGAGGGGGGCTCCTAAGAGATAAAAATTATGCAACGGTTCGCTGCCGAAGCAGCAGGGGAGCCCCAGTGGCCAGGGTTATAAATCAGAACCAATGAGATGAAGTGCACTTTCAGCAAACATAGATATGACCTTTCGCTCTAGTCTGTGAGAGAAAATAGTATCATCAGTAAAGATAAGCAGGTTCTGCAACAGCCAGATCTAATAGGCAGTAATAGCCCAAAGAGCACTCTACTGTCGGGTGGTCCTCCGGAGAGCATCAAGGAAAGGGAACAAAAGGAACAAAAACCATCCACTTTGCAATCATAACCCATCCTCAACCAAATCTAGCTCAATATGGGATAGGTAAATATGGCGTGGTCTGTGGTCTCCTCCTCCTACCCGCACAGTGGGCAAATCGCCTCAACATGAAGACCCCTCCTAGATAGCAGGGAGCAAGAAGGGAGACAGTCCCACGTGATCTTCCATATGAATAATTGGACCCTGGGATGAATGGGGAGCTTCCAGATCCAAGCAGTGTCCCGCGAGTCCTGGGGCTGAGGTCTATACACCTCGATGAGGTCCTTAGTGGGAGCCCTAGATAGACAAGATCTCCTCCATAACCTCATATCAGGTATGTGGCCCGGGGTAAGAGGAATATAAAGAATCCGCCAAGAAATCTCATCCCCAAATAAGCTAGTCACCATAGGGGTATTTCAAGAGGAGAGATCCTGAGTGATGAGATCATGCACCCTTATACAAAGCGGAACATCCGTGCTAATAAATGACGGCCAACAGAAAGGGGGAAGATCCGAGATCCAGCTATCTTGAACAACATCGACCGAGGAACCATCGCCGATCATCCACGAAATATTGTTCAGAATAGGCGGAGCATGACGACACACCTCTTTCCAAAAGAAAGAATACCCGCGAGTAGGCTGAGGGTCCATAAAAGGAGACCAATCACCATATCTAGCTCGCATAAAGGAGCTCCAGAGACAGTGAGGATCAAGAATAAACCTCGAAGCATGTCTCGCCAACAAAGCATCTCTCCTAACAAGCAGGGACTGGATACCAAGACCACCTTCATGCAGAGGCATACAAATCAAATCCCAAGCCTGAAGATGAGTACCGTACCATCCTGCATAGAAGCCCATAGAAATTCCCTAAAACATCGCTCAATCCTCCGCAAACAAGTGATAGGGACCGTAGCATTAGAGAGAAGATGCATAGGAAGGGATGTAAGGACAGAGCGAATAAGAGTGATCCTCTCCATCATGGATAATTCGGTGACCTGCCAACCATCAATCCGATCACAAATGTGTCGCTCGAGATTAGCGTAATCATTAATACGAGGATGTCTTCCCAACACAGGGATCCCCAAGTATGATAGCCCATCTGCCTTGGTAAAAATACCCAGAGCTTGGTGTATGGCTTCCCTAGTAGACCTGGAAGTCTTGCGGCTGAAGCAAATCGTGGACTTTTCTAAATTGACCTTCTGGCCAAAATAGTAACATTGAATAAGAGAAGCATAACTAACAGCATTATGAAGAGACGCCTGGCCTAGGAGAATACAGTCGTCCACAAAAAGAAGGTGGGAGACGGAGGGTCCCAAAGGATCAGCCAAAAAGGGGGCGATGCGACAGTCTAGTTATGCTTGATGAAGAGCACGAGAAAGGTCATCCGCAGCCAGGACAAACAGAAATGGGGATACTAAGCATCCCTATCTCAGACCCACAATTGAATGGAAGAAAACGGTCTGCATACCATTAACAATTAGAGAGAAGGATGGCTTCTGGATGCAGGCCATAATCCAATCAATGAACATATCGTGAAAACCAAATTCAAGTAGAGTTCGGTGCAGAAAAACCCAGCTCAGCCTGTCGTAGGCACGCTCCATATCAAGCTTAACTACCATAAGACACTATCTGGCCGAGGCTCTCTGAAGATCCTGCATAAACTCCTACGCAATGAGGACATTATCGAAAATACTCCGACCTCTAATGAAAGTTCCTTGTTCGGTAGAGATGAGTTGAGGAATCACCACACGCAGACGGGAGACTAGAAGGCGCGCACAAACCTTATACAAGGTAGTGCACAGGCTGATCGGCCAAAAGTGTTGAGGGGTAGAAGTATCAGAATGCTTCGGAACAAGAGTGATAAGAGTCCGATTCCAGTCAGTAGGAATGGATTTGGAAAGGAAAGCACTCTAAATAGCCTGAGTAACCTCTTGACCAACAATGTCCCAATAATGACAAAAAATAATAGCGGAAAACCATCAGGGCCAGGCGCCTTATCAGGCCCAAGGTCCCATAAGGCCATACGAATCTCATTAGCATAATCGATCTAATCAGGAGTCGTTCTCATGAGCTGAGACTTTCTTAGAAGGAGGAACCTGAAAAACAGGAGCCCCCGCACCTGAAGCTCAGTCCATCTAGACTGGAAGAACTGAAGTAACTGATCACGGATAACAACAGAATCGTCCTGAAGATTCCCCTCCTCATCAACTAATCGCCGGATCCTTTAGTTGCCCGATGCTTCAGAGTAGCCTGATGAAAAAACCTGGTATTGCTGTCTCCCTTTCAAATCCACTGAACCCTAGATCGCTACCTCCAATAAGACTCCAGCTGCAAAAGTAGGAAGTGGTGAAGAGCGAGCTTAGATCGAAGAGAGAAGAGGTCAGGATCAGGAGATAGCCATCCCGGTCCTCCCTTTCCTAGAGAATAGCAATGTCAGCTTCCACCTGCTCAATATGTCTCACTAAGTCCTCAACCTCAAGTTTGTTCCATCTAGAAAGGCGATGCCTAACCAACTCCAACCGTCTAGAGAGACGGTAAATAGCATTACCTCTCATCGGTAAATGCCAGACCTGGGCTATAATGGCCCGAGCCAAGGGATAGGAAGTCCAGAACTGCTCAAATCTAAACTGTCGCCACTGATGAAGATCAGTGTCAGTGGATATCAAAATGGGACAGTGATCAAAAGCAATCCGGGGTAGGTGAGTGACAGTGGCAGAAAGAAACATCTGGGTCCACTATGTAGTGGCCAATGCTCTATCCAGTCGTTTCCAAACATGAGCCGAACCCTGGTGATTGTTACACTAGGTGAATTGGGATCCCGAGAATCCTAGATCCAGCAAACCGGCTGAGGAGATAAATGATCTAAACTCAGAAATATCAGCTGAATCAGTAACCCGCCTACACCTTTCTTTCCGCTAGCAGCAGCAATACAATTAAAGTCACCAGCCGAAATAGAAGGGATACCCTGAGCAAGGGGAGAGAGAATCTTCGACCAAAGAATATGCCTTTCCTGAAATCAGTGCTAGCATAAACTCCCGAGAGGAGCCAGGGGTCAGAAGACCCCTCCGAAATAAGAAGAGCAATTTGCTGATTACACTGATGAAAGGCATTCACCAAAACCGAGGAGTGGTGCCAAAAAGCAACAATCCCACCGGATAGGCCCTCAGACTCCATAGCATATGAAGACCATGATCTGGCAACCTGTCTTCGAAATCGGACCAAACTGTCTCCCAATAACTGGGTTTCCATGAGAACATATATCAAAATTATGGATCTGCAACAGTCTTCCAAAGGAGGATCGAAAAGAAGGTTTTTGAGCTCCTCTAACATTCCATATAAGGATTTTCATTTACAATTGGGGGGGAGGGTGGAGGCCACCCTGATGTTCCATTATAACCGAATCAGAAAGGTACCCAAAAGATAGGGTACCACCCACTTCCGTCTGCATAGTGCAATCCATCTTGTGATTATCAGCTCGCTGGGCAACAGCCTCAGGTACAGCTTCAGCAGATCGAGAGGCATCAACAGGGAGAGTGGAATCCTTTGGCTGACCCTGAATTGCCAATTTTAGGCAGGATAGGACCGAATCATGGCAACGATTCACACCCTTTATTGACTGACCCATACTCGTAGCACAGTCAGAACCCTGACATGAGGAGGCCTTATCGGGCCTGCTATCCAAATAGCATGACCCTGGCCAGGGTTTGGAGTAGCAGTAGAGGTAACCTTCTCGTTAGAATCCTTTGATAAAGATGCAATGCCTTTGCCTTTCCTTTTCACTTTTGGAGGTAGTCCATCGGGAATGGGACTCCTCGGGCCTGACACGCTTAGAAGGACCCGGATTGGCATCCGACTGGGCCGTGGGCCTACAATCCCAATTGCCCGCACCCAGAAGGGCAAATGGGTTCTTAAAATTTAGCTTTGGATCACTGAGAGCTGAAGATCAGAATCCACTGTCTGAACATCCGACTTCTTTGGACTATTGGAACCGGCACAGGGCCTCACGACTGGCACGCTACAATTGGCACTGGTGCCCTCAGAAGACTGCCCAGCATCCATCATCGAGCTAGCCGAGACATGATCCGGGACCGCCACCACACTGACAGGAGCCTTGCCGGACTTCGGGGATCGCCGTCGAGCCAACTTGCCGGGAGTTAACCATCCCTCAGACGGATGGCCAGGCCTCAAAGAAATGGCAGAGAGAGGTTTGGATGCTACAGGGAAGATCCCAGGAGACTGCGAGGAGTTCTTCCACACCGAATTAGAGGGTCTCCGATGGTGATGGCCGACATCCAAGGGCCAAATTTAGGACCAACCGAAGGCAGCTCTGGATCAGGAGTCGGGGATGACAGTGAACATGGGCCAGAGAGTTGAATCGATCCACAGCTAGGGCATATACCTTCAAGGTGCTCAAACTGGAACTGTTGCCAGAAGGGAGAACCCATTCCCTGAACTCTGACACCCGGCCGGAGAGGTCGCCGGAGATCTACACGAACACACACTCTAGCAAATCCCCCCTGGACAGTAGCCAAGTAGCAGAGTCGGAGAACACAAACTGACCCGCCGGTGCCAGAATAGCACCTAGCACTGCATCATTCCATAACTCCACAGGAAGAGAGGGCAGACACACCCAGAGGAGGGCCGAGGACACAACATCCATAGCCGGAACAAACTCCGGACGCCAACCCTCAGTGGCAACAGGCTACCCGTTGACCACCCACGGACGGCCGAGCACCATCTCCTTCGCATCGGAGTCATCAAAACGGAATATGTGGCAACGATGAGCGAGACTTAGTGGTTGGATGTTGCCGGATACGCCCGCACGCCGAAATTCCCTGATGAAAGCATCAGGCGGAACCTAGCGTTGGAAGGTGCGAGCTAAGATGGCCTTCTCCTTCCAGCAGGCGCTAGCCACCTCCAACGCCGCAGCAAGGATTTGGACAACATCAGGGAAGCGGCCCTCCAGCTCGATCACCTCTGCGGTGATAGGGAAGAAGAGACCCACATAAAGCCAGACGTCGGCCCTCTGTTCCACGCCTTCCGAGCATCAGGAGCCCCATCCGATGCCATTGGAGCAGGGGAGGCAGCCATGGCAAACAGCCAAAGAGGAAAGACCACCGGGATCAATCAGACACGCCGGAGATCAAGCAGCCCTACACCAGGAGCACGAATCTTAAAGCAGACCTTAGCCAAACACGCTGGAGACAGGTGCACGAATTTTAAAGCAGACCTTAGCCCAGCAACTTACTTGAAAGATAGCTCTATCCAATAGGCATTACTTCAAATCTTACATTCGTTCTAGAAAACTTGTCCTGTTTCACTATATTATCATGATGCTTTCGGTCAATCTCTTACTTTCATCCTTTATTATTCCATAAAATGAATTAAACTGTATCAAAAATAAACTATTTATGGATTTTGGAGTCTTCATCAGTTTCTAAGAACTCCGGTATAAGAGATGGCAATTGGAATAGATTGAATTAAATACAAGTTGGTTCAAACATGGATCAATTCAAATATCTACCAATCCAAACCCAATTAGGATGTGTTTTGTATACCGGCTCAGAAGAAAAATAAAATTATGTTAGTTATTTTCCATATTTGTTATCCATAAGAATAGAATAAAATTTTGTTCCACAAAATTACTAATCCCAAATGAAGAGGGGATAATTTATCCCATCAAAACAGTCATTTTTTTTTATCATATTAATTATTATTTTATTTTCTTTTTCATGCCATTATCCCCAACAACACGTAATGTTTGACTTTTTTTTTTTGTAAGGACATAGTAATTAAACTAAAAATATATTTATAATCTATCTAATCCTACCTAAAATCAAATAGAGTAAGATAAATTTTGTCCTATCCAATTTGTCATCCTATCCCTTCTTTTATCCTATCATGTCTTGCATACCAAATACAGCTTAAAATTCATTAGATGGATGAAAATGAATATAAATCTAACCTCTTTATTAAAAGAATAATACAATCCCACCTATATAACCTAATTAATAAATAAGTTAGAATAGGTTAAATGGGTAGATATCACTGCAAAATGGATCTTAAATAGGTCAAGTCACCATCTAATCTAACTATTGAATGGGATAAATTGGTTGGAATTCTAAACTTGAACTTGTCCTTTTATAATGACTAAATTGTTTATGCTAACTTTAACCTGCTTAGACTTGGCCACTTATAGGTTGAATTGGATGGATGAGTCATAAATTGTCATTTCTACTTAGAAGAATATTTTGCCCGGTTATAAATAGTTTTGTTGGCAAAATTATCTTGTAACCTGGACTTGATGATGCCTAACCTAGGGCATTATTCCTAGTCACCTAACAGAGGTAACGTCTCTAGCTCCTTTAATTATTATTATTAAATTGATAAGGCGCAAATCAATTATATCTAACATTAAGGATGAAACTCTATTTTAAAAGTTAGAAAATTAAAATGAGACTTATTTATTTATTCAAGAAATTATGAATGAGGCAATTATGTTTTATTAATTTAATTTAAAATGAATTTATATGAAATAGACACCCTTAGCCTGAGCTAATATTTTTGACCAGAGGTACTTTCATTTGATGTAAGAAATCCTGAATATAATTATTATATTGTTTTAACTATTGTTCATGATTGGATATTTTATTAATATTCAAAATATGTTATTATCATAAATTATAAAACTATAAAAAAATTAATTTTTCATTTAAAATGATGATGATGATGAAAAAATATAAAATGAGATGGGTGCATCTAGACTTATTGTGTGAGAGTATCATCTAGTGAGTTATGTGCCTATTAAGGTATTACCTACTGTAGTAAGAGTATCATATAGTGAAGCAATATTTACTGTAGTAAGAGTATCGTCTAATGAGACATTGCTTATTATGGTGAGAGTTTTGCCTGATGAAGCTTTGCCTAATGTGATGAGAGTATCGCCTAGTGAGGCATTGCCTATTGTAGCTATTAGTTACGGTATGACACCTATGTAGTTAGCCATGAGTGAGAGTATAGCCTTAACTAGTCCAAATGTCGAAGTGCTGGATCCAACATGTAATGATAAGTGATAAATCTAAAACTAGTTTAGATTAAATTATTGTGGAATGATATTACTATTTGAATTATGGAATGGAGTGCATATGGCATTATTATTATGAGTTACATTATGAGTTATGACTGTGAGCATGATGCTATTTAATTAAATTTATCAATTTACATTGCTTAACTTTTGCAAATGAATTAATTGATAAGGGATAATGTTATTGAGTCTGCTAATTAATAATTATAAAATGATATATATATATATATATATATATAGTTATGCTAGTGTGCAGGAAAGGCTTTGGCTAGAGTTCAGTTGCAACACAGCCTACTAGGAGGAGTCATGATGTTTTTAAGGCGACTTAAAAGGGCAAAAATGTTCTCCTTAATATCTTTATTGCCAAAGTGAACCTTTAGTGGTGACGTGATAACCACGTGACTACATCTTCATTAGGCATAACCTCAGATTTAGATGGGTAGGTCTAACTGCAACTCAAATTGAAAATGTGGGGTTGATTGCAAAATTTTTTTTAAAGTGCATATAGGCCATAGTTAAGGGGAGTTAAGTGCATTTAACTCAAAATTGTATGAATATTGACTTCTATAACTATTAGTTTATAATTAGTACTATTTATCAATATAAACTTATAAAATATCTGACTTTTTTTTTTAGATTCAAAAAATAAGAAGGGGACACTAAATAGAAGCAACACTTGCTAGATTTTGCTTCTAGTTATCTTTTAATTCGTTAGTTAGTTAGTTAATTTAGTTTTGATGTTAGATTTTTTTTGGAAATCTTGATAACTTTTGTGGCTTGAACACTGTTAGTTTAATTAACTATTGAGTACTAGTTTTTTTTTAATGAATTTATGCTATTTAATTACAATAAACACCTTGTTACTTTGCATGCGGTAGATTGTGACAATCTAGATCCACTCTAGGGTTTGGGACATGATAGATCTATTTAAGGAAAAAAACTTTGTAATGATTATCTCATGGGTGCTGCTAAGTTATATGATAAACTAGTAGTGGTATTGTCTACCCCCATGATTAATACAAAAGAAAATATCAAATATAACTGAGTAAATTGTTATTGCACAAATTTATTATGCATTAGAAATAATACTTTGCAAGGGAAGACAAAGTTTAAACTTATACAAGTATAATATACTCATGAAAGGGGAAAAAATAACAATTGCTTAATCTGAATATATATTTTACATTAGCAAGATGCCTTTACTCACAATCAAGTCATATTTGAAATTCTTAAAAATTTTAATGAGAAAAATGGAATACACGCTTGAACATTTTTGACATGGTTTGCAGAATTAATCACAGAAATATAATCAAACATAAAGATCAGCAACTCATTTTAGTAGAACTTCTGGCCCAGAGTTAAACAGAGGGTAAACAATCAGCTCTTCAGAAAACTCGCGCTTTGACAATATCAAGGCTCATTTCACTTGGATCTGTTGCTTGTAGTTCAACTTGGATGCCATCAAGTTCTCTCTTAAATCTGTCCTTCGAACTAGCATATAACATCTTGCTTCTTACCCTTGATGAATCAGGAGACCTGCATGCAAAGGAAACAGTAAAATTTTACTTACATATGGGGCAGGAGTTCCTAAGATTAGTTTCATTATACCCATCAATCATATATGACGGGTGAATTCTTTGTTTGGACACTCCTTATAGTTTTGTGCGCATTTGTTGTTGTTTATGATGAAGTTGATGATATGATTAGCGTCAAATTGACTTTTATATTGAAGGTAACTTTTGTAAATTCAGATAATGGCATTACATCGATCATGCAAACCTTCAAGAAAATGTATAGAATATTAAAATGTTTAGTTTTCTAGAGTTTCCTCTCATCAATTACTGGTGAACCGAACTAATTGGCATGAACAAATTCTCTTCAAAGTGAACACAAAGATTTCAAGTTCTGAATTAAGAGTTTAAATTTGGAGATGATGCTAAGCAAAATCACCTTCAAGAAATAATTGAGCAGAGAAAACTTAACAATTAGAAGAAATGAAAAATAAAAAAGATCAACTAGTGAAGGCAATTGCAGTTTCCTCTGAACATCATACCTAGGGTGCTCTGCTTCCTCTACCATTTAATCTCTTCCTTATGTTGTTGGCATGTGTTGGTCTGCCAAGTTATGAGTACTCTGATAGCCATGCAAGTGATGAAGGATATAAAACAGTGCTTGCTAAGTCTGAAAAGAAAAAATCGTAGGCTTGCTTGCTTTCTCACACTCCATTAAAGGAGGAGGAAAGATAGTCATCCCTTTAACAAGATTAAGTATAAGACTGATGTCATGCCCGTCATTTGGCTGAATACTTACTGTGACTGTGTAAGGACTAAACATTAAGGTAGTGTTTGATAGAAAAATTATTATCCATGGATAAATGTATGGGATAGAGTTTACCCCCTGGCTATCCCTAGGGATATCCTTTGGCTATCTCATTGATCATATCAAATGCAAAAAGGTAAATCCATAGGATAACTTTTTTTTTTACTCTTATTTGAAGGGATAACCAGCTATTCCTTCATTTTCTAGGAACAAATTGAGGGGATATCCCATGATTAACCATGGTTAACCATGGATTATCCTTTGGTTAACTTTATTCCTAGCTATCCCTTATAGTTATGGCTTTTGGGAATAAGAAGGGATATCCCTGGATATCCCCTCTTATCCCATTTTTCAAACACTACCTAAATGACAGTCAATGGAAGGACCAGGCTATTAGTTCTCTAATCATTTCCTGTTGCCCAGATGATTTAATCTCTGATTTGAATCTCAGCAATCCATGATCTTGTTTTGGTACGAATTATATAGTAAATGGTAGAATCTTTTATGCAGTGACAATAATCTTATGGCTTCCAATGAAACAGGATGCTTATTTAAATGCATAAGCCCTATGGTCCATTGCTTTTAGCTCCTTATCCTCACTAAAATGATTGCAATGTTAGGAGCAAGTCTCAAGAGAAATTTAATGGAGAAAAATGATCAATTAATTTCTCTTCATCTTCTGCTAATGACAAATCTCATACTCCTCATTCTTCGAGGAACATCCCAACCTAGTGAATACTCAATATTAAAATTATGATGGAAATGTTATAACAGATCCTCTCCAATGGAGTAAGTCCCAAATATTACCTCTAGCTAGCTTATGATCTTCCATTGTTTTGTGCTAAAACTCCTTTATTTTTAAAATCCTATGAACCTCTACTTGTCTTCATGGTTCAGATATCCTACTAGCCACCAAAAATGTCCTCCTATCCTTTGCTACTGCAGATTTTCTATAGAGTCATTATTAGATCTTGTATCATTCATATTACTAGAGTGAGACATAATTTAGCAGCTTCAAAACTTTGTTAAAGAAAGAAAGAAAGCCATGGATATAGGAATAATAGATGAGTGTCAAATTTTTCCAGCAAGGTTAATTGATGAACATCATAATAATTAAATATGGATTTTCAATATTTTAGTTGTTGCATCTGTTACCAAGAAATGAAGAAGATCTTGCTCTTCTGGCAATTCTCATCAGTGACGAAATCGAAATCAAACACAGCATAGCGGCACTCATTAGCAGGCAAGCTTGCAGTGAAATCATCATAGCTCTCATCCGGCTGACCGAGCTTCTCCACGGTTACCTGCTGTACCTTCTCATCAATTTTGAAGATGATAAAACGGAAGTTTCTCTTGGTCTTCAGCTCCAAAAACTTGAGCTTACACTCATCATCCACTGCCATTCCAGATGCAGAATTCGCCTTCACAAAATATATGAAAAGGATCGATGATCATCACAAAATTAATATGATGCTTGTAGTTTCATTTGAATAAACGTTAGAAGAACATTTTTATAACAATAAATACCATCAAACCATTGAATCAAATTCTAATTAAAAAGAAGAATTGGAGAGGAATTAAAAATCAGCATTGTTTAAAGCCATCAAATTCATGAGAGAGAGAGAGAGAGAGAGAGATTACCATGGTTTCTTTCTGATGAGGGATGGGCCAGTCCAAGGGAGAGAGAAATGAGAAGGTAGGAGGGGAGGAGAGGAAGGGGAATACTTGGAAGATGGTTGAGTGGATATTCTTGGGAGATGGCTTTGAGAGGAGGAGCAAAAAATGGGGATTGGAGAGCCAGCCGTTAACGTCCTCAAAGCACTTGCATGGTGCCACGTCTGGGAACAGCCTCCTCCAATTCATTCTTGGCGCTTTGACCGAGTCCTCGTTTGGGAGTTAGGGATGGATTCATGAATGTTGGTCAACCATCACCACATCCTTTAGAGCCAACCATTCCAAAGAGCCCATCATGGACCACCAACACGCCGGAACCACTCCATTTGAGTTTTGAGCCGGCCAAATGACATGTAATCATCATCCATTATGTATGTATGGAGATGTGGGATGGATTTGTCATCAGATGGAACTTTGATACTCTTCTTTGGTAGCCGGCCTCATTCCTTTAAGTTTTGTAACAGACTTTGTACATCGCATCCGATATAGCAATGTTGCATCTTCCTTTTTATTGATCGATACCCATTAAAAAATATTAAGACAACTTTACGATATTTCAAAGGAAAAAATTACGACATCCCAGTTTTAAACATATGACACCGTAGTTATAAAGTTAAGCACCCATTCAGAAAGCAAAAAAAAAAAAAAAAAAATTATGATACGTTCAGAAAGCAAAAAAAATTATGATACCCCATTTTAAACTTACGACATTGTAGTTATAAAATTAAGACACCCGTTTAGAAAAAGGTGTCTATACACAAATTCTAAAAAAAACCTGTCTGACATGCATTAATACCCATTCAGCTTTTTTTTGGAATTTATGTACAGACACGTTTTCTGAACGGGTATCGTAAGTTTAAAACCAGGGTGTTATAAGTTTAAAACTGGGGGGTCATATATATATATATATATATATATATATATATATATATATATATATATATATATATATATATATGCTTTCTTAACGGGTGTAGTAGTTTAAAAATAGGGTGTCGTAAGTTTAAAACGGGGGTGTCATCTTAAATTTTGATGTGACGTGCATTAATATCCGTTCAATTTTTTTTTAAAATTTATGTATAGACACATTTTCTGAGTGAGTGTCGTAAGTTTACAACTAGGGTATCGTAATTTTTTTTTTTTGCTTTTTGAACGGGTATCGTAAGTTTAAAACTGGGGTGTAGTAAGTTTAAAGCTAGGTTGTCGTAAATTTTTTTCTCAGGATGTCATAAAGGTGTCTTAATATTTTTTAATGAATGCCGTACGCATATGAATCAATAAAAAGGAACAGTGTAGCCCATTTAGGACTTGCCGGATGCGGTGTACAAAATCTTTCCCTCTATTTTTTCTTTTATACCATCACATTGGGCTTAGCTGATCATAAAAAAAATTGAAAGGAAAAAACTAAACGGCTCGCACTAATAAAACCACACCTAAGTTTTACTTTTCTATCATTTTTGAACAAATGCATCATCCGTTAATCAACATTTATTAGAAATAGAGCTATCATAATAATGGCCATCTATATATGAAACTAATTTTAGCTATTGTGACGATTATAGTAACCATTTTTAACCTCGATGATTCAAATTTTTAAAGAATATTATAACACTATTATAGTAAAAAATATACTAAAAAAATCTCTTTTCTTCTCTCCGCTCAGTTTGAAGTTATTTATTCATAGAACATATCTTTGTTTATAACTTTCTTTTATATACATTTTAACTTTTTCTTTTTACAGTTCTACTCATGTATTTTCTTTTTAAATATGGCATATATGACTTGAAAAATTAAATTTTGAACAAAAATACTATTTTATATAGAAAAATTACAAATACAAATAACAAAGATTATTTGTACTATAATGAACCATTATTGTAGTAAATAATGATTTATTTTTTCTCCTAGTCATACATGTAATGCAATAAAAGAAGCTGAAACTGTGATAACAACCATTACATTGTTGTAATGACTACCATTTTAAACTTGGTATTTGATTTTAGAACCTTTCATTACATTGTTTCTAGCCAAAACAAGATCAAAGTGAATTACAACTTGTTGAAAACAAAGGAGAAAATCCTCTTCTGGTGTCTATCTCAAATTTAGGGGACCAAAATGTGAGGGTTTGAGTAGCTGTGGGTATCAACTCACCCAGGTGGCAAAGGTTGTAGGTGTTAGTATCAATGATCTGGCACAGGCCGCACTAGGCTATTTCAAAAAATTATCACCTCAACAACTTGTATGGTGTGTCAAAACTCAAAAGCCCCCTCCTGAAAGAAAATTGTTTGAATAGCTTCCAGGCATTATTCTTCATAGACTACTTGGAAATATTAAGCTCATTTTTTGGTTTCTTAACTGAGAAATCCGCTAAATTTAATCATCCCATTTGGCTTAACTATGTTTATTGACTAGTATGACAGGAGAAAAGCTAGTGTTCCCAGAGCAGTAGTCAATAATTCTCATGCATCAAAATTATATCCATTAAATTATATATATATTTTGTAAATCTGTATATTTGGATTCATTATATCTATTAAATTATGTTAAAATTTTATTTTAAATCGTGTGATTTGAAAATGCATGATATTTAAAATTATATGCATGTAATATTGTTAAATATAATTGATAAAATATTTTTGACATAAAAGTATAATTTATAAATTTTATGAATTTGATTGGATCAAGTAAGTTGCCTGTGTTTATGAGCAACATGACTTTTTGTTAAATTTTTAGAATTTATATGCATATAAGTTTTTGACATCATTAGAAAATTATTGGTATATGAAATAAGATGATGTGTGTATGTATATGCTATGAGCTTAGAGTAAGGCTACATATCAGTGTACCTATTCTATTAGAGTTTGTACAAAAAGCTAATGTTTGTTTTTATTTTTCGAAGTATGCTAATGTTTGTTTCAAAATTTCTTAGTGACCTATCTGCAATGCATTATATGTGGGCATACTCATCTTCACAGAGTTTAAATATATACATCGAATCATTATTAGTCCTGCCACAAAAATTATATGTCATCATAATTTTATTAGCTATTAGGTTACATATATATATATATATATATATATATATTTCAGAACATAGATCAAACTAATTCAATCAATGCAAAGTAATTTCCAAATGGATAAAAATATAAAGTAAAGCTACTTTTACTTCTTTTTTTTTTTTTTTCTATAAGAGAATTTACAGAAGGCCACTTGTTATCAAGTGACTAAATTATGTGGTCCTGAAGGTCGCGTGCTAGACAATTTATAAGCAGTAGATGAGCAGCTTTTGTCTTGTTTTAACTTGTTCACTATCAATTATGTATTTTGAGAAACTAAAAAGGCTATAGATTGTCTTGCAAACATATTAATTAGCATCCTTGACTCATGGAGTACTAGCTCCAATTTTTCTACTTCCCTGATGTACATCCTTAAGGCAGATTCGGGGGGGGGGGGGGGGGGTGGGGGTGGGGGGTGTGTGGCAACTTTAAAGGTCCTTAATTACTATATATATATATATATGGATAAATTTAACTATATTTGAATGTAGTCAAGTATAAATTAAGTCATCTTTTCTTTTCTTTAGATCTAATAATTTATAAATCTTAAAAAAAAAAAAAAAAAAAATGACTTCGAAATCTATAAATTAAAAAATACATAAGATGATCAGATCTTAAACTTAACTACATTCGAATATGATCAACTCTATCCCACCCTCCTCTCTCTCTCTCTTTATATATATATATATATATATCATTCTTCTAAAGTGGATTTAACTCGAGCTTTACTAAGCCTCGCTCTTCAATAGGATTCCATAAATTTTAATTATAGTTTTTGTAATACCCTAAATTTATGTGCTAATTCAATTAAAAAGATAATGGCAAGTTAATTGGTAATAATAAATATTATAATATTAAATACTTCATAGCAAGTATGCATTATAAATATTATAGCAAAAATTAAAATATGAAATTATTACTCTTGATATCCTTTATTTGTAATGATTAATTGTGATGCTTAACTAGCTCAGAAGAAAGCCACCGATAACTAAGCTATCACATCTAGGTAACCTTCCGCACTTCATCATTTTTAAGTTGGAACAATTTATCTTTACATCAACCATATATACCTTCTTCCCACTGGGCCACCTCTAGTTGATATGTAACAGAAAACTTTATAAATTATAAATAAAAATTTCAAGTCAGACAAGATGCCACAAAAGATCTGCTTACTCGGCCCTGATTAAAGCATGGACATAAAATGAACCATATCACTGCCGTCGAGGCAGGCCTGGTGGCATCGAAGCCACATTAATATTACTGTCACAAGGACAATTTCTATGTTCGATGGCAACCATTAGTTGGGACATGGAACCATTGGATCCAGAGAGGGATGCTCTTTGGATCGATGAGGCTTTGTAGCTTTATGTCATCATGCTTCCAAAATGCATGTTCTTGCAGTCTAGCTTCCAGAAAGCACATAGCAAAAGCCCCTAGACGAAGACATCATGATTGAATCCTCTTTCAAATACTAAGTTGCGTTTGGTGCATCATCAGCAAATCTGAATGATAATATAGATTATTTATAAGATAGATTATCACTTGATAGATTATTAGTAATGTTGATTACTGTGTTTGGTATACACAAGTAATGCAACAGTAATATTGATTACTGTGTTTGGTATGATAAATAGGTTACTAGTTATATAACATCAAATTTTTAAATATTTTAAAACTAATTTTATTAAAAATTTATATATTATATATTTAATTTAAAAAAATTATATTTATAAATGATAGTGTTTTAAAAAATATTTATAAATGATATTTAAAGCGACCAGTGAGGATGATGGAGGCCATTGATCGAAAGAAATTTCGCAGTATGTCATGCGGTCGCTAGGCAACGAAGATCCGTGGCTCGATTCTACGGAGGAGGATGTGGCTCGGGACCTTCGACCTGTAGGTTCCAACGAAGTTAGTAGAAAAAGGATGCTAGTAGAGAGCGATCAAAAGAGAAAATGGCAATTTTGTCAAAAAGGTAGTTTATCAGATTATCACATCTTTAATTAGTAATATGGATAACCATCTCTTCCTTAGGTACCTCTCAGATTATCATTAGAGAATAGATTACTATTTAAAAGATATATCAAATATGATTAACTGATGGGCTTTATTTAAATTATCGATAATCTAAATAAATTATCTGCTACCAAATTTTTCCTGAAGTTGAACCGCGGGTACGAGAGACGCAGCCTTCTTTACCAAGCTGGAGGAGGGCAGCAAAAGAGCGTTCGGCATGTCTGTACTACACTTCTGTTCTCCCTCCGTTTCTTTGTGGGTGAAAGTGAAAGATTAAAATTTCTTTTCTAGAAAAGATTACAGAGATATGAATCTTTGCAAGTATACTGTTACAATGGGAACTCTAAGCGGAGCCCATGCATGCACCGCGTGGAGATGAGGCTAAATTCATCGAACCATTATTAATCGTACTATAAGGATTGTATGTTATAGTTTTTTTTGGCAAAGTAATTTCTGAATCGATAAAAATATACAAAGTAAAGCTACTTTTACTTTTCTTTTATTTTGCTTATAAGAGAACTTACAGAAGGCCACTTGTTATCAAGTGACTAAAATATATATATGGTCCTGAAGGTCACGTGCTAGACAATTCATAAAAAAAAAATTCATGAAAGCTACTTGTAGAAATTTTTTTTTAAGTGCATGAAAAAGTCTTTGTGCATCACCTTTGATGCACAAAGGTGCACATCATATACATGCATTAGTCGGACGTTCATGTGAATGCACGTGTAGAATGCGTTGCGGTCTAATAGGTTATGACATGCGTGCTCACATAAATGCATGATCAATATGCACATCTTTATGCATCGAAGGCAGTGCACAAAGATATTTCCCTAAGTGCATTCAATGAAGGCCGCTTGTCATCAAGTCGCAAGATTATTTGGTCCCACTAGTTTTCACATGGAAAAATAGTGTTTGGAAAATCGGACCGAACCGGCCGGTCCAACCTATCAAACCGGTCAAACTGGGAACCGATTATCAGTCCGATCCAGTTTTATTATTAAAGTTGATCTTTCTATGACCTAGTGAAAATCGAAAAACTTATTGAATCAGCTGGGTTTTGAACCGGTCCAACCCGATTTTTAGATTTTTTAATTTTTTATTTGAATTATATTTTTATTTTATTATTTTATATTATTAAAATAAAAAATAATTATAATATTATCTGGTCCGATCAAACTAGTTCATTCAGTTCAATCGATTGATCTGCGACCTAAATATTAAGCCGGCTCATTGTCCGGTCCAAATTTCAAAACATTATGGAAAAGGAAAATGACCTCATAGCAGCACCCGCACATCTTGTATGGCAAGACCCTAAAGATAATAAATTTTCGTTAATAATAAGTTTTCATTATCGCCGTGCATCATTATTAATTGGAAATCAAATAATTTCGTTAATAATAATGATTTACAATGTTCTAATGCAAACTTAGTTATTCATAAACTTTCTATGTACTCTGTTTTCACTAAAATTCCAAAATTGTAGCCTCCTGCTTTTAAATTACAATCAAGTAGGGTATGAATGACAATTAGGTCTACTGTAGCATTTCAAAACCGTCACTAAAATACCAAACAAAAACATCACATTAGACATCAATTTACACTTTACTCTCGTTATTAGAATTGGTTAACGAAAAGGCATCACGTTAACTTTAAGTGATATTGGTAATAATTATTTATGGAGGTCATAAGATGTTTCAGCATATGTCATAAGTGTCACTATTCAGCTTTAGATTTGTTATATATAAACTTTATTATCTTCCACTTTAAATATATTTTCAAATTTATTGAATAACCTTTCACTAAAATTAATTTCTTTTTTCTATCTGAATAAGCATATCTCCTTCCACCTATTTTCACTTCATTTTTTCGATAAATTCTTATTAATATCCTCAAGTATATCAATATGTATAAAAAATAATAATATGTAAACTTGAGAGTGATTCTTGGATGAAAAAAAAATGTTTTTAATAAGAAATCAAGTTTAAGTTAGTTCTTTTAATTTAATTTAAATTTTTTAATAATTTTATATTTAATTGTTAGTTATTATGATTTAATAATAAAAGAATAACTTGTTGATTATGTCAACTACAAACTTGACTCCATCCAGTCCCAACCCAAACCCAAATAATTCAGATTAGATCCAAGTCATTATTGACCTCTATCGACCTCCATTGCATCTTCCCCAGTGTCATTGGTAAACTACCTGGATGGGGCTATGGGGTCAAGAATCAATTTATGTCGTACGTCTTGTTAGTGGTAACTTCTATTTAGGTGATGTAGGATTTGAATTTTCAATGGGCATGGATCATCACTATTAATAACTCTCAGCTTTGGGGTTGAAAAGCTTCTGCTTGAGAGATCGTGAACATTATAATTAAGCTTGTAAGTTGTAGATGCATACATATAAAAAAAAAATTTATTATTTTTCTTTATATATTATCATTTGTTTTGATAGAGGTATAGGAGCCTTATTAAGTTATAACTTTAATCCTCCATATTCAACCTCCTTGAAGAAGATACAAGCTTAAGCCTCATCTAGGCATATTTTCTCCAATTGTGACTTAATACAGCACATCATGAGGGTAAGGATACCTTGTGGGATCGTTAAAAGAGAGCAATGCTTCCTTATAGTTTTAGAATAATTATCAAGGTATTGGAGAGCCCAAAGTTCATCTAATTGTGTCGCATTTGGTTTATGGCCAGATTAATTTGAATTGGGTTTCTAGGGAGCATTGCAAATTTCAACTAATTAGTCAAGCTACCTTGAATTGAGCTTCTGGTTCAAATCTAACCTCATAACACTAAAGTTGTTTGAGTCATCACCAATCATCATCAAGACATAGTTGATCACCGTTGATGTTAGCTAGTATGAGGAGCAATGCTCCTTTTTTTTCCAAATGGAGGGAGCAATGCTTCCATCATGAAGGGACAATACTCCATTTGATGATGAAAAGAAGTGGTACATCTTCATTAGGATTTTGAAGCAGTGCTGTATGTAGGAAAGTGGACCTAAATGCATGTTTAAGGAAATGGTGCTTCCAACATGGAGTAATGCTTTAGAGCATTAGTTTTGGACTTGTTGGTAAAAAGAAAAAGACTTCAGCTTCTACCCCATGGAGCAATGCTCTACTCGATGATGGAGCAGAGGATAATAGTGCACCTTTTTTGGGCCCTTTGAGTAACAGTTCATGTAGGAAATTAAGCCTAGTAACAACAACATTTGGAAGGAGCAATGCTTCTGGAGGAAATGGAGTAATGCTCTAAGACTTCAATTTTTGGATTTGTCAGTAAAAGAAAAAGATTTCAGCTTCTACCTTATGGAGTAATACTCCATTAGATGATGCAATAGAAGGAAAATAGTGCACCTTCTTCAAGACCTTGGAATAATAGTCAATGTAAGGAAGTGAGCCTAGCAGCAGCGGCCTTTTGGAAGGAGCAATGCACCTGAAGGGAATGGAGCAACAATTTAGGGCACCAATCTTTGGATTTGTTGGAAGAGGAAAAGGGACTTCAACTTCTACCTATGAAGCAGTGCTCCATTCGATAGGATAGAAGATAAGTAGTGAAATTTTTGTTTGAACTTTGAAGCAATGCTTCTGTAACACCTCAAGCTCATATGCTAGTCCAATTAACTTATTAGTGAATCGAAATTACATGACCCAAAACTTGAGTAAAAACTAATTGGTAGTAGGCAGACTTGATTTTTAAGCACATAACACTTTCTTTTCTATCTAATGTAGAATTATTTTTAGATATTATAATATTCCTCCTTATAATATGGCATGCTTCTCGCATGCCACAAGCTAACCAAAATTTACCCTGAGTCAGATCATTGATGCTATAAGGGTGGCTTTATGCCATAGTGAGACTCTACCACTGTCTTATGGATAGCCTTTTCGTCATGCATACTAACTTTTGCACAATCAGATCAGCTCTGATACCATTTGTAATGCCCCAAGTCTATCTACCAATTTAATTAACTTGTTAGTGAGCCAAAATTACGTGGCTCAAAAACTCGAGCGAAAGTTAATTAGTAGTAGGTGAACTTGAGTTATAAGCATATATATATATATATATATATATATATATATATATATCCAATGTAGGACTATTTTTGAGGTATTACAGCTCCACATAGGAATTTAAACCTAGATGTTTATTTTGGAGATTGGGACACGGGCTTGTGGGATGGAAATTGTTGTAAGCTACTTTGAGACTTTGGAGGAATACCTCATGTAGGGCTTGGGTAACTATTTTAAAGATTGGGAATTACGCTTAGGGGGTACAAATTACTGTAGGCTACTTCAAAGCTATCATTTTGATTTTCTCCTTTCAGCCTTAGAGGCACCATGAGTATATTTGGAGTACATGGAGAAGTAAAGGACTATTCTCCCTTAATGGTGAGCTTAGATTTCATGGAGCCCTGCTATAGGAAGGAAGTTTGAAGATAACTATCCCACGGTAGTTTGGTAATTAATAACCATACACCTTCCTTACACCATCAACCCCAGATTCAGGTTCTTAGGGTTAACATGACAAAGTTTCTTTTAAGCCATTAAAGTGAGGAGGAAAGCTTTATTTTATCATAAGGAGGGCCAAATATAGGGGATTTGAGGTGGGGTTTTAGGCTTGAAGCAAGGAAGGCCCTTGCTGCTACCCAAAGGCAATAAAGACGTGCAAACATTTTAGATTAGACCAAGTTTTGTTAACGTTTAAGACCCGTTCATTTGAATGGTTTTTGAATTCTGATAGTTTTAAGTTGCTTCAGATAGGCTCAATAATCCATTTGTTTGGTATAATTGGTATAGCGATCATGGCCTTCAAGCTAGTATTCGACGCTGCTAATCTTCTTCAACTTGCCCATGTCTGTATCCACAAGATTAAGCACTTTAATTGAACTGATGCAATTAAACATTATTCTTATGATTCCCCACCACCCACCCCCTGAAAAAAAAAAAAACAAGAAAAATCAGCAGTCTCAAACATTTCCCGTGTTGATACTATCTCCCATTGTAAACAAATACAATCTGTCCCGTGGTCGCAGGTCATGCGACAGGAGGACAAGTTTGAGCCAATACTTAGCCTGGCCCATGATATGATGTCTATAGACTTGACTTATTGTTTTAGTTTGTTCCTTGACCAAGGACTTATCCTTTAGCTTATGATTTTCTTAGATTTTATGATTTTTCTACAAATTTATTCTTCGTTCACTTTGAATAGTAGCACAATTTGAACACAAAACAAACATAAATGAGAAGCCAATTGAGTTGGCAGCCGCCACCTTTTATTGTAATTAAAATCACGAATCAAGCCAATGCTAATGCCACCTTCACCAGCTTTAACCGTCTCTGACCACGTCCGATATAGGCTACACCACTCGCTTTCATTGGACTAATTCATCACCCTAAATATATATAATAATCATCGATCATCAAGACAAAACACTACAAGAAAATTTTGAAATAGCGATGCAACTTAGTGACATAAAAAAATGCATCGCTAAATAGCGACCAAATTGCAACGCCGAACGATAAACGAAAAATAGCGACGCATTTAGCGATGCCCCATCATAAAATCAGTGACAACTTTAGTGATGAAATAGCGACGCCAGTTTCATCGCTATTTAGCGACTTATGGTTTTGCGTCGCTAATTTTTATTTTCATTTCAATATAGCGACGTTTTTTATGCATCGCTAACCGTTACTGGTTTGCAACGCTAGTATGCGTCACAAAATAGTGACGTGTACATTGGCATCGCTATTTTCATTAATTTTTGCAATGCAATTAGTTGCGTCGCTAAGTTAGCATGCCATTGCGATGAAACACTGGTGTCGCAAAATTTCGTAAACCCTAAACCCTAACCCCAGCGTTTTCATTCATGGCGGCCACGTTTGAAGCTCTCCCGAACCTCCCGTTGCTCAATCATCCATCTCTCCAGTGTTGGAGTGCGTTCTTCGCCTTGCCATCGAAGGAAAATCATCTCTAGCCATTTGAAAAATAGAAGATAAGAGATTTGAGTGATGTCAAGTACATTGCAGCCCATAATTACACTTTAATGAACTGTCAAGAGTTGATCCATACATCAAGTATGTATATTATACTCAGTCTTCTAACATTGAACTTCTATTTGTGAAATGAATAACAGTAAACAAATTATTTGCTAACAATAGCTTTAAATTTTTTATATGTATAGGATGTACTATGCTAGGCAATGACAGATGTATCCCAACATTAGAGAAGTTGCCATCGGACAAAAGTTAAAAATGGAGTTTGCATATTGTTTTAATGAATTTGTGGTTGTTACGATGCATTCAATTTGGTTAATGCCTTCTATTACATGATTTGGTTGAAATTTCTTATTCATTTACAGGTTAATGGTCCATGGTCCACTATTGACAATATTTTCATTCATTATCTAACACAATGACCATTGAGGACCATAAATACTACTCTGGCTATTTTGTGAATGGTTATAAATTTCAAATTGAATGATTAGGTTCTTCAAGAGACACACAAAATTGAGGCGTCTACGTTATAGGAGAAAGTATTGAAGCAAATATGCTAGATTATTATGAGAACTTAGTTGAGGTGGTCAAAGTTGAATATCCAAGTTGGCCTATGAAATGTATTGTCTTATTTTATTGCAAATGGCTTGATCTAATAGTAAATGTAGGGACTAGGGTTCACAATGAATACAATTTGGTTAAAGTAAACCATAGACGAAAATTACAAAACTATGAACCATTTATTATACATCACAAGCTCAGCAAGTGTATTACTACGGATATCCAAGTTTGAGCAACGACATGTGAGATTGATGGGCTATTTCAAAAATCATGGCATGATCGACCATCGTGCTTGCTGAAAACTCTTCGACTCAATCACCTGATTTTCCTGCATTTTAAGAGGATGAGATAGAAATACATGCAATTGTAGATGACTCAGATGCTCCTGAAACATCACTTAGAGATTCGCTGATGATATCCAAGAAATTGAGGATGCTAATGTTTGATTGGACGATGACGAATATGAATTTCAATTACAATCGGATACAGCATTGGATGTTGAACCGATTATTGATGATACAAATGAAACTGACTCTGCATAGAGATTGATACAATTGCAAGATTAATTTATTTATGCTTTATTTTACACATATATTCATTATTCATAATTAGGTTGCATGAATCTCTGTTATTTTCAGTATGAGGGGCCGGGAGAGATCCATTGCTGATAGACAGGGTGGGCAGCGCCACAGCATTGACCCATCTAATCCAGCAACCTTATCAGCAGGAGAGTTTATATTTGCAGTCCCTACACAACCTTCATTGTCTCCACAGGAGATGCCACTCCATCTGGTTCAAATCATGACACTTCTTTTAGCAGCATAGACAGTGGATAGTTCTTCATCCTTAGGCTATAGTATACTTGTAATGGATGCGCATGGGCTGTAAGTATATAATTTCTTTTATAGTTATGATAATTTTAATGCTAATTATTTATAAACATGCATTGTTTATCCTTTTTATTTTGTTAATAGTTTTATTGAACAGCATACAGTGTCGAGCCAGATCAGCACTATATTTTAAAGGCGCGCTGATCCGACTAGCTACGATTGGCATTACGTGTCTCCGGGCACGAGAAAGTTTTATTTTTTTGAGTTTTAGGTAAACTATATATTTTTAACCCTAAATCAGTCATATGAAATTTATTAACGCTATTATATGTATGCAAGTAACCTTTTATTTTAATGTAGAAGAAGTTTACGTGGGACCCTGCCATCCATAATGCCATTAGGTCGGCATGGGATGCCCTAGCTACATGACAATACTCGGACATGCTTCATCATTGAAGAAAGTCCGATCCTTGTCCTCTGCATGTGCCGGATGGTATATGGCATGAGTGGCAGCAGGTGTGGTAGTCAGAGGTCTGGCGTTGGAGGTCCTCCGTAGCTAGCACGAACCACCGATCCAAGAAGGATGGTCTAGGCATGAGTCTCTCCTGCCACACCTTGGTTTCATTTTCATTTAGGGCATTGACGTCGTTTGGTAAGAAAACATAAATAACCAAGTTACTAATTATTTCATTTGCAAATAGTTACATTTATAATCTATTTTTTGTTTTTATAGACTATGCAGGAGGGCACAAACCAAGGAGAGTATTGTCTATTTAGGGTGACACACACAAAGAAGGATGGTTCCTGGGTCGATGTATGATCGCAGCAAGTTTGACTAAGGATTTGTTTTTAAATACTTAATGAATATTTTTAATTTGGATAATTTTTATATTGATTCGATAACCATTCTTTCTATTTTTCACAGGCGCGTATGGTTGAGCTACTCTCCAAGGCATCATATGCTGACTCTAATGATGGGAAGATGTCCATCGACCTCTCACCATAGGAGACTCGGCGTATATTCTTGGAAGCTATTAGTGCCCAGCCACACGACTGTAGAGTGTATGGTTTGGGCACCAAAGCTTCTAGATACTTCCTCATTTCAGGCTCCTATTCGCATTGTACCGGATTCGACGATATTCCTGTTGAGCACATCGATGAAATGAGGCGATCTATTACGGATCAGATTTGGTAGGAGTTCACGAGCACACCACTGAGCTTTGGCAGTAGCTTGTGGACCTTAAAGCCCAGCAAGCCATGGACAGGCAACAAACGCATGAGATGCAGGAGTTGATTCGGATGATGTTGCAGAACTCCTAATCTTTCATCTCTGATACATTACTACCTTCACAACATGATCCAGCGCAAGATTCTTGATGTTATTTTTATTTTGTTGTTCTATATACATAATTGTTATATATGTTTGATTTATGTAATGTGATGAGAATATTTATCTTCTTTAATTTAATTAAAAAAATTTAACTTGTTTTTATTAATTTCATGTTTATTTATAATATCAGCACAAGCAAGTCTTTTTCATTATCATGCCTCTTTATTTATCATACACTACTAAACGTACAAGTAGGTTAAATATTAATTTTAAACAAAATAATTTTAAAAATATTTACTATTGCGATGCCATTGCGACGTAATAATACGTCACTAAAATAGCAAGATTTGCATCATTACATAGCGACTCCAATCTAGCATCGTTGAGTAGCGATGCCTAGAATTGCATCACTAAATAGCGACACAAATTTTGCATTGCTCTTTAGCGACACCATTGCGACAAAAACTGGTTTACCGACTGAACGTTTAGTGATGACGATTTTGCATTATAATGGCATCGCTAAGCCTATTTAGCGATGCATATTCATATTTAGCAATGCATGTTTACCACTTTTTTAGTTTTTTTTTCTTTGTATCTCTATACTTTTTATGACTTTTTTTGTCCCTAGTCTCTTGCCAAATTTTATAGTTTTCCTTTAAAGCTTGATAGCAACTTAAACTTTCTTGTTTCACCACCAAGTTTTTTTTTCTAATATTTTTACTCCTTTGGTTCTCCTAAAACTTCTTTTGCTATGTTTTTTATATATTTAGTTTTTTTCCACATTAAGTTGAGATTACTATTTATATTCATAGTCATTTCTTTTACTAACTTTTCATTAAATAATTCTGGTTTTTCTTCTTTCAAATTTCATCATTTAATTTTTAATTAATAGTTTTATATTTTACTATAAATTTTATTTTTATCCATATGTCTACTATCATTATCCTATGCTGTAAAGTTAAACTTTCTCCTAGAATAACTTTACAGTTTTTGTATGTTATTTTATCCACCTTTCTAGTTAAGAAAAAGTCTATTTGACTTTTATTAGATTCACTTTTAAATATTATTAAATGTTCATCTCTTTTTTTGAAATAAGTGTTTGATATTGTTAGATCATACACTACTACAAAATCTAATAAGCTCACGCTGCTTTTATTCATATCTCCAAATTCATATCCTTCATGTATCATTTTATATCCATTCACTACTAGAAAAGTATGATTTACCAAGGAATTTTTCAATAAAAAAATATTAACTATAAAATTTTTTGATAAAATTTATTTTATCATAAAATGCATCGCAAAATTAATCTTGCGAGGAATTTTTTGAAAGATATTTCTAACATAAATGGGTTCTTTGTAAAAATATAATTGATAAAAAAATTCCTTAGAAATTAATTTTACGAGGGATTTTTTGAGGGATTTATTTTTCATTAATGATTCCTTAATAAAATTATTTGATGAAAAATTTCCCTCAAAAAACCCTCACAAAATTAATTTTTAAGGGATTTTTGAGGGATTTTTTGATAATTGTGCAAGAGATTTTTTGAAGGATATTTATAAATAAATGGGTTCTTTGTAAAAAAAATTGATAAAAAAATCTCTCGCAAACTCCCTCAATAATTAATTTTGTGAGAGATTTTTTGAGGGATTTATTTTTTATTAATGAGTTCTTAGTTTTTTGATGGAAAAAAATTCCTCGGCAAATCTCTCGCAAAATTAATTTCTAAGGGATTTTGCGAGGGATTTTCTGATAATTTTGTGAGGAATTTTTTGAGGTATACTTCTATAATAAATGGCTTCTTTGCAAAAAAAATGATAAAAATATTAAAACACAATTTAAAGTGGAAATAATTTTTAGAAACTATAGAAGATTATAAATTTATTTTCTCCATAACATTGAATTAATTATTTAAAATTCAAGCTCTAGGTTAGTATTGGGGTCTCAGTTGATTTAAAAATTTAAAGATTAGCATATGCCATATGTACACACATACATACATACATACATACATACACACACACATAATAATCTATCGATTTTGTTAACTATAATTGATAAGAATGATAACATTTATTAATTCATGGGCTTAAAAACATTATCAAATACTAATTCATTTACCCATAAAATTTATAGCTTGTGTATTAATTAATCATAATTAATCTGATAAGAATATATAGAATTATTAAAGGTGGGTCATCATTTATCTTATAGGTACGAGTAACAATACTTCTAATGAGCTTTGATTATGTCCTTCAAAACTAACAACATAATTTATAGTTAATCAAATCAGCATGTAATTAAGTCTCAAATTAATTTTCTAAATTTTGGATATCCTCCAATCAATCAGAATTACTGATCTAAGAAATTTTAACTTAAGAACAAGGTTACAAGAACAACATTATCAAAAAAAATTTGGAAAGTTACAAGAACAACTCCGAACTCTGTAGGAGTCGACTCTAGCTCGATGCAGAATTGAGGACTTTCTGTCTTTCTGATGGAGTCGGCTCTGAACTCTGTAGGAGTCGGCTCGACTGCATGCCAAAAGTGACAAGCAATTTCGATACACTCAGGAGTCGGCTCTTAAACTTTTGGAGTCAGCTCTAAATGCTGAAACTTGACACTTAACACTAGACATAGAGTCAAACTTAATTTTTCTTAAATTTTAATTAATTAAATATTTAAATTCCTAAAATACTTAATTAAAATCATTAGTAATAAAAGGAATATACTCATGTGATTTTTGCTATTCATCAAAATCAATAATTGGTTCAACATGATTACTCAAAAACTTCATGGCTAAGAGAGGATGCTCATCTATTTTGTAAATACGTAATTCTATTGATGGTGAGGTGGTTGGTTTGATACATTATTGTGAATTTGCAAACACAATGACTCTAAACCTTCTATTCCTGATCCGGTTTCTATTCCTATGCCTTCTGCACCATGTCCTGCACTAGTTTCTTCATCATCGGATCTAGTTTATAGTTCTAATGATGATCTTCCTATTGCCCTTTGCAAAAGTAAGCATCAATGTACTTATCCAATATCTTCTTTTATATTATATAATAATTTATCACCATTTTCTTATTCTTTTATTGCATTTATTGATTCTATCACTATTCCTAAGATAGTTCATGAAGCTCTATCTCATCCTGGATGGTATAATGCTATGATTGAGAAGATGAATGCTTTTGATGACAATGGTACTTGGATCTTGATACAGTTACCTACAAATAAAAAGACTATTGGATGTAAATGGATGTTTATAGTTAAAGTCAACCCTGATGGGACTGTTGCTAGATTAAAAGCTTGACTAGTTGCTAAGGGATATGCTCAAACGGATGGAGTTGATTATTCTGATATATTTCTTCTGTTGCTAAACTTACTTCTATCCAATTATTTATTTCTATGGCAGCTACATATAATTGGCCTCTACATCAGTTAAACATTAAGAATGCATTCCTTCATGGTGATCTTCAAGAGAAAGTTTATATGGAGCAACCACCAGATTTTGTTGCTCAGGGAAAGTATGGGAAAGTGTATCTTCTTCGCAAATCTTTGTATGGCTTGAAACAAAGTCCTCGGGCCTGGTTTGGAAAGTTTAGTCTAGCTATTAAAAAGTTTCGTATGAAGAAGAGTAAGTCCGATCATTCTATTTTTATAAGAAGTCTGCAGCTAGTATCATCCTATTAGTTGTCCATATTGATGACATTGTTATTATTGGGAGTGATACTAGTGGTATTTCATCTCTCAAATCTTTTCTTCATAGTTAGTTTTATACAAAGGATTTAAGAACACTAAAGTATTTCTTGGGTGTTGAGATGATAAAAAATAAGAAAGGAATCTTCTTATCTCAAAGAAAGTATGTGCTTGACTATTGTATGAAACAAAAAAATTAGGGGCTAAACCATGCAGTACTCCAATAGTTCCTAATTTGCATCTTACAAAATATGGTTAGTTATTTGAAGATCCTAAGAGATATAGAAGATTGATTGAAAAGTTAAACTATCTTACTGTGACTCATCTAGATATTGCCCATTTAGTTAGTGTGGTAAGTCAATATATATCTTCTCCAACTGCCGATCATTGGAGAGCTGTATAACAAGTTTCATGCTACATAAAAGAAGCTCCTGGAAGAGAAATCCTATATGGCAATCATGATCATACTAGGATTGAATTTTTTAGATGCTGATTGGGAAGAATCCAAAAAGATCGAAGATCTACTTTAGGCTATTGTGTATTTGTTGAAGAAAATTTGATTTCATGAAAAAGCAAGAAGCAGAATGTAGTTTCATATTCAAATGTAGAATCAGAATATAGGGCTATGGCTAAGTTTGTGTGAAATAATTTGGTTATATCAGCTCTTCACTAAAGTGGGCCTCAAGATTTCAATACCAGCTAAGTTATGGTGTGACAATCAAGCTACACTTCATATTGCATCTAATCCAGTCTTTCATGAATGAACTAAGCATATTGAGATTGATTGTCATTTTGTTCGTGACAAGATTCAGCAAGGTTTGATTTCTATAGGATATGTGAAAATAGAAGATCAATTAGGAGATATCTTCACAAAGGCTCTAAATGAAGTTCGGATTGATTATATTTGTAACAAGCTGGGCATGATAAACATTTATGCTCCAGCTTGAGGGGGACTGTTATGATTATATTTTTAGAATATAAAGTAAATATATTTGATTCTGATTCATAGGGATTGTTATAGATTTCATTTCTAGAATAGGAAGTAGATTGCATTTATATAATAGAAAGTAAATATATTTAATTCTTATTTATAGGGATTTGATATAATTAGTTTTCCTTCCTAACATAGGATTTGTAGCTTGTATATATACCTAAGAGATTGATGAATAAAAATACATAGAAATTACTTTCTTCTTCCTTTTTCAGAGTTGTAGTTGTGTTTCACTTAATAAGTTAAAAAAATGATCAAAAATAAAGCTCACGTTGAAGGCTCTATATGTGAGGCATACTTAGCATAAGAGACTTCTTACTTCTGTTCATATTATTTTAAGCCTCACATATATGCACGGAAGATCCTGTCACATTTTCAACAAATTAGGGGTGCCTTAAAAGGTCCTAATGTAACAAAGCACTGTTAAGGTGGCTAGTCATTAAGAGAAGGCCATGCAAATCAGAAAACTAGAAAGAAACATGGCTAGAAAGGCATTGGATTTGTTGGAGACACATTGAAATGTGTGTGATATGGGTTTGAGTGTTCAGTGTGTAAGATTAGATGTTGTACTTTAACAAGTACATTGACTTGAGGAGTCTAAATCTTTCATGGCATTTTGAAACATCTCTCTCAGCTAAAGAATTCTAGCAGGGTGTAGTGGATAAGCTTTGGAATATGTTGCAATTATTGGGAGGTAGATGTAGTAGTCAAGGATGCATAGGAGATGTCTTCACATCCCTAAGTACTGGAATTCTGGCCATTCAAAGCATGGTAGATGAATTATTTGTTGGAATTCATCTATATATATATATATATATATATATATATATATATATATATATATATATATATATATATATATATATATGTCTAGAGAAAGCATATGGATCGTTTAACATACATAAAATTAATATTATCATATCAAAAGAAAAATTATTATATAATTTTTCTAAACATAAAACATACCGATATGTTGAAGTCTCGAAAGAGCAGACACGTCCTACTATCGGATTCGAAGCTATGGAGAAAGAATTCCATGGTAGAATTTATGGACCAAGGTACTTCACAAAATACTTGCAAAATAAAATGAAACCAAAGCCTTCCTCACCTTTCTCAGGATCGGTATTGAATTATGAGAATGGGCTCACCCTTGTTTTTCTCTATTTCCTTGTTTTTCTCTATTTCTCACAAAAGAGTTGGCGCACATAAAGAAGAAAAAGAGGAGAAAAACTTTTCTTTCATTTTTTCACGTTCTCTGAATGTCAACCTTATGCCCTATTTATAAGCTCTAGGTGAATCAGAAAGAATTTATTTTTAAATTAATTTAATTTAGATAACCTTTATCAGTTATAACCTATTTTGACCGCATGAGAACAATTCTCTACGCATATACGTCAACTCCTTGATCATATCAAGAAAAAAGTTATTTTCTTATTTATAATTAATTTATAAATAATATTTAAATTAAATATAATAATATCTAAATTATCAAATCTTATTTAATAATTTTAAATATTATTAATTTTAAATATCTAATAAATCAAATTTATTATTTTATTTTTAATATTTTTAATGATCACATTATCAAAAATATCAAAAATTAAAATTTTTTTCTCTCCATCAACTCATAATATGCGTCACTTACAAGTATAAAATTCTCTTATGTGATGTTTCATAATAATATTTATGTACAACCATTCATATCAATTATTATATGAACAATATGTCTAAACATATTTTTATTTTATTCAATAACTAATTTATTGTATCAAAATAAATATGAAAAAACAATCAATCAAATTGATTATTTATCTTCATAATAAACTCTTTATTATAAAGTTTCAATAAATATTTTATTTAAGAAAAATAAATAATTAATCACATTAATTATTCAATTCAAGAGTATTCGATGCGATTAAACTAAGACAGTGTGGGAACCATGGACCCATACTTTTAAGCTTCAATAATCTTGAATAAACTCAATTAAAATTCTTTAATTATTTATTTAATTTATTAATCTTGAAGTTATTCCACTAAAAACTTGAGAATACACTTTTGAAAATCATAGATTAATTTTACTCGAAAACTTGAGTTATCCATAATCATTACATGTAATTCAACCCTCCATAATTAGTTCATAATTAGAGCTAGATGAAATAACCGTTGTACCCCTCTAATTATCTTTTGTTTCTTAAGTACCATTGATTCACTAGTTAAATAGTTAATTTATGATCGAATCATAAATTGCACCCATAATTGTTTAGCTATAAAATCAACACTTAAAACTAATTTTAAACTTCTTTTCCAAAGCCATGGATTTCATATCTTTAAATCACATTCCCAATCCAATGTGTTATTGAACCTTCAAGATGTAAGTATTGGATCCAACATCAAATGGGCTTTAACAAACAAATCAAAAGATCCAATAGCACAATCAAGGAGTCTATGATTAAGTCAGGATTAAGGTTGATTTACATATGATCATCTTATGACATAAATTGAATTCTTTATAACGATCTTAAATAAAGATTCAAATTATGTCGATCTAAGTTCTATATCGTCTTATTATATATAATACCTCCACTAAGTGTTCCTACATAACAATTCGGACAAGATTATCACATTCATAATGTTCATGAACCGTATTAGTGATTAGCGATAGAAGATCCGTACTTCTATCAATCACGAATAGAAGTATCCTCTTGTATCTTTTATCATATCATTCAAATAATTAAAAGTATAAATACATCTGATTTTAAGGGCATTATTCCTAACATTATTTTGGTAGTCGGAGGAGTTCACCGTATTGAGGACTCATGGGGGATTTCAAAATGGAAGATAAGCTGGGAAATTATGGACATGTAATGAGGCTTTGCATGAGAAGAAGCTAGGATATATGGAGGTGTGTAGGTACTTTACATGTTTGGTCTTTCTAGCAATCTAAAATGCCTTTGGGGTGCTTGGTTCCCTATCACCTGAGGGCTCTGGAGGCTCTCAAGGATGTGGAAATATTTGTAGGGATTCATACGAAGAAGAATTCTAAGCAAACAAGGTGAGTGGAGGCCATCTTGACACTTGATGTATATGAGGTATTAAACATGCGAAAATTTTTGTGCCGATAGGGCTCTGGCGTCTTCTATTTAGAGTGCTTTAAGATTTGTGCTCCCATCCGTCTCCTGCTCGATCTCCGGCGTGTCAAACTTTTTCCAACGACCCTTCTGCCTCGGGGGTCGTCTTCTGGTGATCCTCCTCCTCTATGGCTTCGATTGGGGAGTCTGGTTTTCCAAAGGCGGGGAGCCGTGGCCCGTCGTCTGGCTTTATTTGGGTATCTTCGTCCCCGTCGCCGGTTGAAGTGGCTGATCTGGAAGGCCGTTTTTCAGAGGTCGTCCGCATTTCTTCGGTGACGCTGGAGGAGTCAAGCTCCTGCTGGAAGGATCAGGCAATCTTGGCTCGCACTTTCCAACGATGGATTTCGCCGGATGCCTTCGTGAGGGAATTCCGGCGAGCGGGTGTATCAGGGGTCATCTAGCCATTAAGCCTTGCTAATCGATGCCACATCTTTTGATTTGATGATCCTGGTTCGAGGGAATTGGTGATCGGCCGTCCCTGGGTGATCAACGGACAGCCAGTTGCCATTGAAGCTTGGCGGCCGGAATTTGTTCCGGCTTTGGATGCTATGGCCTCTGCCTTGCTCTGGGTGCGTCTGCCCTCCCTCCCGGTTGAATTCTGGAAGGAAGAGGTGTTGAGGGATATCTTGGCGCCAGCAGGGGAGTTTGTATATGCGGACTCTGCTACTCGGCAGCTTTCCAGGGGGGATTCGCCAGAGCCTGCATCCGTGTGGATCTCCGGCGCCCTCTCCGGCCAGGTGTCCGAATTCAGGGACTGGGTGCCCCCTTTTGGCAACAGTTCCAATTTGAAAACTTGGAAGGTGTTTGCCCTCACTGCGGTTCAATCCACCTCTATGGGCCCTGTGATTTGTCTTCCCCATCTCCGGCGGCTGAGCAGTCTTCGGGTGGGCATGGCTTCGGGCCATGGATGACACTTTGCGTCGTCGTCGTCCGCAGTCTTCGGAGCAGAGGTTCCCCCTAAGGCATTCTGGTTCGCCACAATCTTCGTTTCAACCACCCCCTCTGGTTCTTTGAAGCCGGATTCGTTGGCGGAGGGGTGGTCGTCTCCGGCTAAGGTCAGTCGCCGGAGATCCTCTAAGGCTGTGAAGACTCCATCCAGTGTGCTGATGGCTCCTGTTCTCATTTCGGCTAGTCTGCAGGTGGATTCGGGTGTTGCTTTGGATGAAGCCAGTGAGACTGTTAGCATGCCGGTAGAGGGAGGCCGTGCCGTTATTATCAGTCCATTGGAGGCACCTAATAAGGAAGTTCAGTCAGCAACTTCAGATCTTCAAATTACTGTGGCCCCCAATTTGAAGACTAATAATCCTTTTGCTATCCTGTGTGCGGGCAAGTGGGATGGTTCATCCTCTGCCCAGACTGATGCTAATCCGGGCCGTACTAAGCATGCCAGGCCGGTGGAGTCCCACCCTCTGCGACCGCCTGTCACATGTGATAAACGGAAAGGTAAAAGCTCTGTTTCAGTGCCCAAAGGATCCAAGCTGAAGTCTAATCTACCTGCTGGTCCTAACCTTGGTCGGCATTCTATCTCTAAAGGCAGTTGGTCTGATAAGACTTCCTCGGGTCAGGAGTCAGGCACTATTGTGTTTGGGGGCCAGTCGTCAAAGGCTGCTAACTGTAACCATGAAGCGACTCTTTCTTGCCTTAAATTGGCAATTCAGGGTCAGTCAAAGGATCATGATTCCCCTGTTATGAAATCCCGGGGTGGGGAAGCTGTACCTGACGCACCGGACCCAAGGACTGTTAATCCTACTTTGGATTGTATAATGCAGTCGGATGTGGGTGGTTCCCTGCCTTCGGATTACCTTTCTGATTCAGTTATGATGGAAGATCAGGGTGGACATCCCCCTTCCCCAAATTGTAAATGAAGATACTTATATGGAATGTTAGAGGAGCTCGAAAACCATCTTTTCGATCCTCTTTGGTAGATTATTGCATATTCATAATTTTGATATATGTATCTTAACGGAAACCCGGTTATCGGGAGACAGCTTGGCTCGGTTTCGGAGACAGGCTTCTAGGACTTGGTCTTCATATGCTGTAGAGTCTGAAGGTCTTTCTGGTGGAATTGTTGCTTTTTGGCGGCACTCATCAATTTCTGTGAACGCCTTTCATCAGTGTAATCAACAGATAGCTCTTTTTGTCTCGGAAGGGTCCTCCGACCCCTGGCTCCTTTCAGGGATTTATGCCAGCACTGACTTCAGGGAAAGGCGTGTTCTCTGGGCTAAGATTCTCTCTCTCCTTAATCAGGGTATCCCGTCCATTGTAGCTGGTGACTTTAACTGTATTGTTGCAGCTAACGAGAAGAGAGGGGGCAGATGGGTCATTGATTCAGCTGATATCACTGAGTTTAGATCGTTTATCTCTTCTACTGGATTGCTGGACTTGGGTTTTTCTGGAGCCCAATTCACATGGTGTAACAATCGACAGGGTTCAGCTCGTGTCTGGAAAAGGCTGGATAGAGCTCTGGCCACTGCTCAATGGACCCAGATGTTTCCCTCTGCCACTGTCACTCATCTGTCCAGGATAGCGTCTGATCACTGTCCTATTTTGATTTCCACTGACCCTGTTCTTCACCAGCGGCGACAGTTTAGATTTGAGCAATTCTGGATGTCTTACCCCTCAGCTCGTGCTATCGTATCCCAAGTCTGGCACTTACCTATGAGAGGTAATGCCTCTTATCGGCTCTCTAGAAGATTGGAGCTGGTTAGGCGTCGGCTGACTAGATGGAATAGATTCGAGATGGGAAACCTTGTGAGACAGATTGAGCAAGTTGAAGCGGACATTACTCTTATCCAAGAAAGAGAGGACCAGGATGGCTCGCTATCTGTTCTTGATCTTTCCTCTCTTCGTTCTAAGCTTGCTCTTCACCACTCTCTTCTGATGCAGTAGGAGATTTATTGGAGACAGAGGTCTAGGGTTCAGTGGATCCGGGAAGGTGACCGCAATACCAGGTTCTTCCATCAGGCCACCTTGAAGTGACGGGCTGCTAATAGAATCAGGAGAATAGCTGATGAGAATGGCAATCTCCAAACTAACCCTGTTGTTATTCATGATCAGTTGCTTCATTTTTTCCAGTCTAGATGGACAGATTTATCTGGTACGGGAGCTCCTGTGTTCAGGGTTTCTCCTATTAAGAAGGTCTCTGACCAGCAGAATGACCTTCTGTCCAGACCAATCACAGCTGAGGAGATTCATATGGCTTTATGGGACCTCGGCCCTGTCAAGGCGCCTGGCCCTGATGGATTTCCACCATTATTCTTTCGTCATTACTGGGATATTATTGGTCAAGAGGTCACTCAGTCTATTCAGAGTGCTTTTCTTTCTAAATCTATCCCTACTGATTGGAATCGCACTCTTGTCACTCTTGTGCCGAAGCGACATGATGCTTCCTCCCCCATCATTTTCGACCGATCAGCCTGTGTACTACTCTATACAAGGTCTGTGCCCACCTTCTAGTTTCCCGCCTGCGTGTGGTGATCCCTCAGCTCATCTCTGCTGAACAAGGGGCTTTCATTAGAGGTCGGAGCATCTCCGATAATGTTCTTATTGCTCAGGAATTCATGTTTGATCTTCAGAGAGCCTCGGCCAGTCAGTGTCTTATGGCAGTCAAGCTTGATATGGAGCGAGCCTACGATAGATTGAGTTGGGCTTTTTTGCATCGTACTCTGATTGAGTTTGGTTTTCATGACCTTTTCATTGATTGGATTATGGCATGTATCCAAAAGCCTTCGTTCTCTCTGAGTATTAATGGGATGCAGACTAGTTTCTTCCATTCTTCTGTGGGTCTGAGACAGGGATGCCCGTTGTCCTCATTTCTGTTTGTTTTGGCTGCAGATGATATTTCCCGTGCTTTTCATCAGGCACAGCAGGACAGCTGTATTGCTCCCTTTCTGGCTGGTCCTTTGGGACCCCCTATATCTCACCTTCTTTTTGCAGACGACTGTATTCTTCTGGGCCATGCGTCTATTCGTAATGTTGTTAGTTATGCTTCTCTCATTCAGGGCTATTGTTGTGCTTCGGGACAGAAGGTCAACTTAGATAAGTCCTCCATTTGCTTCAGCCCAAAGACCTCCAGGTCCATCAGGGAAGCCGTTCACCAAGCTTTGGGTATCTCAGCAAAGACTGATGGTCTGTCCTATTTGGGCATCCCGGTATTGGGGAGGCGTCCTCGCATTAGTGATTTCACTACTATTGAGAGACGGATTCGGGATCGGATTGATGATTGGCAGGTCACCAGCTTGTCATGATGGCTAGGATCACTCTTATCCGCTCTGTCCTTATCCTTCCTATGCATCTAATCTCTAATGCTGCGGTTCCTATCACGTGCTTGCGTAGGATAGAGCGATGGTTCAGGGACTTTCTGTGGGCTTCTACGAAAGACTGTCACAGTATTCATCTTCAGGCGTGGGATTTGATTTGTATGCCTTTGAATGAAGGGGGTCTTGGGATTCAGTCCCTGATTGTGAGAAGAGACGCTTTGATGGCGAGACATGCGTCGAGGTTTCTCCTTGATCCTCACGGATTCTGGAGTTCATTTATGAGAGCTAGATATGGTGATTGGTCCCTGGCTATGGATCGTCAGCCTTTGCGACGGTATTCCTGCTTTTGGAAGGAGGTGTGTCGTCATGCTCCGTCTATTCGGAGCAATATATCATGGATGATTGGTGAGGGCTCCTCGGTTGATGTCATTCAGGACAGTTGGATCATAGATCTCCCTCTTTCCCGTTGGCCGTCATTTATTAGCATGGATGTTCCTCAGTATATGAGGGTGCGGGATCTCATCATTCCGGATCTTTCTTCTTGGAATACCCCTGTGGTGACCAGTTTATTTGGGGAAGAGCTTGCTCATCGGATCCTTTCTATTCCCCTCACTTTGGGACACTTTCCTGATATGAGGTTATGGAGGAGATCCTGTCTGGCTAGGGCCCCCACTAGGGACCTCATTGGGATTTTCAGACCCCAGCCTCGGGAGTCGCGGGATGCGAAGTGGATATGGATGCTCCCTGTTCATCCCAGAGTCCAATTATTTATATGGAAGATTCTGTGGGACTGTCTTCCTTCTTGCTCACTTCTGTCGAGAAGGGGTATTCATATTGAGGCGATGTGTCCACTGTGTGGGCAGGAGGAGGAGTCTATTGATCATGCCCTTTTTATATGTCCCATTCTTTGTGGGATTTGGACGAGAATGAGTTATGATTGCAAAGTGGATGATACTGGTTCCTCGTGCTCCCCTTTCCTTGATGCTCTCCGAAGGACTACTAGACATGCAGCGCCCTTTGGGCTATCACTACTTATCAGATATGGCTATCATGGAATCTGCTTATCTTTTCTAATGAGTCGATTTCCTCCCTCAGATTAGAACAAAAGATCAGATCTATGGTGGATGAAAGCGCTTCTCTTATCAGTGGTTCGGATTTTTCTAACCTTGGCCACTGGGGCTCCCCTGCTGTTTTGGCAGCGAACCGTCGTACGGTTTATATCTCTTGGGAGCTCCCCCCTCCAGGGTTTGTAAAAATCAACTTTGATGGAAGTGTTCGTAGCAGGCTGGCTGGATCTGCTTTTATTATTCGGAGGACAGATGGAGCCTTGCTGGCAGCTGGTGGTTTTGACTCTCTTGATTCTTCTGTCCCTATGGCCGAGCTTTATGCTGCATGGGCTGGCATCTCCTGCGCTGTTAGGCAGCTTCATGCCCAATGCCTATTAATTGAGGGGGATTCTCTCACAGTTATTCGGTGGCTTAGAACGGGATTCTGTGATTAGAACTCCATCAACTATATTCTCAGTGATATTCAGGTTGCTCTGCGGGGTCTCCACACTGTCCATATCCATCACATCTACCGGGAGGCTAATTCTGCGGCTGATTGGGTTGCGGTTGCAGTGGCCCAATACGGAGGCTTTTGGATTTGGAAGCAGGGTGATCCCTGTCCTTCTGCTCTTTTGCAAATTCTGTACTCTGATAGATCTGGGCTGACTCGTACGAGAATAGTGTGATCGCCCGTTTGTACAAAAAATAAAAATAAAAACATGCGAAATAGGGGCATCTTGCGATAAATTTTAGGCATGGCTTGATTTTTTGAGATATATGGGAATTTTATGATCAGATGAGGAAGGCTTCAAGGCAAGGGGATATGACGTGGTGGATCGTACCATTTGGGAAACCACTCACGGCACAAGGCACTTGTGGGTGTGTGCAAAATTGGGTGCACAAAAGTAGCCAATATTTTCTCATTCCTTCCTTCTTTGGCTAAGTGACATAGCCTAGATTAAGCACCAAGGGCTGCAATTAATGGCTTGACTCCAGCTTGAACTAATTTAAATCAAGTTTAGGCTGGATTGCACCTAATTCAGCAAAGGCCTATAATTCGGTCTACTTCAAGAAGTATCAAGTTTGGTGGCTCAACCAAGATATTGGACTCAATCAGAACGTATGAAAATTAAACCTAATTAGTGATTGATTGCTAGGAATTAGGTTTGCTGGTTGGGCTAAAGCATTACATTTTACCTAATTATTAAGAGTTTCAACCTAATTAATGATTGGGTACTAGAAATCAAATCTAAGGGTTCGGTCAGAATATTATACATTGGATCTAAATGTTGATAGTCAAGCCTACTAATTAGGCCTAGATGTTGAATCTAACCCGATTATTGGGAATTAGTCCTGTTGGCTGAGTTTGAGTATTGGATTTGATCAAATTCATGAAGAATTAGCTGATCGAGATAAGGTATTGCTCTACATAAATAAGATTAAGTGGTGGAGGGATTCACCGAAGCACTTCCCTGTGATAATATTTTTAAATTTAGATTTGCTCTTAGTGTGAAAGAATTTGAAGCAAGAGAGAGTGATGTATGATGATACAAAATCCAACGATTGAATTTAGATATTTTTATATGTGAAAATTATGAATTTTTGACTTGATCATTTCAATTTATTATGGCTGCACATGTAGCAGCATTTCCAAGGTTCATGTTTTCCTGTTATTAGTAGTAGATGAGTGGCTTTTGTCTTGTTTTAGCTTGTTCATTGTAAATATTGACCTATATAAGTCACTTTAATGTTTATTCCATATGAAAAGCAACTTGCCTTTTCAATTCTAATTATGAAATAGCTTTCTCTAAAGCAGTACTTTTATTAAAATTTTCTTCTATTTATGTTTTTTTTAACTGCAGCTAGTCAATATTTTTTCATCTTTATGCTCCATAGCCAACATCTCTCGCATCATCACTATCAATTATCTATTTCGAAAAACTAAGAAGGCTATAGATTTTCTTGCGAGCATAACAACTAACATTCTTAACTCATGAAGTACTAGCGCTAATTTTTCTACTTCTTGTACGTACATCCTTAAAATAGGTTGTAGGAAGACTTAGCTATATTTGAATATAGGCAAGCTTAAAGTTAATTATCTTTCTTATTTTTAGATCTATATAGTTCACGGATTGTAAATATGAAAATAATGAAAAAATGAAATAGTTTTGAAATTTGTATGAATTTAAGAATGATAAAAAAGGATCGAATCTTAAACTTAGCTATATATATATATATATATATATATATATATATATATATAATTTTAAAGTGAATTTAACTCGAGCTCTACCAAGCCTCACTCCCTAAGAAGATTTCATAAATTTTAATTATAGTTTTTGTAACACTCCAAATCGCTCAATTAAAAAGATCAGTGCAAGTTAATTAGTAATGATAAATTTTATACTATTAATTACTTCATAGTAAGTATGCATTATAAATATTATAGCAAAAATTAAAATATCAAATTATTATTCTTGATAACCTTTGTTTGTAATGATCAATTGTGATGTTTAACTAGCTCAATACAGAAGAAAGCCACCAATAACCAAGCTATCACATTTAGATAACTTTCCCCACTTCATCATTAATCTAAAGTTGAATACTTTATCTTTCCATTAACCATATACCTTCTTCCCACTAGGCCACCCGAGTTGATTTGCAACAGGAAACTTTATAAAGTGTAAATACATATTTTTAAGTCAGGCATTATGCCAGTAGATCTGCTGATGACTCTGCTCTGTTTAAAGTGAAAAAGATTTGTTGTATCATTCTTTGGTGCAGCAAGTGCGCATCGATCGTATGAATTAATTATTCATGCATATCAGCATACCTATGATGCACAACAAGGTTCATTGAACCATCATACATGCATTGTCATGCACGGATGATCAATTCGTGTGATCAATGCATGCTTGCTGCATCGCTCTTTGCTACACTAAAGAGCGGTATAGCAGGAGTTTTCCAAGCATGCCTCAGGTTCCTCTGGTGCAGCAAGACTTGTCCAAGCAATGCCTCCAGTGCAGCAAGAGTTTTTCAAGTATTCCTTCAGTCCCACAGTGCAGCCAGACTTTTCCAAGCATTCCTCCGGTACAGCAAGACTTTCTTTGGTGCAGCAAGAGTTTTTCAAGCATGCCTCCAGTCCCTGGTGCATAAAGACTTTCTTTGGTGCAGCAAGAGTTTTTCAAGCATGCCTCCAATGCATCAAGACGTTCTTTGGTGCATCAAAAGTTTTTCAAGCATGCCTTCGGTCCCTCGGTGCAGCAAGACTTTTCCAAGCATGCCTTCAGTGCAGCAAGACTTTCTTTGGTGCAGCATAGCAAGACTTTTAGCATGCCTTTAGTGCAGCAAGACTTTCTTCGGTGCAGCAAGAGTTTTCTAAGCATACCTTCGGTCCCTCCGGTGTAGCAAGACTTTTCTAAGCATGCCTTCAATGCAGTAAGACTTTCTTTGGTGCAGCAAGAGTTTTTCAAGCATGCCTTTAATCCGTGATGGAGTAAGACTTTTTCAAGCATGCCTTCAATGCAGCAAGACTTTCTTTGGTGCAGCAACAGTTTTTCAAGCATGCCTTCGATCCCTTGGTGCAATAAGACAAGCATGCCTTCCATGCGGAAAGACTTTTCCAAAGCATGCACATAAAATGAATCGTATCACTGCCGTCAAGGCTGGCCCGGTGGCATCTAAGCTACATTAATGTTACTGTCACAAGGACAAGTTCTGTGTTCGATGGCAACCATTCATTGGGACATGGAACTGTGGGATCTTTGGCTGAGGCTCTGCAACTTTATGTCATCATGCTTCCAAAATGCATGTGCTTGCAGTCGAGCTTCTAGAAAGAACATATCTAGCAAAAGGCCCCAGAAGAAGACATCAATTCCATTGGATGGGATACTCTTTCAAACACTAAGATAATGTTTAATAAAAAAATATTATTTATAAATAAATATATGAGATAGAGTTTATGTCCTAGCTATTTCTAGAGATATTTCTTTGCTATCCCATTGATCATATCAAATACAAAAAGGTAAATTCATAGGATAACTTTTTTTTATTTTTATTTGGAGGGATAACCAGTTATTCTTGCATTTTCTAGGAAATAAATTAAGGAAATAACCTATTGTTAACCATGGATTATCCCTTGGTTAACTTTATTTCCAGCTATCCTTTATAGTTATAGTTATGACTTTTGAGAATAAAAGAGGACATCCAAGGAATATCCCTTCTTATTTTCTATTTTAAACATTACCTAAAGTTAAACCGTCTGGCACGGAAGGTAGCCAGCTTTACCAAGATGGAGGAGGGCAACAAGAGGGCGTTTGGCATGCCTGTACTATACTCCCTCTGTTCTCCCTCCATTTCTATGGGGGTGAAAGTGAAAGATTAAAATTTCTTTGCTAGAAAAGATTACAGAGAGATATGAGTCATTGCAAGTATACTATTACAATGGGAACTCTAAGCGGAGCCCATGCACCATTATATGTTGTCATAGTTTTATTGGAAAAGTAATTTCTGAATGGATAAAAATAAATAGGTTGCATTTGGTGAATGGTCAAGTAATTCTGAATGACAATATGAATTACCTACAAGATAGATTATCATTTGATAAATTATCAATAATATTAATTACTGTGTTTGGTATATTGGGTAAATGGGCTAATAGGCTTGAAATAACCTAATGAATCTAGAAAGCCCATTACCTCTCTATGTGGGTGAATGAGAAATTGAGAGAATATTTAGTCCCACATCGAAAAAATTAAGAAAGGAAGGTTCACTTATATGGAAACCTCTTCCTTTTTGCTTAAATTTCTTAGGCTCATCATAAGTGGAAAGCTTGAGGGTGATGCATAGCATCACCCACGCGCATGTGCGAAGGGCACAATGAGCGCTTTGTAGGTGCACTTTGTACTGATTAATCACGATCGCGATCGCGGCAGTGTCGATCCAATGACACACACCCATCGGCTGACCGATAAACTGTTGACCGCCATTGGACCATTGGTGATAGGCGCTCATCCGGATAAAGCATCGCTCCGATCAAGCCATTGTGATAAGTCAACGTTTTGATCTTGAAATGACGTATCAAAGTCGTACAACTACCTATCTGATAATGTCTATGGTGAAACGACATATTGGGACGTGGATTGGCTTATCTGATCGACTAATCATCATATCATGGGGTGAATCGGTGTATCAAAGGCTTCCTTTGATCAAATCCGATTAACCAATTTAAATCGGATTAAACCTGAATGGATGTATCCAAAAAGCACCTAAAACCTATAGGACCTTAGACCCTTGCATTTCATTCATTCCAAACTGATTCAATCCAATCCAATTCGATTCCATTCTTCTCTTAGGCATTTGCATACTCTCCTTAGGGAAGTATAGCAATAGTGCATATAAAAAGAGAGAGAAGCATTTTTGGTTCGATATTTTTGATGAATTATAGTGATGGTTTTATCAAAAGAAGACTGTTGTATCCTAAAAGATAATTATCATACAGACCGTAAGCACCGTTGCAGAATGAAATTGTCTTAAGGATATAGAATGCAACTCTAGACTCAGTCTTCTCAATTAGGTAGCCACAATTTGCGCCAATAATCTTAAGACAATTTACCTGCTATCATGGAAGTGCTATTGCAGATGGCTATCATGACTACATCCGTTCAAGTGAGAAATCGAAGAAGTTCTCCAAAACCGACTTCAAGAGATGGCAACAGAAGATGCTATTCTACCTTATAACTCTGAATCTGGTCAGAGTATTGAATGAAGATCCACTAGTCTTGAAAGAAGTAGAGACCGACAAGCAAGTGATTGCTACAGTGGAAGCATGAAAGCATTCAGACTTTCTTTGCAAGAACTACATCCTCAATGGTCTGGATAATACTTTGTACAATGTATACAGTAGTATTGCTACTGTCAAAGAAATATGGGCATCCCTGGATAAAAAGTATAAGACAAAGGATGCTAGACATAAGAAGTTTGTAGTTGGAAGGTTTTTTAGACTACAAAATGGTCGATCACAAAACAGTTATGGAGCAAGTCCAAGAGTTCTAGATCATCCTACATGAGATACATGCAGAGAGAATGTCTCTTAGTGAGTCATTCCAGGTAGCTGCCATCATAGAGAAGCTACCGCCATTATGGAAGGACTTCAAGAACTACCTGAAGCATAAGTGAAAGGAAATGAGACTTGAAGATTTAATTGTCTGCCTGAGGATCGAGGAAGACAATAAGAGCCAAGACAAGAAGACAGAAGGACAACCTGTTGAGCCTAAGGCCAACCTCATAGAAGGAAAGAAGAAACACAAGTTTTCTGGTGAAGGCTTTAAATAGAAGAAGGGCAATCTAAAGAAATATAAGTTTAAGGGAAAGTGCTTTGTCTGTGGAAAGTAAGGACACAAATCCAAGGACTGTCATTTCAAGGAGAAAGAAAAGAAAGAGGTCAATATTACTGAAACCCTATCCAAAGAAGTATCAGAGATGATGATATCAGCTGTTATGTTTGAAACAAACATGGTTGACAAAGCCAATGAGTGGTACATCGACACTGGAGCTACCAGACATATCTACTCTGATAAGAGTATGTTCTCATCATATACTCCTATCAATGGTAGAAATGTAGTCATGGGTAACTCCGCTACATCCAAGATAGAAGGACTTGGCCGTATTGTTTTGAAGATGACATCTGGCAAGGAGCTTCTACTAAACGATGTGCTACATATCCCTGATATCTAGAAAAATCTTATATCAGGCTTCCTCTTAAGCAAATATGGCTTTAGGATGGTTTTTGAGTCTGACAAATTTGTACTCACTAAAAGGGGGATATTTATTGAAAGAAATTACTTGAATAATGGATTATTCAAGGTAAATGTAATGACTGTACATAGAAAATCTTGAAATGAATAAAGTTTCTTCTTCAATTTATATAGTTGACTCTTCTTGTTTATGACATGATAGATTAGGACATGTGAATTTTAATTCATTACAAAAATTAATGAAATTAGAATTATTACTTAATCATGAAATTGATCCACTTACAAGTGCAAAGTGTGTGTTGAAGCTAAGTTAACAAAAATATCATTTTCATTAGTAAAAAGAAATACTAAACCTCTTGACTTAATTCACATTGATTTATGTAATTTAAAGTCAGTTCAAACTCGAGAACATAAAAAGTATTTTATAACATTTATTGATGATTCAACAAGATACTGCTATGTGTATCTACTAAAGTCTAAAGATGAGGCTTTAGATAAGAATGAAGTTGAAAATCAACTTGGTAAAAAGATTAAGGCTATAAGGAGTGATAGAGGTGAAGAATATGATGCATCTTTTGATGAATTCTGTCAAGAGCATGGCATTATTCATCAAACTATGGCTTCTTATTCACCTCAATCTAATGGAATAGCAGAACGCAAAAACCGTACATTAAAAGAAATGATGAATGCTATGTTGATAAATTCTGGTACACCATAAAATTTATGAGAAGAAGTAATTCTCTCAGTAAATCATATTCTGAATAAGATACCTCTTAAGAAGAAGGATGTTACTCCATATGAGTTATGGAAAGGAAAGAAGCATTCTTACAATTACTTAAGAGTATGGGGGTGTCTAGCTAAAGTAGCTATTTTGGACCCCAAAAAGGTCAAAATAGGATCTAAAACTGCTGATTGTATTTTTATCGATTATGCACAAAATAGTAGTGCATATCGTTTTCTTGTGCATAAATTGGATATATCTGATATCTAGAAAAATACAATCATGGAATCAATGAATGCATCATTCTTTGAAAATATATTTCCAAGCAAAGAAAAATTAAAAATAAGTTCAAATAAAAGAACTTATGATAATACTGCTAGTAGTAGTCATCATAAAAAATATCCTGAAAATGAACCTAGATGCAGTAAGAGACCAAAAGTTACAAAGTCTTCTGGTCCTGATTATGTAACTTATATGTTACAAAATGAACCTTAGACATTCAAAGAGGCAATGTCTAATCTAGAAGCACCCTTTTGAAAAGAAGCTATTAATAGTAAAATTAAGTCCATCATGCACAATCATACCTAAATGTTGGTAGACTTACCATATGGTATGAAACCTCTAGGGTGCAAGTGGATTTTTAAGAAAAAGCTAAAGGCTGATGGATCAATTGACAAATATAAAGCTAGATTAGTGGCTAAAGGCTTCAAACAAAAAGAAGGTATATACTTCTTTGATACCTATTTATCAGTAAGTAGAATAACATCTATAAGAATGTTAATCATTTTTGCAGCCATTAATAATCTTGAAATTCATCAAATGGATGTTAAAACTGCTTTTTCTAAACAGTGAATTAGATGAAGAAATATACATAGAACAACCTAAGGGATTTCTTGTTTGTGGATAAGAAAATAAGGTGTGTAGACTTGTTAAATCCTTATATGGATTAAAACAAGTACCTAAACAATGGCATATAAAATTTGATAATGTCATGTTATCAAATGGATTTAAAATAAATGAATGTGACAAATATATATATGCCAAAACCTTGCCTAAAAGGTATGTGATAATCTGCTTATATGTAAATGACCTGTTAATCATTGGTAGTAATATCGAAATGATTAAACATACAAAAAAATGTTAATAAAACATTTTGACATAAAAAATATGGGTGTTGCAGATGTTATACTAGGGATTCGAATCACTAGAACATCTAAAAAAATAATATTATTTTAATCTTATTATATTAAAAAAATATTAAATAAGTTTAAAAAGTATGATACTAGCCCGATGAAAAATCTGTAGATGTTAATCTACATTTGGCTAAGTATACTAGAGAACCCATATCTTAGTTAAAATATTCATGTATAATTAGCAGTTTAATGTATGTCATGAATTGCACTCGTCCTGACATAGCATATGCTGTCAATAAGTTGAGCAGATTCACTGGTAATCCAGGTCCAAGTCATTGAATAGCTCTAATAAGGGTATTAAGAAATCTGTGATATACCCTAAGTTATGGATTATACTATTCAAGATATCTAGCTGTACTAGAAGGATACAGTGATGTAAATTGGATATCTAACACAGAAGATACAAAATTCACTAGTGGATATGTATTCACCTTAGGAGGAGGTCCTGTGTCATAAAAATATTCTAAGCAAATATGTATAGCTCGATCCACTATGGAATCTGAGGTTATTGCTTTAGAAAAGGCTGATGAAGAAGTAGAATGGCTTCGAAACCTTTTAAAAGATATTTTATGTTGGCCAAAGCCTGTGTCTGCAATATGCATACATTGTAATAGTCAATCGGTAATTTGCAGAGCACAAAACAAGATATATAATGCTAAGTCTAGATATATACGTCGTAGACATAATACCATTAAGCAGTTACTTAAAATTGGTATAATTTCTATTGACTATATTTAGTCAAAGAAAAACCTAGCTGATCCATTAACAAAGGGGTTATCAAGAGATCAAGTAAACTGTTTATCGAGGGGAATGGGTTTAAAACCTATAATTAAAAAATCTTCATAGTGGATACCCAACCTAGCTGACTGGAGATCCCAAGATCTGGTTCAAAAGGGATAACTAAATTATGAAGAAACTTGCATAGCACTCATAGCACTAAGGATGTCTAATCATACTCATTCCTATGATAATTGATGCTACCTGCAAAAGGTACTAGGTTAAGCATTGCTTTTAATGATTCTTATGACATAAAAACCATGTGGGGTATAACTAGATACTCTTAATAAGAATCATCTATGTGAGTGTGAACTGGATCAATTCCATGAGAATTTTAAGGTTTAATTTTCTAAAGTACTCATGAAACTAGGAGAAGTTTGGGGCCAAAATGAACACAACCATGAGAACCAAAAGAAATGCTCGGGAAGAAGTTGTGTGATTGTTATTGTTTTGGTTTACACAAAATTCTGAAAAGTTTAAGACATCATGTTCACTTTTTAGCAAGTAAACTCGATAACATCTCACTAAGGAAGGTTCAAAGCCACAAGCTACATATTCTGATACAACTTCATCCCACTATACTCTTTTTAGTGTCTGCATATTCATTTGCATTAAAATCCTTTTGTGTGGGGGATCACCTTTGCTGATCTTTGATGATCTTGATCTAATTCCAATTTTCATTCATGTGGGGGATTATTGGGTAGATGGGCCAATAGGCCTGAAATACCCTAATGGGCCTTGAAAGTCCATTACCTTCCTATATGGGTGAATAAAAAATTGAGAGAATATTTAGTTCCACATCGATAAAATCAAGAAAGGAAGGTTCACTTATATGGAAACCTCTTCCTTCATACTTAAGTTCCTTAGGCTCACCATAGGTGGAGAGTTTGAGGGTGATGCCACGCATCATCCACGCGCGTGTGCGAAGGACGTAATAGGCATTTTGTAGGCGCGCTTTGCACTGATCAATCACAATCGCGATCATGGCAGTATCGATCCAACGCACACACCCATCGGCTGACTGGTCAACTATTGATCGCCAGTGAACCGTTAGTGATAGGCGCTCATTCGGAATAAGGCACTGCTCCGATCAAGCTGTTGTAACAAGTCAACGTTTCGATCTTGAAACGGCATATCAAAGCCATGCAACCACCTATCTGATAACGTGATCATAAGATCACGATGGTGAAATGGCATATTGGGACGTGGATTGGCTTATTTGATCGGCTAATCATCAGATCATAGGGTGAATCGGTGTATTAAAGGCTTCCTTTGATCAAATCCGATTAACCAATTTAAATCAGATTAAACCCGAATGGATGTATCAAAAAGGCACCTAAAACCTATAAATAAGACCTTAGACCCTTGCATTTCATTTATTCCAAATCGATTCAATCCAATCCAATTCGATTCCATTCTTCTCTTAGGCATTTGCATACTCTCCTTAGGGAAGTATAACAATAGTGCATATAAAAAGAGATAGAAGCATTATTGGTTCGATATTTTTGGTGAATTGTAGTGCTGCTTTCATCAAAAAAAGACCATTGTATCCTAGGAGACAATTGTCATACAGACCATAAGCACAGTTGTGGAACGAAATTGTCTTAAGGACAGAGTATAATTCTAGATTTAGTCTTATCAATTAGGTAGCCATAATCTGCGCCAACATACACAGGTAATGCTATAATAATATTGATTATTGTGTTTGTATGGTAAACAGATTACCAATATATAACATTAAAATTTTAAAATACTTCTAAATTAAATTTATTAAATATATATAATTAAATATTTAATTTTAAAAATATTATATTTATAAATGATAATGTTTAAAAAAAATTATAAATGATATTTGAAGTGGTGGGTGAGGATGCCGAGGGTCATCGATTAAAAAAAGTTTTGCGGCGTCTGAAGATGGCCGTGGAGCCGCTAGGCGATGGAATTGTACAATTTGGGAAACCACTCACAGCACAAGGTACTTGTTGGTGTGTGTAAAATTGGGTGCACAAAACTAGCCAATATTTTCTCATTCCTTCCTTCTTTGGCCAAGCGACATAGCCTAGATTAGGCACCAAGGGCTACAATTAATGGCTTGACTCCAGCTTGAACTAATTTAAATCAAGTTTAGTCTGGATTGCACCTAATTCAGCAAAGGCCTATAATTCTGTCTACTTCAAGGAGGATCATGTTTGGTGGCTCAACCAAGATATTGGACTCAATCAAAACCTATGAAAATTAAACATAATTAGTGATTGATTGCTAGGAATTAGGTTTGCTGGTTGCGCTAAAGCATTACATTTTACCTAATTATTAAGTGTTTGAACCCAATTAATGATTGGGTGCTAGAAATTAAGTCTAGGGGCCGGGTCAGAATATTACATTGGATCTAATTGTTGAGAGTTAAGCTTACTAACTAGGCCTGGATGTTGAATCTAACCCGATTGTTGGGAATTAGTCCTGTTTGCTGAGTTTGAGTATTGGATTTGATCAAATTCATGAAGAATTAGCTGATCGAGATAAGATATTGCTCTACATAAGATTAAGCGGTGGAGGGATACATCGAAGCACTTCCCTGTGATAATATTTTTAAATTTAGATTTGCTCTTAGTGTGAAAGAATTTGCATCAAGAGAGAGTGATGTATGACGATACAAAATCCAACGATTGAATTTAGATTTTTTCATATGTGAAAATTATGGATTTTTGACTTGATCGTTTTTTTTTTTTTTTTTTACAGCCGGGCGATCACACAATTCTGGCGCGAGTCAAACCTGAAGCATCTGAGTACAAAATTTGCTGTAATAAGACAGGACAAGGTATCCCATTATGCCAAATCCACCGACTAGGGTTGCGAGCGACAGCAGAAGCAACATAATCAGCCGCAGCATTGGCTTCCCGATAAATATGCTGAATCTGAAATGCACTAGTAGACTGAAGAGTGACTAAAATGTCTTTAATAAGAGGATTAAGGCCAGAATAGGAGTCCCCCTCCCGCGTAATCCATGATCGTTTCAATTTATTATGGCTGCACATGTAGCAGCATTTCCAGGGTTCATGTTTTCCAGCTATTAGTAGTGGATGAGTGGCTTTTGTCTTGTTTTAGCTTGTTCATTGTATATATTGACCTATATAAGTCACTTTAGTGTTTATTCCACGTGAAAAACAACTTGCCTTTTCAATTCTAATTATGAAATAGCTTTCTCTAAAGCACAACTTTTATTGAAATTTTCTTCTATTTATTTATTTTTTAACTGTAGCTAGTCGATATTTTTTCATCTTTATGCTCCATAGCAAGCATCCCTCACATCTTCACTATCAATTATCTATTTTGAGAAACCAAGAAGGCTATAGATTTTCTTACAAGCGTAACAACAAATATCTTTGGCTCATGGAGTACTAGTGCTAATTTTTCTACTTCTCTTGTGTACATCCTTAAAGTATATTGTGGGAAGGCTTGACTATATTTAAATATAGTCAAGCTTAAATCTGATTACCTTCCTTATTTTTAGGTCTATATAGTTTACAGTAAATATGAAAAGAGTGAAAAAGATAGAATAGTTTTGAAATTCGTGTGAATTCAAGAATGAAAAAAAATCAAATCTTAAACTTAGCTATATTTGAATTTAATTAAATCTACCTTCTTTATATATATATATATATATATATATATATATATATATATATATATATATATCATAATTTTAAAGTGAATTTAACTCGAGCTCTATCAAGCCTCACTCACTAAGAAGATTTCATAAATTTTAATTATAGTTTTTGTAATACTCCAAATCCATGCGCTGGCTCAATTGAAAAGATCAATGCAAGTTAATTAGTAATGATAAATATTGATGACGCCAAGTCACCTTCTTTAAACATCGGGAAGACGAACGTCCTTCTCCTCGGACCCCTGCAAGAAAAGTCCCTGGAGACCGATGGTTCCGGTAGGGACCCTCCGACGCTCAAGTCAGTCACTTGGGATCAGACAAAGAACCGCTCAGCGGAAAGGAGCTGAGGCAGTTAGGATTTTGCTAGGAGGAAGAAAGCTAGAAAACTAGAGTTCGGATCCCTACTTACAGTGCGGGCACGAGCTTTTATACCTGTCCGAATATCCTATCTTACTATTCCGAAAGATCACCGTCGTACCATCGCTGTGCATGCCGGAGGAATCCCGTACTACCTGTTAACGTGATATCACACGTGTCTAACAGCTGTGATGGCATTCAGTGCGCGCCGTTGTTTGATATGACCGCGCACAGTCGCAAGTGGTAGCGAATCGTACGCCATAACAGAGCACGGCCACGCACAGGAACATGCAGTGCGCCATACGCCGTTATGAGGCATGGCCCTCCGTAACGGGTGCAATCACAGGCATACGGGGAATCACGTGGGCGCGCCATGTGGACCGGAGCTGTCATTCCTTTCGACGGTTGAACTGCATGCTAATCGTTGATGATACCCACGTACCACGAGACCGGAGGAGGATCTCGGGGTGGAGATATGGTGGTCCCATCCCGAGACCGGAAGGGGTCCCGGGGGTGGGATGATGCTGGTGCACCCCGAGACCGGAGGGGGTCTCGGGGTCAAGAGATGACGATCCCACCCCGAGACCGGAAGGGGTCTCGGGGGTGGGATGATGTCGGTGCACCCCGAGACCGGAGGGGGTCTCGGGGTCAAGAGATGACGATCCCACCCCGAGACCGGAAGGGGTCCCGGGGGTGGAAAGATGCTGGTGCACCCCGAGACCGGAGGGGGTCTCGGGGTCAAGAGATGATGATCCCACCCCGAGACCGGAGGGGGTCTCGGGGTCAAGAGATGATGATCCCACCCCAAGGCCGGAAGGGGTCCCGGGGGTGGGATGACGCTGGTGCACCCCGAGACCGGACGGGGTTTTGAGGTCGAGAGATGACGATCCCACCCTGAGACCGGAAGGGGTCCCGGGGGTGGGATGATGCTTGTGCACCCCAAGACCGAAGGGGGTCTCGGGGTCAAAAGATGATGATCCCACCCCGAGACCGGAAGGGGTCCCGGGGGTGGGATGATGCTGGTGCACCTCAAGACCCGAGGGGGTCTCGGGTCAAGAGATGACGATCCCACCCGAGACCGGAAGGGGTCCCAGGGGTGGGATGATCTAGTGCACCCCGAGACCGGAGGGGATTTTGGGGTTGAGAGATGACGATCCCACCCCGAGACCGGAAAGGGTCCCGGGGGTGGATGATGCCGATGTAGCCCGAGACCGAAATGGGTCCCGGGGGTGGGATGATACTGGTGTACCCCGAGACCGGAGGGGGTCTCGGGGTCAAGAGATGACGATCCCACCCCGAAACCGAAAGGGGTCCCGGGGGTGGGATGATGCTGGTGCACCCCGAGATCGGAGGGGGTCTCGGGGTCGAGAGATGACGATCCTAACCCGAGACCGGAAGGGGTCCCGGGGGTGGGATGATGCTGGTGCACCCCGAGACCAGAGGGGGTCTCGGGGTCAAGAGATGATGATCCCACCCCGAGACCGGAAGGGGTCCCGGGGGTGGGATGATGCCGGTGCACCCCGAGACCGGAGGGGGTCTCGGGGTCAAGAGATGATGATCCCACCCCGAGACCGAAAGGGGTCCCGGGGGTGGGATGATGCTGGTGCACCCCGAGACCGGAGGGGGTCTTGGGGTCAAGAGATGATGATCCCACCCCGAGACCGGAAGGGGTCCCGGGGGTGGGATGATGCTGGTGCACCCCGAGGCTGGAGGGGGTCTCGGGGTCGAGAGATGACGATCCCACCCCGAGACCGGAAGAGGTCCCGGGGGTGGGATGATGCCGGTGCACCCCGAGACCGGAGGGGGTCTCGGGGTCAAGAGATGATGATCCCACCCCGAGACCGGAAGGGATCCCGGGGGTGGGATGATGCCGGTGCACCCCGAGACCGGAGGGGGTCTCGGGGTCAAGAGATGATGATCCCACCCCGAGACCGTAAGGGGTCCCGGAGGTGGGATGATGCTGGTGCACCCCGAGACTGGAGGGGGTCTCGGGGTCGATAGATGATGATCCCACCCCGAGACCGGAAGGGGTCCCGGCAGTGGGATGATGCCGGTGCACCCCGAGACCGGAGGGGGTCTCGGGGTCAAGAGATGATGATCCCACCCCGAGACCGGAAGGGGTCCCGGGGGTGGGATGATGCCAGTGCACCCCGAGACCGGAGGGAGTCTCGGGGTCAAGAGATGATGATCCCACCTTGAGACAGGAAGGGGTTCCGGGGGTGGGATGATGCTGGTGCACCCCGAGACCGGAGGGGGTCTCTGGGTCAAGAGATGATGATCCCACTCCGAGACCTGATGGGGTCCTGGGTGTGGGATGATGCCGGTGCACCCCGAGACCGGAGGGGGTCTCGGGGTCAAGAGATGATGATCCCACCCCGAGACCGGAAGGGGTCCCGGGGGTGGGATGATGTTGGTGCACCCCGAGACCGGAGGGGGTCTTGGGGTCAAGAGATGATGATCCCACCCCGAGACCGTAAGGGGTCCCGGGGGTGGGATGATGCTGGTGCACCCCGAGACCGGAGGGGGTCTCGGGGTCAAGAGATGATGATCCCACCCTGAGACCGGAAGGGGTCCCGAGGGTGAGATGATGCTGGTGCACCCCGAGACCGGAGGGGGTCTCGTGGTCGAGAGATGACGATCCCATCCCGAGACCGGAAGGGGTCCCGGGGGTGGGATGATGCTGGTGCACCCCGAGACCGGAGGGGGTCTCGGGGTCAAGAGATGATGATCCCCCCGAGACCGGAAGGGATCCTGGGGGTGGGATGATGCTGGTGCACCCCAAGACCGGAGGGGTCTCGTTGTCAAGAGATGATGATCCCACCCCGAGACCGGAAGGGGTCCCAGGGGTGGGATGATGCTGGTGCTCCCTGAGACCGGAGGGGTTCTTGGGGTCGGGAGATGGTGATCTCCGTTAGCTGCTGTTACCTTTTATTCTGACGACACAGGATCAGTCATATCAGATGCCCCCTCACCCCTGAGGCAAAGCGGGTCCCACCGTTGATGTGCAAGGGGTGTTCTCCACGTGGCTGATCCCCGTCCATATCTCTTATGCGGACGGCCTGGGGAATGTGAGAAGGCGGCCACCTCCATACGCTGTGCCTGCCACGATCGTCCTCGAGAGAAAACTGGCCCTTCGAAGTCCGCGTGAAAAGCCGCATCATCATTACCTCTCATAACGGCAACGTCAGCGGGGTCCCATCATTGGCCGGAGGTGTGCCGCACCACGCGCTGGGCATCCCTCGAGGTGAGCCAGCCTATGGCAAGGGGCCATGTGGCTGACGAGACGAGGCGGGACGATTTGAAAATCTAATAAAGCCAAACGAGGGATTGAATCTGGCCATACTGCTTCCATTGTCATCGTCTTCCTTTGTGCCTGCGCTCCGATCTCCCCTACAACCTGAGAGCCTGTGCTTGGTTTCCTTTCTTCCAGGTCAGTTCTTTACCCATTCCAGACTTCTATCCCTTTGCTCATGAGCTCGCCATCTCGGAATCGTCCTCCTTCTGAGAGGTACTGTACCTCTCCCGCACCTTCTCCTTCTCCTTCACTTGAGTGGTCCACTGATTCAGAGGACTGCATCCCCCTGGCCCGGTGATGGGTCGCCGGCGGAGCCCCATCGAGGGTGTTGACCCAATTGAGGATTTTGATGATTAAAAAACTATTTGAGTATAACATTTGATGTTACTAATGATTTTGATTAAGTCTTTCAGTTTATAAGTCTAATTCATGATCAAAATCAAGAAGGAAAATCAAGTTCTGGTTTGAATCTAATGTCAAGGTAAGACTGCAGACATTAGAGTCGATACATGAAATCGCAGAGCCGACTCCGGAAAACGGCATGGACTTAGAGTCGACTCTGGGACTGTGAGATCCGACTCTATCAGAAACAACAGAACGTTGGATTTTCAGGCCACGACCTAGAGTCAACTCCCGGACTGTTAGAGTCGACTCCAGAAGAATTTTGTGTCGACCCCAGAAAAGTCAGAGACGACTCCAGATCGAGCGGATTAAATTATTTCGAGTTAGAGCCGACTCCAGAAAAGCCAGAGCCGACTCCAGAATGTCAGACACGGCTCCAGAACTATCAGAACGACTCTAAACTTTAACTTTATCAATTTTAATCCCAACGGCTATTGTTATTTATGGATCTAATCTTTTTTCACTTGCTTCTAACGGATAGTTTTGCACTATTTGTGGATTAATCGAATCTATAAGAAGAGGGGTGATTGCATCCCAAAGAAGGAGAGAAGAAAAATCAAGAAAGAGGCAAAAAGAAAAGAATAGAGAAAATCCTTGAGATCCATCAGAAAAGAAAAGAGGGAAAACCTGTAAGGAAAGATCATACTCATTCCCCAAGAGAAAGAGATTCCAAGCCTTTGCTGTTCTACTTAGAAGAAATCTCAAAAGAAGGGAGAAGCCCTAGTTTTTCAATCTTCTGAACCTCAAGAGCATATCCAAAGGAAGATCCATTCAAAGGAAGAGAAGGAAGAAGCCACCAAGATCTTCGAATCAGGCGTTGGTTCCTAATCTCTATTTATTATTTTATTATTGTATATTTGCTCATTGAAGGAGCAGTTTGCTTTTGTAAACTCATTATACTGGTTGCTGGGTCAATCTGGTGATTGATTCAGTTGAGGCAGTTAGCCTTGTGCAAGCATTTGCTTGTGGTTTTAGGTTTTGTGCTGGTGAGCCTTGAAAACCAGCTGGGTTCGTTGTGCGCCCGGGAAAACAACAAGTTTGAGTTGTGAGCTTGCAAAACAACTCTGCTGTAATCAGTTTGATTATAGTGTGGACCCAAGAGGTACTTGGGAGTGGACGTAGGTGTAGGTACACCGAACCACTATAAATCTATTGTGTTTTCCGTGATTGTCTCTTTATCTTCAACTCTTCATTTATAGTTGCTTAGTTTTAAATCTATGAATCTAAGTTTTTATTTCCACTTGGGGGTTATCTATTCAAAAGAGTTTAATTTTTGAAAAACCCAATTCACCCCCCTCTTGGGTTGCTATCTGGACCAACATAGGGGCCGCTGGTCGAAGGCCGGCACCTCCTCGATGTTGGAGGGGTCCCCGAAGGGGATTGCCTCCATGGTGACACGTCTGGATTTGGCAAAAATCCGGGCCTGTTACCAGATTCCCCGGGATGTTGAACTATTTCTGCCAACTCCCAATGATAGGGTCATCTCCTCCCGACCCGATCGAGTGGCCCTTTATGAGATTTGCCTAAAGGCAGGTCTCCGTCCACCCTTTCCCCCCTTTTTCATCAACCTTCTCAACTACTACTCCTTGACCCCATCTCAACTGGTTCCGAACTCCTACCGCATTGTCAGCGTCTTTGTCATCCTTTGCCATCGTCTGGGTATCACCCCCCGAATCACTCTTTTCCGATCCTTCTACATCCTTCGGGCCCAAAAGGGTTGGTGGCTATTCCAGCCCTGACCCAATCGGGTCCTCAAACTTCTTCTTCCCTCTTCAATCAAGGGATGGAAATCCTGATTCTTTTTTGCAAACATGGACCAAGTTAGGCCCCGGTGGGGAGATCCCGACCTCCGAGGGAACGCGATCGCCATTCATCCTGGGGATCGAGAGGCGTTGGGTCAATTGCTGGCCGCCGAGATCCCTCGGTACACCCTGCTATTGACAGAGGATAATCTCGAGTCGGCGGGTCTTATCTCCCACCGAGGTAAGCCATCTCCACCCTTAGCTAAAAATTTTGCTTCTCTTTTTCTTTTTTTTTTACTCAGACTGATATTGCGCAGCTATGAAGATACCGGCAGCGAAACTCCTAAGGGCCGCCTCTAAAAAGAGGGCCCGGGAAGGGCCACATGGAGGTCAACAAGCTCCAACTCCAAAGTGCCCGACAGCTCGGGTCTCCCCACCACCGGCACCGCAAGATTTCCCGGCTGCTCCAGAAGTCGATCTCACGGTCGACACTCCGCCAGAGATGGCGGCGACCACGAGAGTCCCAGTTGAGGAACCAGTCGCGGAGGGGCCCACATTGGCCGAAGAGCTTCCTGCTCCTGGAGAACCGACCCCACCGGAGGCTTCCATGGATTGGGACGAGGGGCCATCAGGTGTCATGAGTCCACCCCCCGAGAGGTCGCCTAGGAGCAGCCCGCGCACCGAGCCAGGGACTACCGAGATGGCCTAGCGGAGTGGGGTCAAGCCCGGGCCACCCCGAGACTCCTTAAACGATGGTCGCTGGGCTAAGCGGGTCCTTGCCCCGGTCTTTGTGCCCGAGATCCTGGAGGACCGTAGCCACCAAAAGGCGAGCGCATTCTTCCAAGATTCCTATGCGGCTGTCATCAGGGTAAGCGGTCTTTTCGCCCTTTGCCTTCATATATTTTTCTTTTTGCTAACCTGGAGCTTACGCATGCAGCTCGCACACTCCCTGAGGGCCGCCAGGGATGTAATTCATGGTGGGAAGGCCCTCCTGTGGGAGGCGCAGAAGGAGGCTGAGGATGCTCAGCGCCGCGCGGAGGCGGCCGAAGAGGCGCTGGAGTTGGCCAGAAGCGCCTGGGCAAGTGAAATAAAGGCCGCTGAGAACTGGGCGGAGGTCGACGCCAATCGTGCGCGCGCGGCACTCCTCCAAATGATGGAGGCCGAGAATGCTGTGATGGCCAGAGATCTACACATCTCTGAGCTAACCTTAGCCCTCCAAGAGGCCGAAGGTCGAGCGGTTGCGGCGGAAGAAGAGGCGTGGGTGGCGAGGGAGGAAGCCAGCCAATCCAGAGAGGAGGCGAGCCACGCCCGGGAGGCCGAGAGGGTTGCAGCGGTAGCCCTCGCCGCGGAGAAGGCTCGGGCCACAGAGGCGGAAGTTGCCATCGCAGCTAGGGCCGCTAGGATCATAGAAGAGTACAAGGCATCCGAGCGCTTTACAGATGATTTGGCAGAGGCCTCGGCAGCAGTATTTCTCGAAGGGTTCCAGCATGGGAAGGAGAAAGTGGCTAGGGATTTGAACATCCCCCAGGCCCTGGAAGTTGAGCTAGAACGTTTATCAGATTTGGCCCCCTCCGATGATGAGCCCGCGCTAGCAGAGCCGTGAGCTTGTACTTTTGTTTGTTTTGTTTTATTTTTTTTTGCAAGTCCGACTACGTCGGCATTTTGTAATCCCTTCCAATCAATGAGAATATTCTTCAAAATGCAGTCTTTGTGACTTACCATGAATTCGTTGATTGACAACACGCGGCACTGTGGTCCCATTAGTCCCGATAGCGCCAGGGGATAACTCTCAACTCGGGCTATTCCGCCTTAGCCATCTAGGACCGAAAATTGGGGCCAGGGAGGATAGGTTTCTTGGAGTTGAAATGCCGGTAGTTGGAGGTTAGGTAGGTGGGTTCCTCAAGACCATCGGCGCAACGCTTTGCCAGCAGTGTCGGGCCTTGTGCTAAGTAGGCCTGTGGCTTGTGGCGCCTGTGGGGGTTGATCTTTATCTGACCGGCGAGACTTTGTGCCGTCGGGTGTCGGACTCCATGCCTAGCTCGTGCAGGGCTTTTTGTGCCGACGGGGTCGGGTTTTATGCCCGGCTAGCCCAGGGCTCTTTGTGCCGACCGGGGTCGGGCTTCATGCCTGGCTGGCCCAGGGCTTTTTGTGCCGATCGGGGTCGGGCTTCATGCCTGGCTGGCCCAGGGCTTTTTGTGCCGACCGGGGTCGGGCTCTATGCCTGGCTGGCCCAGGGCTTTTTGTGCCGACCGGGGTTGGGCTTCATGCCTGGCTGGCCCAGGGCTTTTTGTGCCGACCGGGGTTGGGCTTCATGCCTGGCTGGCCCAGGGCTTTTTGTACCGATCGGGGTCGGGCTTCATGCCTGGCTGGCCCAGGACTTTTTGTGCCGACCGGGGTCGGGCTTCATGCCTGGCTGGCCCAGGGCTTTTTGTGCCGACTAGGGTCGGGCTTCATGCCTGGCTGGCCCATGGCTTTTTGTGCCGACCGGGGTCGGGCTTCATGCCTGACTAGTGCAGGGATTTAGGTGCCGACGGGTGTCGGGCTTCATGCCTGGCTGGCCTAGGGCTTTAGGTGCCGACGGGTGTCGGGCTTCATGCCTGGCTGGTGCAGGGCTTTAGGTGCCGACGGGTGTCGGGCTTCATGCCTGGCTGGTGTAGGGCTTTAGGTGCCGATGGGTGTCGGGCTTCATGCCTGGCTGGTGCAGGGCTTTAGGTGCCGATGGGTGTCGGGCTTCAAGCCTGACTGGCCCAGGGCTTTAGGTTCCGACGGGTGTCGGGCTTCATGCCTGGCTAGCCCAGGGCTTTAGGTGCCGACGGGTGTCGGGCTTCATGCCTGGCTGGTGCAGGGCTTTAGGTGCCGACGGATGTCGGGCTTCATGCCTGGCTGGTGCATGGCTTTAGGTGCCGACGGGTGTCGGGCTTCATGCCTGGCTGGCCCAGGGCTTTTTGTGCCGACCGGGGTTGGGCTTTATGCCTGGCTGGCCCAGGGCTTTTTGTGCCGATCGGGATCGAGCTTTATGCCTGGCTGGCCCAAGGCTTTTTGTGCCGACCGGGGTCAGGCTTCATGCCTGGCTGGTGCAGGGCTTTAGGTGCCGACAGATGTCGGGCTTCATGCCTGGCTGGCCCAGGGCTTTAGGTGCCGACGGGTGTCGGGCTTCATGCCTGGCTGGCCCAGGGCTTTTTGTGCCGACCGGGGTCGGGCTTTATGCCTGGCTGGCCCAGGGCTTTTTATGCCGACCGGGGTTGGGCTTCATGCCTGGCGGCCCAGGGCTTTTTGTGCCGATCGGGGTTGAGCTTTATGCATGGCTGGTGCAGGGCTTTAGGTGTCGACGGGTGTCGGGCTTCATGCCTGGCTGGCCCAGGGCTTTAGGTGCCGATGGGTGTCGGGCTTCATGCCTGGCTAGTGCACGGCTTTAGGTGCCGACGGGTGTCGGGCTTCATGCCTGGCTGGCCCATGGCTTTAGGTGCCGATGGGTGTCGGGCTTCATTCCTGGCTGGTGCAGGGCTTTAGGTGCCGATGGGTGTCGGGCTTCATGCCTGGCTGGTGCAGGGCTTTAGGTGCCGACGGGTGTCGGGCTTCATGCTTGGCTGGCCCAGGGCTTTTAATGCCGATCGGGGTCGGGCTTTATGCCTGGCTAGCCCAGGGATTTTTGTGAAAAGATCTCAGTAGCTAAAATCGAATCTTGTTAATATAGAATGAGGGGTGAAACCCAAGTGAATACAGGCATGATACTTGACATGAGAGGAGGAATACATTACTGATAATACCGGCGAAGGTTATCTGCATTCCATGTCCTAGGGAGTGGCTTTCCATCGAGTTCCTCAATCTTGTAAGCTCCGTGGCAGAGTGTCTCGGTGATCCGGTTGCTGCACGGCCGCCTGCTGGTGCTGCAGGCCCTGAACTGCCGCTGCCAAGGACTGGACTTGCGTAGCTAGGGCAGTGAATCGATCCTCCTGGAGCTGTTGCGGAGCAGGCGCGGGAGCATCATCCTGAGGAACATAAGGCCCTGCCCCCTGGGGGTGCAGCGGCTCCGAAATACCGGCTGCGAGAGCCGGGGGGGCCTCCGCGGGTGGACCGGCCCCGCGGCGCTACCCCCAGCGCGACCGGCTGAAACTCCCTTCGTTCGGGTCATCACCATGGCTTCAAGAGCTTGAAGAGAGGGAAAAGTAAGCTGCTGGTTCGATGTCTTTCTTTTCTTCCCCCCCTTCCTCTCGCGCCAATCTGATGACGCCAAGTCACCTTCTTCAAACGTCGGGGAAGACGAACGTCCTTCTCCTCGGACACCTACAAGAAAAGTCCCCGGAGATCGGTGGTTCCAGTAGGGACCCTCCAACGCTCAAGTCAGTCACTTGGGATCAGACAAAGAACCGCTCAGCGGAAAGGAGCTGAGGCAGTTAGGGTTTTGCTAGGAGGAAGAAAGCTAGAAAACTAGAGTTCGGATCCCTACTTATAGTGCGGGCACGTGCTTTTATACCTGTCCGAATATCCTATCTTACTGTTCCGAAAGATCACCGTCGTACCATCGCTGTGCGTGCCGGAGATATCTTGTACTTCCGGTCAACATGATATCACACGTGTCTAACAGCTGCGATAGCATTCGGTGCGCGCCGTTGTTTGATATGACCGTGCACAGTCGCAAGTGGTAGCGAATCGTACACCGTAATGGAGCACGGCCACGCACAAGAACATGCAGTGCGCCATACGCCGTTATGAGGCATGGTCCTCCGTAACGGGGTGCAATCATGGGCGTACGGAGAATCACATGGGCGCGCCATGTAGCCCGGAGCTGTCATTCCTTTCGACGGTTGAACTGCATGCTAATCGTTGATAATACCCACGTACCCCGAGACTGGAGGAGGATCTCGGGGTAGAGATATGGTGGTCCCATCCCGAGACCGGAAGGGGTCCCGGGGGTGGGATGATGCTGGTGCACCCCGAGATCGGAGGGGGTCTCGAGGTCAAGAGATGACGATCCCATCCCAAGACCGGAAGGGGTCCCGGGGATGGGATGATGCCGGTGCACCCCGAGATCGGAGGGGGTCTCGGGGTCAAGAGATGATGATCCCACCCCGAGACCGGAAGAGGTCCCGGGGGTGGGATGATGCTGGTGCACCCCGAGACCAGAGGGGGTCTCGGGGTCAAGAGATGACGATCCCACCCCGAGACCGGAAGGGGTCCCGGGGGTGGGATGATGCTGGTGCACCCCGAGACCGAAGGGGGTCTCGGGGTCAAGAGATGATGATCCCACCCCGAGACCGGAGGGGGTCTCGGGGTCAAGAGATGATGATCCCACCCCGAGGCTGGAAGGGGTCCCGGGGGTGGGATGACGCTGGTGCACCCCGAGACCGGAGGGGGTTTTGGGGTCGAGAGATGACGATCCCACCCCGAGACCGAAAGGGGTCCCGGGGGTGGGATGATGCTGGTGCACCCCGAGACCGGAGGGGGTCTCGGGGTCAAGAGATGATGATCCCACCCCGAGACCGGAAGGGGTCCCGGGGGTGGGATGATGCTGGTGCACCCCGAGGCCGGAGGGGGTCTCGGGGTCGAGAGATGACGATCCCACCCTGAGACCGGAAGGGGTCCCGAGGGTGGGATGATGCCGGTGCACCCCGAGACCGGAGGGGGTCTCGGGGTCAAGAGATGATGATCCCACCCCGAGACCGAAAGGGGTCCTGGGGGTGGGATGATGCTGGTGCACCCCGAGACCGGAGGGGGTCTCGGGGTCAAGAGATGACGATCCCACCCCGAGACCGGAACAGATCCGAGGGTGGGATGATGCTGGTACACCCGAGACCGGAGGGGGTCTCGGGGTCGAGAGATGATGATCCCACCCCGAGACCGGAAGGGGTCCCGGGGATGGGATGATGCTGGTGCACTCCGAGACCGGAGGGGATCTCGGGGTCGATAGATGATGATCCCACCCCGAGACCGGAAGGGGTCCCGGGGGTGGGATGATGCTGGTGCACTCCGAGACCGAAGGGGATCTCGGGGTCAATAGATGATGATCCCACCCCGAGACCGGAAGGGGTCCCGGGGGTGGGATGATGCTGGTGCACTCCGAGACCGAAAGAGGTCTCGAGGTCGAGAGATGATGATCCCACCCCGAGACCGGAAGAGATCCCGGGGGTGGGATGATGCTGGTGCACTCCGAGACCGGAGGGGATCTCGGGGTCGATAGATGATGATCCCACCCCGAGACCGGAAGGGGTCCCGGGGGTGGGATGATGCTGGTGCACTCCGAGACCGGAGGGGATCTCGGGGTCGATAGATGATGATCCCACCCCGAGACCGGAAGGGGTCCCGGGGGTGGGATGATGCTGGTGCACTCCGAGACCGTAGGGGGTCTCGGGGTCGAGAGATGACGATCCGACCCCGAGACCGGAAGGGTTCCCGGGGGTGGGATGATGCTGGTGCACCCCGAGACCGAAGGGAGTTTTGGGGTCGAGAGATGACGATCCCACCCCGAGACCGGAAGGGGTCCCGGGGGTGGGATGATGCTGGTGCACCCCGAGACCGGAGGGGATCTCGGGGCAGATATATGATGATCCCACCCCGAGACCGGAAGGGGTCCCGGGGGTGGGATGATGCTGGTGCACTCCGAGACCGGAAGGGGTCTCGGGGTCGAGAGATGACGATCCCACCCCGAGACCGAAAGGGGTCCCGGGGTTGGGATGATGCTGGTGCACCCCGAGACCGGAGGGGGTCTCGGGGTCGAGAGATGATGATCCCTCCCCGAAACCGAAAGGGGTCCCGGGGGTGGGATGATGCTGGTGCACCCCGAGACCGGAGGGGGCCTCGGGGTCAAGAGATGATGATCCCACCCCGAGACCGGAAGGGGTCCCGGGGGTGGGATGATGCTGGTGCACCCCGAGGCCGGAGAGGGTCTCGGGGTCGAGAGATGACGATCCCACCCCGAGACCGGAAGGGGTCCCGGGTGTCGGATGATGCTGGTGCACCACGAGACCGGAGGGGGTCTCGGGGTCGAGAGATGATGATCCCACCCCGAGACCGGAAGGGGTTCCGGGGGTGGGATGATGCTGGTGCACTCCGAGACCGGAGGGGGTCTCGGGGTCGAGAGATGACGATCCCACCCCGAGACCGGATGGGGTCCCGGGGTTGGGATGATGCTGGTGCACCCCGAGACCGGAGGGGTCTCGGGGTCGAGAGATGATGATCCCACCCCGAGACCAGAAGGGGTTCCGTGGGTGGGATGATGCTGGTGCACCCCAAGACCAGAGGGGGTCTCGGGGTCAAGAGATGATGATCCCACCCTGAGACCGGAAGGGGTCCCGGGGGTGGGATGATGCCGGTGCACCCCGAGACCGGAGGGGATCTCGGGGTCGATAGATGATGATCCCACCCGAGACCGGAAGGGGTCCCGGTGGTGGGATGATGCCGGTGCACCCCGAGATCAGAGGGGGTCTCGGGGTCAAAAGATGATGATCCCACCCCGAGACCGGAAGGGGTCCCGGGGGTGGGATGATGCCGGTGCACCCCGAGACCGGAGGGGGTCTCGGGGTCAAGAGATGACGATCCAACCCCGAGACTGGAAGGGGTCCTGGGGGTGGGATGATGCTGGTGCACCCCGAGACTGGAGGGGGTCTCGGGGTCAAGAGATGATGATCCCACCCCGAGACCGGAAGGGGTCCCAGGGGTGGGATGATGCCGGTGCACCCGGAGACCGGAGGGGGTCTCGTGGTCAAGAGATGATGATCCCACCCCGAGACCGGAAGGGGTCTCGGGGGTGGGATGATGCTGGTGCACCCCGAGACCGGAGGGGGTCTCAGGGTCAAGAGATGACGATCCAACCCCGAGACCGGAAGGGGTCCCGGGGGTGGGATGATGCTGGTGCACCCCGAGCCGGAGGGGGTCTCGGGGTCAAGAGATGATGATCCCACCCCGAGACCGGAAGGGGTCGCAGGGGTGGGATGATGCCGGTGCACCCCGAGACCGGAGGGGGTCTCGTGGTCAAGAGATGATGATCCCACCCGAGACCGGAAGGGGTCCCGGGGGTGGGATGATGCTGGTGCACCCCGAGACCGGAGGGGGTCTCGGGGTCAAGAGATGATGATCCCACTCCGAGACCGGAAGGGGTCCCGGGGTGGGATGATGCTGGTACACCCCGAGACCGGAGGGGGTCTCGGGGTCAAGAGATGATGATCCCACCCCGAGACCGGAAGGGGTCCCGGGGGTGGGATGATGCCGATGCACCCCGAGACCGGAGGGGGTCTCGGGGTCGAGAGATGACGATCCCATCCCGAGACCGGAAGGTGTCCCGGGGTGGGATGATGCTGGTGCACCCCGAGACCGGAGGGGGTCTCGGGGTCAAGAGATGATGATCCCCCCCAAGACCGAAAGGGGTTCCGGGTGGGATGATGCTGGTGTACCCCGAGACCGAAGGGGGTCTCGGGGTCGAAAGATGGTGATCTCCGTTAGCTACTGTTAACTTTTATTCTGACGACGCGGAATCAGTCATATCAGATATTATAAATATTATACTATTAATTACATTATAGCAAGTATGCATTATAAATATTGTAGCAAAAATCAAAAAATCAAATTATTATTCTTGATATCCTTTGTTCGTAATGATCAATTGTGATGCCTAACTAGCTCAGTACAATAGAAAGCCACCGATAACTCAGCTATCACATCTAGGTAACTTCCCCCACTTCATCATTTTAAAGTTGAACACTTTATCTTTCCATTAACCATATACTTTCTTTCCACTGGGCCCCCTAGTTGACCTGCAACAGAAAACTTTATAAATTGTAAATAAATTTTTTTAAGTCAGGCTAGATGCCAGAAAGATCCGCTCACGCCTCTGGGCCTCTGGTTAAAGCATGAACATAAAATGAATTGCATCACTGCCGTCAAGGCAGGCCCGGTGGCATCTAAGCTGCGAGGAAAAGTCTTTGTGCATTGCGTTTGATGCATGAAGTCATATATCGGGCATGCATATTGATTATACAGCCATACACACATATGTATAGGCCATGTCATGGCTCAATGGTCATGGCATATGTATGCGTACGGGCACATGATCAATGGCGACATTCGGTGCATGACTTTATGCATTGAAGATGATGCACAATATCTTTTCCCTAGGCAACATTATGTTACTAAAAAAGTACCGATTCTATTGCATCGCATTCAAAGGTTGATGCGCGCATCAAAAATTAAAAGTTATTTTTATTTCTGGCATGAGTATGCATGCATGTGCATCAATTGTTGAATATAATATACATAAATTACATTACATCCGATGTATAAAGACTTTTTCTATATATTATGTCATCAGGACCAGTGCTGTGTTCGATGGCAACCATTCGTTGGGCCATGGAGCTGTGGGATCTTTGGATGAGGCTTTGCAACTTTATGTCATCATGCATGCTTCCAAAATGCATGTGCTTGCAGTCGAGCTTCTAGAAAGAACATAGCAAAAGCCCCCCAAAACAAGACGTCAATTCCATGGGATGGAATCCTCTTTCAAACACTAGGTGGGCGGTTGATAGGAGGCAACTTATTTAGATTATTGATAATTTAAATAGGATCATCAAATAATTATATATACTTTGAATGATAATTTATTTTAAAATAGTAATCTGAATTATCTCATAAGAGATAATTTAAATTATTACACGCATCTCTTCCCATGAATCTCTGCCTTCCAGCAATCCTATGACACGTGCAAATTTTTTTTTTCGATCGATGGCCTCTAGCATCTTCACCGATCGCTTCGAATATCATTTATAAATATATTTTTTTAAATATTATTATTATAAATATAATTTTTAAATCAGCTATATAATAATATTAAATTTTTAATAAATTTAATTTAAAAATATTTTAAAAATTTAATATTATATAACTAATAATTTATTTGTCATATTAATAATATTATTAATAATTTATTAAATAATAATTTATCTTGTAATTCGTAAATGCAACCTAAAGTTGAACTGCCGGCAAGATAGCCCGCTTTACCAAGCTGGAGGGCAGCAAGGGGGCCGTTTGGCATGCCTGTTCTATACTCCCCTGTTCTCCCTCCGTTTCTATGGGGGTGAGTGTGAAAGATTAAAATTTCTTTTGCTAGAAAAGATTACAAATCATTGCAAGTATACTATTACTATGGGAATTCTAAGCGGAGCCCATGCAACTTTATATATTGTCGTAGTTTTATTAGCAAAGTAATTTCTGAATGGCTAAAAATACATAGGGTAAAGCTACTTTTACTTGTTAGCGAGTGTCTAAATTACGTCAAGCTGCTTCTAGAAATTTTTTTTTCCCCGTAAGGACATTCAATGGAGGAAAACGACCTCACACCTACCTTGTAATCCCCGGAGGTCTTGCTCGAAATCCATGGGATCTCGTGCAAGCTTTTTTTTTTTTTTTTTGAAAAACGAATGATTATATTAGTCTAAGATGAGTCAAGCCCAATATATCATAGTATGAAATTTAAGTAAAAATCAACAGGCATAAATTATTCGGCAATCAGTACCAGAATTTGAAGTGACGGACAATTCGAGCAGCTATACAATCAGTCGCTGAGTTAGTTTTTCAATAAATTTATTGAATCTGGGCACTATAAGCATGATGAAGCATAGTCGAATGTCGCATATCAAAGAATTGGTAAGCAAAGGATCGTTCGGGTTTGTTGAAGCTAACAAACAACAGTAATAAACTTTTTCTAGATGATAAGCCTGTCAATACTCAAATACTCAGACTACGAATAGGATAAAAATATTATGCAGCATATAACTTTGCAAGCGGCATTGAAAGGCGAAGAAGGCGAAATCCACGGCACTGCAAGCACCTTTTATTGGACAATCGTTTTGATAAATGGCACCACAACCTTTCTTCAAGATAAGATGAGCTGCTGACCAATTTCGATTCCCCTCTACTCCATTACATGGAGATCTTTTACATCTCTCTCTTCTTCTTCTTCTCGTTCTTCCTCCTCCTGTTCTTCAACCTCAAGAGCTCTGCCCTTAGACCAACTTCAAAAGTGCCACCAGGTCCATGGAAGCTCCCCATCATCGGGAGCATCCACCACCTCCTTGGCTCGCTGCCTCACCAGTCCCTGAGGAATTTGTCAATCAGACATGGCCCTCTCATGCTTCTAAAGCTCGGTGAGGTGAACACCCTCGTTGCCTCTTCCCCTGATGCAGCCAGAGAGATCTTGAAGACTCATGACGTCACGTTCGCCAGCAGACCCGTGCTCGTCGGCGTCAATATCTCCTCATACGGCGGCAAGGGCCTCGTCTTCGCCCCCTACGGCGACTACTGGAGGGATTTGCGAAAGATGTGCTTCCTCGAGCTGCTAAGCGCCAAGCGCGTCCAATCTTTCCGGTCGATTCGCGAAGAGGAAGTGCTCGATCTTGTTCGATCCATCTCTTCGACGAGCAGCGCTTCATCACCTGTGAACCTTAGCGAGAAGCTCTTTGCTCTGAGCAACGACATAACCATGAGGTCCATCATCGGAAATAAGTGCAAGGATCAGTATGCTTTTTTACTAGCTTTGAAAGATATGATAGAATTAGCAGGAGGCTTTAATTTGGCCGACCTATTTCCATCTTCGTTTCTTCTGAGACGCATGAGCAGGATGGAGTCCAAGATGCGAAGATGTCACCAGAAGGTGGACCGAATCTTGGACGGCATCATCCGCGATCACCAAGAAAGGAAGAAGGCTAATTTGGTAGGGGAAGACTTGCTCGATGTTCTACTGAGAGTTCACGAGGAAGATGGTCTTCGATCTTCTGCTCTCACAATGGATGCAGTCAAAGCTGTGGTCTTGGTGAGTTCTCATATCATTTTTGATTTCATAGCAAGTATTTCGACGCCTATTTACACCTCTTGTTTTTTTTTTTTTTTTTTCGTCTTTTAAAGGACATGTTTGGGGCAGGGAGCGACACCTCGTCCACGACCTTGGATTGGGCCATGGCAGAGCTGATGAGGAATCCGCAAGTAATGAAGAGGGCGCAGGCAGAGGTGAGGAAGTTACTCGGCGGAAAAACGATGGTGATTGAGAGTGAGATCAGTGAGGTTCAGTACCTAAAGCTAGTCATCAAAGAGACCCTAAGGTTGCACCCCCCACTTCCCCTGATAGTCCCCCGAGAGTCCCGAGGGAGGGCTGAGGTACTTGGTTACGTGATTCCTGAGAAAACGAGGGTAATTGTGAACGTTTGGGCATTGGGGAGGGATCCACAAATTTGGGACAACGCTGACGAGTTCAGGCCGGAGAGATTCGATGGAAGCACCGTTGATTTCAAGGGGCCGACTTCGAATTTCTACCTTTCGGAGCTGGTAGAAGGGTATGCCCGGGGATGTCATTTGGACTGGCAAACGTGGAGCTTGCCCTTGCCTGCCTTCTCTACTACTTCAACTGGGAACTCCCCGATGGGATGCAGCCTAGCGATTTGGACATGGCCGAAACCTTTGGGCTGTCAACTCCCAGGAAATCAGAGCTGTGCTTGCGCGCCATTCCCTATATTTCTTGTCCCATGGCGTAGATGTAAGAAGCCTGGATACATCCATGGCTTGTGGTGGGGCCGCACCCGGACATCTTGTTTGGCGCGACCCTGAAGATAATAAATTTTCGTTAATAAAAATAAGTTTAAAGCACATGTACAGGGCTTACCAAAAAGCTTAAAGACCTAGAGATGAAAAGATGAAAGTTTTTTTCTTCGGGATAGATCACAACAAACAAAAAGCTTAAAGACATGAAAAGATGAAAGTTTTTTTCTTCCATCTTGGGATAGGTCACAACAAACCAGGTAATAAGGCAATTGGGTATTGATGCGGCCAATATAGCCATAAGAGCAATTATGATAAAATTAAAATCTTAAGATGGCCCCGCTCCAGCATCTTCAAGTCGGCCAAGTCAGCCCAGACCTTCCCTGGTTGGCCCCGCTCGGCCTCGGCATCTCCAAGTCGGCCAAGTCAGGGCCGACCAGGGAAGGTCGGGGCCCCGCTCGGTTCCGGCGTCTCCAAGTCGGCCAAGTCGGCCCCGACCTTCCCTGGTCGGCCCCGCTCGGTCTCGGCGTCTCCAAGTCGGCCAGGTCGGCCCCGACCTTCCCTGGTCGGCCCCACTTGGCCCTGACATCTCCAAGTTGGCCAAGTCGGCCCCGACCTTCCCTGGTCGGCCTCGCTCGGCCCCGGCGTCTTCAAGTCGGCCAAGTCGGCCCCGACCTTCCCTGGTCGGCCCCGCTCAGTCCCGGCATCTCCAAGTCGACCGAGTCGGCCCCAACCTTTCCTGGTCGGCCCCGCTCAGCCCCAGCATCTCCAAGTCGACCGAGTCGGCCCCGACCTTCCCTGGTCGGCCCCGCTTGGCCCCGGCATCTCCAAGTCGGTTAAGTTGGCCCCGACCTTCCCTGGTCGGCCCCGCTCGGCCCCGGCATCCCCAAGTCGGCCGAGTCGGCCCCAACCTTCCTTGGTCATCCTCGCTCGACCTTGGCGCCCTCAGGAGGGTCAAGGCTGTCTCGACTCTCCCAAGTTGGCCCCAAAACGGTCCTGGCTGTTCAAGCCACCATCCTTCTGACCCGCGCCGTCTGACACCACCAGGTCCAACCACCCACTGGCCACTCCACTGATTAGACTAGACCTAACTACCCGCCAGCTCTACTGACTGATGGGACGTGGCTTACCAACCGCCATTTTTCTTCCTCTCCGATGGGACAGGACCCACCAACCGGCCTAGATTCACGCAACCCCCACGAACCCCACGGACATTCCCTTCTCACGGAACTCCACGTGATTGTGCAGATGTCAACCCCTATAAAAGGGTAAGTCCACTCAGGAATAAGGTACGCAAACTCATACGCTCGCTATCCTGATACCCAGATAGGGATTTTCCCTTTCTGTGGACTCTTCTCATCCCAAAGAGGAGCTCGTCTGAGCTCTTCCTCAGCTGTGACCTCGGTTGCTAACTTGATCGTCGGAGGATCCCCACCGGAGCATCCCTCCAGTCTTGGGACTTTTTGCAGGCCACCCAGTTGAGCAAGGATCCACCGATTAAGCTGCTCTCTTCTCCCGACGTTCAAGACCGGTGATCGGGCATCATCAGATTGGTGCGCCAGGAAGGGGTAGCAGTGAAAGCAAAGAAGATCCGAACCCTACAGTATCCCCCCTTTTTCCTCTCCCTCTCCCAACAATGGTGATGACACGAGCTCAGGATGCCTCAGTTAGTCACCCTAGGGGGCATCTTCCCCGGCTAGGTAGCAGGAGACCAACCTCCCTGCCGTTGATCCTCCTGTTACCTCCCCGCAACCAGAGACGACTGCTCCGGCTGCGGAGCAGCTGGCAACTCTCACTCAGCAAGTTCAGACTCTCACCGCCATGGTCCATAGACTTCAACAGCAGCAGTCCGTGGCCACCCAGCATCCGACCGCTCCCCCTGCTAGTCAATAGTCTACAAGGGGAGGCTCTCCTCAGCGAGAGGCCAGTCGTCGTCGGGCTTCTCCAAGGAAGCCTCGCCGTGAGCCCCCCAAGCGACCGCGATCCCCTGATTGTGACCCGAGCAAGTTTCCTCCAGAGCCGCACCGCTAGGAGGAACCAAAGCGGAAATCCCACCTTCCGCGTCCTTCTCCTTCTCCTTCTTCTTCCTCTTCTTCATCCTCCGAGCCATCTCGGAGGGCCCCGACAATCAACCGCCAAGCGGAGGAGCGCCTGGACGAGTATAACCGGCGACTAGACGAGCTCTCCAGGAAGATCAACAATCGGCCAGAGGAGGAATATGACACCCGTCCTCCTTTTACTCGCCGGATATTGGAGGAGCCCGTCCCCTCTAGATTTCGATTCCCCTAGATAGATCTGTACGATGGTATGATGGATCCTCTCGACCACCTCAAGAGCTACAAGGCTATGATGCAAGTCTAGAGTGCCTTGGATGTCCTTCTTTGCAAGGCTTTCCCTGCTACTTTGCGGAAGGCTGCTCGCGCTTGGCACTCGCGCCTGTCCCCCCACAGCATCGACTCTTTTCGAGAGCTAGAAAGGGCCTTTCTGGCACATTTTGATGCCTACCGGTGGATCTCGAGGGTCGCGGACAGCCTCTTCTCCGTGCGCCAAAAGGAGGGGGAGTCGCTACGGGATTTTGTGTCTCGATTTAAGACTGCCGCCCTCGAAGTCTACCATCTGGACGACGTGGTGGCAACGCTAGTGCTGAAGCGGGGGCTTCTCCCATCCCGCTTCACCTTCTCTCTGGACAAAAAGCCCTCGAGTTCCTACTTCGACCTCCTCCTCCGAGCTCAGAAGTACATCCGTGCGGATGAGGCCGACCTCACCCACGGCAAGTCCTCAAGGAGCTCCAGCCGCAAGCCCGCTCGTCCCGAGCCGAGTGGACCCCCTCGCCACCGGCGGCCTGATCCGCCTTGCCGATCCAACAATAGGCATCGAAGCCCTGTCCCCGACGAGAGCAAGCTCATGCCTCTCCTCGCCCCTCGATCTCACATCCTGATGGAAATCGAGGGCAAGCCTTATCCCCAGCGCCCTCCTCCTATAAAGAAAGGTCTTCCTCGCGACAAGAGCCGTTATTGCCGATTCCATCAGGATTACGGCCACGACACCAACAGCTGCTTCAGCTTGAAGCGTGCCATTGAGGAGCTCATCTAGCGGGGCTACCTCAGCAAATATGTTCAGAAGGTGCTGCAACCGCTGCCGGCATGGGACCCCCGCCTGCTTAGGCCACTATCGACAACACCCCCACGGAGTGGACGGTCAGGAGGGTGTCTTGGGGAGCGGCTTCCTCATCAAAGCAGCCAAGAGGGGAGGAAGCATCGGGTAATATAGTTCTTGGGGGGGGACCGGTGAATTTTGAGAATGTAAATAATGAAGGCATCGCCGTCTCTATGAGGATTGCAAAGCACCCTGTAAAGAGGATATTGGTTGATAGTGGCAGCTGAGCTGACATCCTTACTTATGACGCTTTTGTTCGGATGGAATTGTCCCTTAACTCTCTCCAGCCTGTGGCAGCCCCTCTAGTTGGATTCACGGGGGATTCAGTAAGGGTTAAGGGCGAGATATCTTTGCCTATGACAGCCGGAACACTGCCATGCCAAAGCACAATGATCATGAAGTTCCTCATCGTGCGGGTCCCCTTGGCATACAACGCCATTCTTGGGCACCCAGGTTTGAATCTATTGGATGCGATTATCTCCACTCGGCGCCTACTAGTGCAGTTCCCTACTAGCAAAGTTGTCGGGGAGATGAGGGGCGAGGTCGGCTCAGTCCTGCCCTGCTATCATGCAGCATCAAGCCCCTTGGAAGCCAAGTCGATTCCAGAAGCACCTAACCCCAGGGAGTCCGGTAGGAGGGGAGAGCCGGCTGAGCACCTCCTAACCTTTCCCCTTGGGGACGATCCAGCGAAGACCGTGCACATCAGTGGACTCCTCCCCTCGGAGGATCATGATCGCCTCCTAACCTTCCTGCGGGCCAACTCAGACGTTTTTGCTTGGTCAGCGTCTGATATGCCTGGCATCCCTCCAGAATTAATCACCCACAAACTCAATATCGATCCGAGGCACCATCCAATCCGCCAAAGAAAGAGAAGCTTCGCTCCCGAGCGGCAAAAAGCCATCGATGAGGAGGTTAACAAGCTGCTCAACGCCGGCCACATCCGAGAGGCGTATTACCCTAACTGGTTGGCTAATGTGGTCATAGTGCAAAAGGCAAACGGGAGCTGAAGAATTTGCATCGACTTCACCAACCTCAACAAGGCATGCCCAAAAGATAGTTTCCCCCTGCCAAGGATAGACCAGCTGGTAGATTCCACCTCCAGCCATGAGCTCCTCAGCTTCATGGATGCCTTCTCTGGATAGAACCAAATAAGGATGGACCCCAGCGACGAAGAGCACACATCCTTTATAACAGAAAATGAGATTTATTGCTACAAAGTAATGCCCTTAGGTCTCAAGAACGCGGGGGCGACCTATCAAAGATTGATGAACAGGGTGTTTCAGGATCAGCTAGGCCGGAACATGGAAGTCTACGTGGATGACATGCTAACCAAGAGCATCTGCGCTTCTAATCATATCTCCGACCTAGAGGAACCTTCAACAACCTTCGCCGCTTTCAGGTCAAGCTGAATCCCAAGAAATGTGCCTTTGGGGTCATGGCGGGCAAGTTACTGGGTTTTATGGTGACTCAGCGAGGGATCGAGGCAAACCTGGCGAAGATTATCACCATCATCAACATGAGGTCACCATCCAGCAAGAAGGAAGTGCAGCAACTAACGAGAAGGGTAGTGGCTTTAAGTCGTTTCCTCTCCAAATCGGCCGAGAGGTGCTTGCCCTTCTTCAAGGCCCTGCAGAAAGTGAACAACTTCGAGTGAACGAATGATTGCCAGAAAGCCTTCGACAGGTTGAAGGCGTTTTCATCTTCTCCGATGCTCCTATCTAAGCTGAGAGACGGGGAAAGTCTTTTCCTTTACCTCGCCGCTTCTCCAGAGGCCATTAGCTCAGTCTTGGTGCATCTCGATGCTGACGGGACTCAAAGGCCTATTTATTACGTGAGCAAAGTGCTCCATGATGCGGAGGTCAGATACTCCAAGACATAAAAATCATCTTCACCCTGATCGTCTCTGCCCGACGTCTCCACCCATATTTTCAAGCCCATCCCATTGTGGTGCTCACAGACCAGCCCCTCGGGGCCATCCTGGCCCGTCCGGATACCTCAGGCTGACTCGCCAAGTGGGCCATTGTTGGCCCAGATGACAACCCAAGAGGGGGGGGGGGGTGAATTGGGTTCTTTAAAAAATTTAACCTCAAAATAAAATTGTTTGCTTAAGATGAATGAAAGTAAAAGCAATGCAAATATAAAGCATAATCAATGAGATAGAGATAGAGATAGAGACAATAGAAGCACGGCAAACACAAATATTTTATAGTGGTTCGGTGTATCCAACATACCTACATCCACTCCCAAGATCCACTTGGGTCCACACTATAATCTACTCGATTACAGCCGAGTTGTTTTACAAGTTCACAGCCCAAACTTGTTGTTTTACCCGGGATCACAACGAACCCAGCCGGTTTTTTGGGCTAACCAGCACACAACCCTAAACTCAAGCTATTCTAGCGTGACCCGAGGTTAACAACCTCCACTAGTTCAATCCCCTTGATTGAACTAGGCACAGACAAAAATAATATAGTTTTTCAAAGATACACAGCTCCTCAATGAGAAAATATTCAAGAATAAGTAAACAAGTTTAGAAAAGCCTGATTTAAAGTTGTTTGGCTTTGAGCTTTTCTTCTTTTCCTCTTCTCCCTTTGGAATGATAAATCAAGCCTCAGCTTTAATCCCTTACAGTCGTTGCAGTTGAGAAGATTGGAAATGGAAGAAACAGAGCTTTTTCTTCAATTTAGGAAATCCACCGATTTTTGATTTGGGACACCTTGGATTCCTCTTTGAGCTTTTTGGAGTGGAAGGATTTGAGTTTGAAGGATTTTCTCTTGGATTTCAGGCTCAGGGTTTCTCGGATTTTGATTTGAAATATTTTCTAATTTTCCGTCTCTCTCTTTCTCTCTTTTTCAAACGGGTGTTTTTCCCCCTTTTTATAGATTTTCTTCAATCCGTTTTTGGGATGAAACTAGCCGTTAAGTGTACCTGGAAACAAAATATATCCGTTAGAAATCAGGTAAAATGGAAATATTACCGTTAGAGCTGATCTGGCATTTTAAATTTCCGTCCTAGTCAGGTTGGAGTCGGCTCCAACTTTTCAGGTGTCGGCTCCAGATCGTTTTTCCAAAAATAGAAATTTCCGAGTTCGTTGAGGAGTCGGCTCCAAAAAAGTAAGTGTCGGCTCGCCATCGTCAGGTGTCGGCTCCCGAAAATTGTAGGTGTCGACTCTAGGATGCTCAAAAAATAAGCGTTCTGTCCCCGCATCGGAGTCGGCTCCAGACACTGTAAGTGTCGACTCCGAAACTCTAGGTGTCGGCTCCGGAACATATCAAAAATCAGATTAAAATTGAATTGGCCATGGGGTCGGTTCCAGACTTTCTAGGTATCGACTCCAAGCTCTGAAACTTTGAAATCTCTGATTTGTATATGATTCAAAATTCATTTCTTAATTCCTTTAAATTGATCAAATAAATTTAAGTCCTGAAACACTCATAAAATCTATTAGTAATCAAATAAATATACTCAATTCCTTTATTAATCATCAAAATCAATAAATGGATCAACAATCTCCCCCTTTTTGATGATTATAAAAATATTGAGTATATGCATAGAATTCTTAAATTAAAAAAATTATCAAGGAAGTGATCTTCACGAGTAAGCTCCCTCTGAATAAGGTAGCTCCCCCTATGAAGTTCAAATTATTCTTCCTCTTACTTTACATATTTGGTACTTAAGATTTCTTTATGCATAGTCAATTCAATTTGATTATTAATCCACATTAAATAACTCAATATCATATTAATCAATTGACTTCATTAATGTTTTCATATTAATCAATTAAATAACTTTCTCCCCCTTTAATGCAATTAACAATATAACTTTCTTCCTCTTAATGCATATACATCCATAATTCTCTCCCCTTTTTTGTAATCAACAAAAAGGTAAAGAATATTTCACATTGCATCAAAAGATAATTTTCATTGCATCAAAAGATAATTTCATTTCAACAAAAGTCAAGTATTACATAAAAAAGCTTTTTATTACATCAAAATACTCATTCATCAAAATATAGCCTTCATTACATCAACACATAAACTTCATTACATCAAAATGTAAATTACATTTCATCAAAATTACATTAAGATATCAACATTAAACATTCATTACATCAAAAGTTCTTCCTCACTATTCTTGTTAAATGATCTACAATATTTTTCATTCCATCACATTGAAGTTTAACATAGTCTTTAAGTCTCTCATCAACAAATGTGCAAGCTGTTAAGATTTTATCTTGAAGTTCGGCGTTGCACCTTGAATAAGTTTCACCATCTCCACAAATCTCTTTAAGTTCTTTAAAGATATTCTTCAAATCACCACTTAAAGATTCTACAGAGGAGTTAAGAGTTGATTCAATCTTTGCAATCCGATCATCAAGTGAATAAAGTGATTCTTTTATATTCATGAATTGATTGTCAAACTCATCCTTCTGAGCAGCAAACAGACTTTTTAATTGCTCCATTTGAAGGTCTGAGAATCCAGCCGAAGAAGTGGATCGTTGATCATTAACATGTATAGGTGCAGGAGCAGGAGCAGGAACAGGAATGGGACTCCTAGGCTGTGGTGAAGGAACCCTAACTGATGGTCCAGCCTCGCAAGGCTCAGAAACTCTCGGCACAGGGGCTCTCTCACCAAGGTGTCCTTTCCTATCCCACTGTCCATTCACTTTAGCAAAACCATCCGATGCAATGTTGCCAAACTATAGTAGTCGGTGTGCCTCAGTTCTTAGATGGTTTATTCTCTTGAATTATAACCCCTTGGCTCCTAAATACCATAGTAAGTACCATGTCATAGGTAGGGATGACCTTCTCTTCCCTCCATCTTCCGCCATATAAAAAATCATCATAGCTGCAAGGTTGATTGGCTGTCCAGTCAAAACACTATCCATAATAACAATGTCTCGCTCCGAGACATACTCAAACCGACCGTCTTCGGAAACAAAATTCTACTGCATATGTTGTGTAATAATCTTAATTCCAAAGGTAATTGATTAGCTCTTATCTCCTCAAACTCTGTCACTTCCCTTCCTAACATCCTTGAAAGAGCCGCTGACCTATCACTGTGCATGTCAGCTGCTAAACCGGTAATTGGGATGCTAAGGAGGTTTCCAAGCTTTTGAAAGGTAAGGTGAATCCTCTTATTTCTTACTGAGCTAACTAAACCGCCATCACCTCTAGCCAAATTAAAATAAAATTCTTTTACTAAGGCTGGATAAGTGGGAACATCTAGAGAGCAAAGCTTATCCCAGCCCATTTCCTTTAATTGCCTACCGATTGAGAAACCCTTGGTTTTAAACAGATCAAAATCAATCTTTCTCCCCATTGTAATAACCCTCCCGGCTAAGGTATCTACCTGAGTGGAAGAGGTGTTGGGGTTGTCTGAATCCGTGGATGAATCACTGCTTGGAGTCGGCTCATGAGCGGGACAACATGCAGACTGTTTTCCCGTGGTCACCGGCGCTCCAATCACTGATTCCCTCCTTTCGGGTGCCATTAGATCTTTGGAAAGTTTTGATTTGAATGGAATTAGAGGTGAGGAAGTTTTGGAAGAATTTTGGAAGAGTTTGGTTAGGATTTGAGAAGTTATGAAATGATGAGGTGTTGACTCTGCCCTAATAAATCAACTTTGGAATCCCAGGTGTCGACTCCCGCAAAGTCGGGTGTCGACTCCAAATCGCTAACACAGTCAGCGCTCGAACTGGAGTCGGCTCCACTTATACAGGTGTCGGCTCCAAGGTCAGGGACCGAGAGCGACACAGTCAGAGGTGTCGACTCCTCATTCTGAGGTGTCAACTCCAAAGACAGTTTCAGAAAAAAAATAGTTGAGATTCAAATGACTGAAACTTGTCAAAAAGAGTTCAATAAAAATTTCAAAAAATCTCTGAAATATCAAGGATCAAATAGCTCAAATGACTAGATAATTTATCCTTAAAATTGTGAGAGGATTTTCAAGAAATTTATAGAAATCTAGATTCTCATTCCTTAGGGTTTCAAAATCACTCTAAAGGGTCACATATTCCTAATTCACCTTTAAGATAACAATATCTCTCTTCATTCAGGGTTTTGTAAATATGTCAGCTAATTGTTCCTCTGTATTAACATATTCAAGACAGATTTCATTATTAGCTACATGTTCTCTTATAAAATGATATCTAATTTCAATGTGTTTTGTTCTTGAATGTTGAATTGGATTTTTAGTCAAATTTATTGCACTCGTATTATTACATCTAATTGGTGTTTTATCAAGGGTTATGCCATAATCTTCAAGTTGCCTCTTAATCCAAAGGATTTGAGCACAGCAACTTCCAGCTGCAACATACTCTGCTTCAGCAGTAGATAATGCAACCAAATTTTGCTTTTTGCTAAACCAAGAGATTAAGTTACATCCTAAGAACTGACATGCTCCACTTGTGCTTTTTCTATCCAATTTATATCCAGTATAGTCAGAATCAGAATATGCAATTAAATTTAATGCTGAGTCTCTAGAATACCATAAGCCTACATTTTTAGTTCCACTTAAATATCTTAAAATTATTTTTACAGCAATTAAGTATGATTCTTTAGGTTCAGATTGAAATCTAGCACATAAACATACTGTAAACATAATATCTAGTCTACTAGCTGTTAAGTAAAGAAGAGATCCAATCATACCTCTATAATATTTTTGATCTACTTTCTTACCATCTTCATCTTTGTCCAATTTGCACGAAGGACTCATAGGAGTTCCAAGTGGCTTGATTGACTCCATTCCAAACTTCTTGAGCAGTTCTTTTGTGTATTTGGCTTGATTGATGAAAATTCCTTCTTTGCTTTGTTTGATTTGAAGTCCTAGGAAGAAGTTGAGTTTTCCCATCATACTCATTTCAAACTCACCCTGCATCAACTTAGCAAATTCTTGACATAACAAGTTGTTAGTAGCACCGAATACAATATCATCAACATATATTTATTACTAATAAATCTTTATCTTTTCTTTTCAAAAATAATGTTTTATCAACATTTCCTCTTACAAAATCATTTTCAATTAAAAATTTACTTAATCTTTCATACCAAGCTCTAGGTGCCTGTTTCAAACCATATAGTGCTTTGTGTAATTTAAAAACATGATTTGGAAACTCATGATCTTCAAAACCAGGTGGTTGTTCAACAAACACTTCCTCATTTATAAATCCATTTAAAAAATGCATTTTTAACATCCATTTGAAATAAATTGATATGCATATGACATGCAAATGCAAGTAATAATCTAATTGCTTCAAGTCTAGCTACAGGTGCAAAAGTTTCATCAAAATCAATTCCTTTTTCTTGATTATATCCTTTTGCAACTAATCTAGCTTTGTTTCTAATTACTATGCCATTTTCGTCTAATTTATTTCTAAATACCCATTTTGATCCTATAAAAGAATGATCTTTAGGTCTATCTACAAGAGTTCAAACATTATTCCTAGTAAATTGATTTAATTCTTCTTGTATGGCTAACATCCAATTATTATCTTTTTCTGCTTCTTTAATAGTTTTAGGTTCAATTTGAGATACAAATGCAAGATGATTATTGATGTTTCTCATTGATGATCTAGTTCTTACTCCTTGAGATGGATCACCTATAATTAATTCTCTTGGATGACCATAGGCATATCTCCAATCTCTAGGTAGATCTATATCATTATGATTTGCATCAACAACATTAACACTAGGAGAATCATTATCTTTAGCTTCTTGTTCATGATCCGAAGATACATCTATATTCAATTTTTAATATCTCTTTCTAGAATGTTTGTATCTTCCTCATCATCAATCTTTTTAGAACTTGATGCTAAAGATTCATCAAAAATTACATGAATAGATTCTTCTACAACTAAGTTTCTCTTGTTAAATATCCTATAAGCTTTACTAGATGTTGAATATCCTAAGAAAATGCCTTCATCAGATTTTGCATCAAATTTTCCTAGATTATCTTTGCCATTATTATGAATGAAACACTTACAACCAAATGCATGAAAATAACTTATGTTTGGTTTTCTATTATTCCATAGTTCATAAGGTGTTTTCTTAATGATTGGCCTAATTAGAGCTCTATTAAGAATGTAGCACGCCGTGTTTATAGCTTCTGCCCAAAATATTTTGGTAGGTTGCTTTCGCATAGCATGGTACGGGCCATGTCTTCTAAGGTTCTATTTTTCCTTTCACTACTCTATTTTATTGCGGTATTCTAGGTGCAGAAAAATTATGATGAATGCCATTTTCTATGCAAAAGTTTTCAAATAAATGATTTTCAAATTCAGTGCCATGATCACTTCTTAGAGACACTATGGTGTTGTTTTTCTCATTTGTGACCTTCTTGAAGAATTTCAGAAATAATGGAAAGGTCTCATCCTTATGAGCTAAAAATAATACCCAAGTGTATCTAGAATAATCATCTACAATCACAAGACCATATTTCTTTCCTCTAGACTTGTGGTTCTAGTAGGTCCAAAAAGATTCATGTGAAGTAGTTCAAGAGGCCTAGAAGTGGAAACAATATTTTTAGTTTTGAAAGAATTTCTAGTTTGTTTTCCAAATTGACATGCATCACAAATCTTGTTATTTTCAAAATCTAGTTATGGAAGTCCTTTTACTAAATCCATTCTAATTAATTTTGAAATAAGGTGTGTGCTTGCATGACCTAATCTACGATGCCACAACCAACCAATCTCATTCATATTAGCATTATTAGCAACTAAGCAATGATTACTAGTAGAAAATTATCTAAATCAATCAGGTATACATTGCCATTTCTATTTCCAATAAAAACAATGCTATTATCAATGGGATTAGAAACTGTGCATATAGAAGATTCAAATGATACTTTAAAACCTTTATCACATAATTGACTAATGCTAATTAAATTGTGTTTCAAACCATTAACATATAAGATATTTTTAATATATGTGGAGGGAGTTATTTGAATGTTACCAAACCCCAAGATTTGGCCTTTGCCATTATCACCAAATGTAACTACTCCTCCTCTTTTGCTTTCAAGGGTGATGAATTGATCCTTGTCACCCGTCATGTGCCTTGAGCAGCCGCTATCGAGATACCACTTTCGCTTTGATCTTTTGGCCGCAAGACACTCCTGCAAAAATGATTAAGTCTTATATTTAGGTACCCAAGCCTTCTTGGGTCCTTCATGGTTAGTAGCATAAAAGACTGTTCCTTTGGGAACCATATCTTCTTTTCTTTATTATTTAACTTCTTGTCAATTTTCTTAAAATTGCATTAAAAAAATTTGTGTCCCTTCTTGTTACAGTAATGACATGTAACATTATCATTGTTTTGTTCCTTTCTAAAAAAGTTTTTGACAAATTTTTGCTTTAAGTTAGGTCTATAACCTAAACCAGCCTTATCATATACAACTCTTTGATTACTTAACAATAAATTAAGTTTTTCAGAACTATAAGTGAATTTGTCAATAATATTTTATATTTATCAACTTCCTTCTTTAGTTTATCATTTTCATTGGAAATTAATTCTTTTTCTTTTAACATATTTTTATTTTCAGATTTCAGCACTTCAGTTTCATTATTAAGATTTTCTTTTTCTTTAATCAAAGTTAAATTTTTATTTTTCAAAACTTATATTTCTTTTTCAAAACTTTAAATCACCAACAAGTTCATTAAAAGCATCAAACAGTTCATCAAAAGCAAAGTCATCACAACGATTTTCGGAACTTACCTCACTGTCGTCGTTTGCCATAAAGCAAATGTTGTAACTTCCTTTTGATCTTCCTCTGAAGAAGATTCATCACTATCACTCCAGGTTGCAACATAGGCTTTCTTCTTCTTCTTAAAAGTCATTTTCAGTTGAGGACAATCATATCTATAATGCCCCGATTTCTTACATTCATAGCAAATCAAGGGCTCTTTCTCTTTGTCCTTGTCCTTATCTTTTTCTTTTTCTCCTTCCATCTTAGCTCCAAATTTCTTTTATGGAAGGGTTTCTTTCTCCTCATGAATCTTTTGAATTTTCTTGCTAGAAGAGCTCTATCATCATCATCATCATCATTTTCACTACAGCTCTTCTCACTTTCAGCAGCCTTAAGAGCTATGGTCTTTTTCTTTTTCACATCCTCTTCTATGTGCTACTTCATGATCAATTCATGGGTCATTAGGGATCCTAGAAGCTCCTCTAAGGGTAAGGTATTGAGGTCCTTTGCTTCTTGGATTGCTGTCACCTTCGCTTCCCACGTTCTTGGAAGTAACCTGAGAATTTTATGAACAAGTTCAGAGTTAGAATATGTTTTGCCTAAACTTTTCAAACCATTTACAATATCAGTAAATCTAGTGTACATGCATGCTATAGTTTCAGTTTGTTCCATGCTAAATAATTCATATTTGTGCACTAGAATATTGATCTTAGATTCTTTAACTTGATTGGTACCCTCATAGGTAACCTCTAATCTATCCCAAATCTCCTTTGCGGAATTACATGTAGAGATTCTATTAAATTCATTAGCATCTAAAGAGTAATACAAGACATTCATGGCCTTAGCATTGAGCTGTGCCATTTTCCTATCATTATCATTTCAATCCCTTTCGGGCTTAGGAACAATAGTGCCATCAACAATGTGTGTGGGTGTACTAGGTCCATTAGTTATAATACCCCACAATTCATAATCAGAAGCTTGAATGAATATCCTCATTCTTGCTTTTCAATATAAATAGTTGGAACCATTAAATAGGGGAGGTCTATTCGTAGAATGACCTTCGGCAAATGATCCAACATGAGCTTCCATTTGGATCTTTAGCTCTTGATCGTGTGATCAAAATCTAATGAGCACTTGCTTTGATACCAATTGTTGGTCCAGATGACAACCCAAGAGGGGGGGGGGTGAATTGGGTTCTTTAAAAAATTTAAACTCAAAATAAAATTGTTTGCTTAAGATGAATGAAAGTAAATGCAATGCAAATATAAAGCACAATCAATGAGATAGAGATAGAGATAGTGACAATAGAAGCACAGCAAACACAAAGATTTTATAGTGGTTCGGTGTATCCAACACCTATGTCCACTCCCAAGATCCACTTGGGTCCACACTATAATCTCCTCGATTACAGCCGAGTTGTTTTACAAGTTCACAACCCAAACTTGTTGTTTTACCCGGAATCACAACAAACCCAATCGGTTTTTTGGGCTCACCAGCACACAACCCTAAACTCAAGCTATTCTAGCTTGACCCGAGGTTAACAACCTCCACTAGTTCAATCCCCTTGATTGAACTAGGCACAAACAAAAATAATATAGTTTTTCAAAGATACACAGCTCCTCAATGAGCAAATATTCAAGAATAAGTAAACAAGTTTAGAAAAGCCTGATTTGAAGTTGTTTGACTTTGAGCTTCTCTTCTTTTCTTCTTTTCTTCTTTTCCTCTTTTCTTCTTTTCCTCTTCTCCCTTTGGAATGATGAATCAAGCCTCAGCTTTAATCCTTTACAGTCGTTGCAGTTGAGAAGATTGGAAATGGAAGAAACAGAGCTTTTTCTTCAATTTGGGAAATCCACCGATTTTTGATTTGGGGCGCCTTGGATTCCTCTTTGAGCTTTTTGGAGTGGAAGGATTTGATTTTGAAGAATTTTCTCTTGGATTTCAGGCTCAGGGTTTCTCGGATTTTGATTTGAAATATTTTCTAATTTTCCGTCTCTCTCTTTCTCTCTTTTTCAAACGGGTGTTTTTTTCCTTTTTATAGATTTTTTTCAATCCATTTTTGGGATGAAACTAGCCGTTGGAGTGTACCTGGAAACAAAATATATCCGTTATAAATTAGGTAAAATGGAAATATTACCGTTAGAGCTGATCTGGCATTTTAAATTTCCGTCCCAGTCAGGTTAGAGTCGGCTCCAACTTTTCAGGTGTCGGCTCCAGATCGTTTTACCAAAAATAGAAATTTTCGAGTTCGTTGAGGAGTCGGCTCCGAAAAAGTAAGTGTCGGCTCGCCATCGTCAGGTGTCGGCTCCCGAAAACTGTAGGTGTCGACTCTAGGATGCTCAAAAAATAAGCATTCTGTCCCCGCATCGGAGTCGGCTCCAGACACTGTAAGTGTCGACTTCGAAACTCTAGGTGTCGGCTCCGAAACTCTAGGTGTCAGCTCCGGAACGTATCAAAAATCAGATTAAAATTGAATTGGCCATGGGGTCAGCTCCAGACTTTCTAGGTGTCGACTCCAAGCTCTGAAACTTTGAAATCTCTGATTTGTATATGATTCAAAATTCATTTCTTAATTCCTTTAAATTGATCAAATAAATTTAAGTCCTGAAACACTCATAAAATCCATTAGTAATCAAATAAATATACTCAATTCCTTTATTAATCATCAAAATCAATAAATGGATCAACAACAATCAAACCAACAGAATTCGACCTCTTCTTCCAAGCATGACCGGCTCTGAAGTCCCAAGTCCTGGCCGACTTTCTGGTTAAGTGCACTTGGGCAGATGAGACGACCAAGGAGGCTTCCGTGGAGCAGCATGAGCCTGGGCCAAGCAGCGATGGAGAAACCTGGATCCTCCATGTGGATGGTGCATCAAATTCTCAGGGGAGCGATGCTGGCCTTATTCTTGCCGGACCAGGTGGAGAGGAAACAGAGTGTGCCCTGCGGTTTCTATTCGAAGCCACCAATAATCAGGCCGAGTACGAGGCCCTGCTGGCAGGGTTAAGGCTAGCCCAAGAATTCGGAATAAGGTGTCTCAGAGCTTTCACTGACTCGCAACTCATCTATGGACAAATCAACGGAGAGTACGAGGCGCGTGACCCTGCTATGACTCAGTACTTGGGCAAGGTTCGGCTCTTAGTTTCTCCGTTGGCATTTTTCAGCATCAGCTACATTTCCCAAAGTGAGAACGCCAAGGCGACATCCTCTCCCGTTTAGCTACCTCCGCCGACGGCATCGCAAGGGACGCCTACATCCAATACCTAGAAAGGCCCAGCATAGAGGACGGCGAGGAAGTCCTACCGCTCACCCAAGCGCCTACATGGATGGATACCTACGTCCGCTATCTCACTGACGGCACCCTCCCTGATGATCGCAATGAAGCCAAGTGCTCAAGTGGATGGATTCCAAATTTGTCCTCCTAGACGGACGTCTATACAGAAGGTCATTCTCCTACCCCCTGCTCAGATGTGTAGGACCTGCCGACGCCGACTATATCCTTAGAGAAATCCATGAAGGCATCTGCGAAAATCACCAAAGGGCAGGTCCTTAGCCCAGAAGGCCCTCCGTCAGGAATATTTTTGGCTTACCATGAGGGAGGACGCTGCTAAACTAGTTCAGAAGTGCAATGGTTGCCAGCGCCACGCACACATCCAGCATCAGCCGTCTACCCCGCTAAGCCCGTTGTCGGCTCCTTGGCCCTTCGCTCAGTGGGGAATGTGTTGGAAATTGTATCCTAAAGCCAATCATTTGATGATTGTGCTAATATAAATTGTATATATATTAATAAAAGTTATTTGGCAGTTTATTCATTATAAGAACATCTTCTTAATACTCCTGATTGTAATGAAGCCCTCAGGATCTTCCTTCACGATAAAGGAGGATTTATCTTTGAAGGTCCTTAAAAGAGTTCGCGACCAAATGATATACTATGACAGGGCCATAGTACTATCAATTATAGGACGTTGTATATCATATTTGTTGGTTGTCCACTTAACCAAGGAGTGTAGAGACACTAGTATGACATACAGGTGAAAGTGTAGGAGTACATTTCACTGAACGTGACTCATTTCCGGATACTCTACTGTCAAGAGTTAATCCGAGAAGATATAGGTATAAGTATCCTTCAGACCTAAAGATCACAACCAGTGGCTTACAAACAACTCAGTGTACTTAGGTGCCGGACCACCTAGATTTCTAATCCAGCTACGAAAGGTTACTGGGTGCAGTCAAGTACTTGTGGTAGTCAATTGTGGATCAAGATGGAATTTGACCTATCCCGTTAAGAGGAGAAATGCTTGTGTTTCAATTTAGCAAGACCTTGGCCAAGGCACTTCATGTGAAAGTCACATGATCACTAAAGTTGAAATCACTTTATGGATTTGCTATTTAGAGTTGACAGGCTCTTAAGCCATCCTTAGCATTTGTAGTCAAGAGGATGAATTATATGGTAACTATTTCTTAGGGTTCTTGAAGTTTGCTCAGCAACTCTTCGACCTATCCGGACGTCGGGTTCCATTGCTAGATGGGCACATCGATTAGTATAGAAAGTTGTTTCTATGCTACCGGCTTAGGTTCGAACCTAGAGAGTCACACGCATAGAAGTTTCCTAGGATGATCTGTTTGCTGATCAACGATTGAGAATCGTATATGATTTAATTAATCAATTTGATTGATTGAATTATCTCAATTGGGTTAAGTACAAGTGAATAAGATTCAATTTGGTTTAAGTCCATTAGAAGGACTAGTCAATTTCAAATATTTATTTTAAATTAGACTTGATTTGGATTTAAATAAATTCAGGACTAGCCAAATTAGATTTGGGCTTAGACCATGATCTATGTGGGTTTGGTCAAATAAATTCAGATCAGATTAAACCATCACCTGAACCCAAACCTCTCGCATAATGATCTCATATGATGAGATGGCTAAAGTCTCATCTCATGAGAAATTAAATTCTCATGTAGAATTTAATGCCTAACATTAATTTTCACCGAACATCGGATTTAGCCACGACTCTTTGGTTTTCACCGAACGTCGGATTTAGCCACGTCTCTTTGGTTTTCACCGAACGTCGGAATTAAACCAAGCGCCCCGCCTTCGGCGTCTCTTCACTTTTACCAAACGACGGAATTCTTAATGTCAGAATTCAATGTTAAGGCTAAATTGAGACTATAAATAGAGGGCATTCCCTCACCAGAAAACACAGAATAACAATACACAATATGTCATGGATTGTAATTCTAAAAAGGTTAGAATAAAAAATTCTGGTGATTCTAGTGTTAGCGGAAGCATGGTGGATCTTAGAGGAAGATTCAAGTGGGAGGATTCAAGATCAGCAAATCTATTTTTCCGTGAGCTAGCACTCCCGGAAATCTGATCATTCGGGGCTTCGCGTGGACGATACTAGAGGCCGGACGATTGAACGGCTACAGAGCAATAAGGATTTACCTACTGTTCTTAAGGTAAGCGATTTGATCCCTAGATCTTAAGGCAGCTTCAAGATAAGTAGTATGACTAGTCATCTTGAAGATCAAGATATGATCTTGATATTTTTATTTATATGCATATTTTGGATCAATCGATCCTATATACAAGGCAAAGATATGATCTTGATGCATGTTAGATAGATTAGTATGTAATCTTTAAAATTATGCATTGATAATTGTTATCAAAATTTTAAAATATGCATGCCTCGGGGATTATTTCTCCCTACAGAATGGACATCCTCGAGCCATTCCCTCCAGCTTCGGGACAGCGGAGATTCTTGCTAGTAGCCATCGACTACTTCACCAAGTGGGTTGAGGTCGAGGCGCTGGCTAAGATGACCGAGAGTAAAGTCAAAGCCTTCTTCTGGAAGTCGATCATATGCCGCTTTGGCCTACCTCATACTCTCGTCACGGACAATGGTCGCCAGTTCAACAATGATGCATTCAAGGCTTTCTGCGGTGAGCTGGGTATTCGCCATCGATTCACCTCTGTCGGCCACCCCCAGACCAATGGAGAGGCCGAGGTCATGAACTGCACCATTCTTAAAGGGCTCAGGACCCGGCTAGATGGATCCAAGGGTCGATGGGTGGAGGAGCTCCTCAGTGTGATATGGGCTTACCACACGACCCCCAGAGCCCTGACGGGCGAGACTCCCTTCAGTCTCATCTTCGGATCTGAAGCCATCATCCCTATTGAGATCGGACTGCCCAGTCCATGCGTGAAGTCCTTCAATGAGGAAGAAAATTCCACATTGATACGGGCTAATCTGGACTTCATCGACGAAGCACATGATTGGGCGAGGCTACGTATGGCGACCTTCCGTCAGCAGGCAGCCAAGTACTACAACGCTCAAGTTTGTCCCAAGGTCTTTCGCCATGGAGATCTGGTTTTGAGAAAGGCTGAGGTATCTAAGCCTACAGAGGGGGCAAACTGTCCCCCAACTGAGAGGGTCCTTATCGTGTCGCCGAGATACTCCACCGGGGGGCATACAGATTAGAAGAGCTTGACGGACAACCTATTACGCGTACATGGAACGCAGATAATCTCCGCCAATATTATCAATGATGTATCCCCCAGAGTACGAGTAATAAAAGGGTCCATTCCAACGCCACAGCCTGCTCTCCCTTGCATTCAAGGACTAGATCTCGCAAAAGGAGCTCGCCGGCATCGCGGCCTATGGGACACCACTCGGCCCCGGCACGGAGGTGCCCCCAAGTCGGTTAAGACCCTAAAGCTTCGTACCTGCCGAGTCGCCCCTCGGGCGGCACACAAACCCCTGAGGTGATTTTAAAGGAGCTCACCGGCATCACGGCCTACTGGACACCACTCGGCCCTGGCACGGAGGTGCCCCTAAGTCGGTTAAGACCCTAAAGGCTTCGTACCTGCTGAGTCGCCCCTCGGGCGGCACACGAACCCCCGAGGTAGTTCTAAAGGAGCTCGCCGGAATCGCGGTCTATGGGACACCACTCGGTCCCGGCACGGAGGTGCTCCCGAGTTGGTTAAGACCCTAAAGGCTCCGTACCCGCCGAGTCACCCCTCGGGCGGCATACAAACCCCCGAGGTGGTTCTAAAGGAGCTCGCCGGCATCGCAACCTATGGGACACCACTCGGCCCCGGCACGGAGGTTCCCCCGAGTCGGTTAAGACCCTAAAGGCTTCGTACCCACCGAGTCGCTCCTTGGGCGGCATACAAACCCTCGAGGTGGTTCTAAAGGAGCTCGCCGGCATCGCGGCCTACAGGACACCACTCGGCCCCGGCATGGAGGTGCCCCCGAGTCGGTTAAGACCCTAAAGGCTCCGTACCTGCCGAGTCACCCCTTGGGTGGTATACAAACCCCCAAGGTAGTTCTAAAGGAGCTCGCCAGTATTGCGGCCTACGAGACACCACTCGGCCCCGGTACAGAGGTGCCCCCGAGTCGGTTAAGATCCTAAAGGCTCTGTACCTGCCGACTCACCCTTCGGGTGGAACATAAATCCCCGAGGTGATTCTAAAAGAGCTTGCCGGCATCGTGGTCTATGGGACACCACTCGGCCCTGGCACGGAGGTGCCCCCAAGTCAGTTAAGACCCTAAAGGCTTCGTACCCACCGAGTCGCCCCTCGGGCGGCATACAAACCCCCGAGGTGGTTCTAAAGGAGCTCACCGGCATCGCGGCCTACGGGATACCACTCGGCCCCGGCACGGAGGTGTCCCCGAGTCGGTTAAGACCCTAAAGGCTCCATACCCGTCGAGTCGCCCCTCGGGTGGCACACAAACACCCGAGGTGGTTCTAAAGGAGCTCGCTGGCATCGTGGCCTACGGGACACCACTCGGCCCCAGCACGAAGGTACCCCGAATTGATTAAGACCCTACAAGCTCCATATCCACCGAGTCACCTCTCGGGCAGCACACAGACCGCCAAGGTGGTTCTAAAGGGCCCTACTTGGCCCTCACGGTCTCCAAGTCAGCGCAGACCTTCCCTAGTTAAGCCCCGCTCGGCCCCTGACACCCTCAAGTCGATCTCGGCACTAAGTTTCCCTCGGATCGTTTCAAGTCCTTAAAAGATTCGGGCATAGACGAATCTCCCTTCAAACAGCCCGTGATAGCTTAATGCATCTTAAGCAATCTCCCACGCGGCTGGCATATCTCTCAAAGACACATCCAAACATTGGCAAATCTAAGACTACGGTCCGGCCATGGCATCGTCGATGTGCACAATGCTCAGCAACATAAAACATCTCAGAAGAAAGGGTCCTCCTCGTTAACAGGATCGGAGCCCGCCTTGTCGTTAGTTGCACAATAAAATGTTTGACCCAAAGGAAGAGAGGAACAAACAAGACAAGACAAGGCACGAAAGCATCTTCACAAAAACTCTTTTCCATTAATGATGGAATTGAAGTACAAAATTTGGCTCGAGGCCGGTTACAAAAAGAAAGAAAAGAGAAAACGAGAAAAACAGCAACTCTTCAGGGCTCGCTAGAGCCCAGCTCTCCCTCGTCGTCCTCCTCCTCCGCCGACCCCTCGTCAGATTCCTCGGGATGGATCCCCTCGAGCTCGGCGATGTCGATCTTAAGAGCTACGGACACCTTAGTTTTGCACATGTCGAAGCCCTAACATAGGCATCGAGGCTGGCCTCGAAGACCTCCTTCCCAAATTTGGTGAGGACTTATAGTTGGTTATGGCCTGTCCCGCCCCGGCCTCAGCCTGCTGGGCCCTGGCATCGGCCTCCTAGGCTTGCGTCTCAGCCTGCTGAGCCCTATCTTCGGTCTCCTTGGCTTGCGCCTCGGCCTGCTGCGCCCCGGCCACGGCCGCCTTAGCCTGTGCCTCGGCCTCCTAGGCTCGGCCCTCAGCTTCCTCGGCTCGTGCATTGGCCTTGTTCGCGTGAGCCACGGCCCCGGCTTTCTCATGGCCCGCCTCGACCTCCGCCTTCTCCGCGGCGGCAGCTCTCTCTGCAGCGGCCCGAGCCTCATCTCGCGCCACCCCAACCTCCCTCTCGGCGCGTTGAAGCTGATGGATCAGCTCCTCATTCCGCTATGCGGTGGCCTTCAGTCTGTCCGAGACCAGTTCCAATTTGGCCTCGGCCGCGAATGCCCGGCCACTCTCAGCTTCGGCCCGGCATTCCACCTCCCTTATTCGGCCGCCCAGATTCTCCTCCCGGGCCTTGGCCTCGTGGTGAAGTCGAGCAAGGCTCTGGGACTGCGCCATGCTCTCCTTCTTATACTTGTCGGCCTGCGCCATGGACTTTATGAGCACATCCGCTGAGTGAGACATCGCCTCATGAAGGGCTATCGCGCCGTTGGCCATCTGCAACAGAAGAATATGTTAGCCACAAAAGACTGAGACATCGGAAGACACGTCCAAAAATGAAAGGAACTCAAAGGATTACCTGGATAACGGAGACCATCACCATATCTAGGAGCGTGGAGTGGCTCAACCCCCACGTCTCCTCCTCGGACTCGGCAGTCCAAAACTTCGACAAGAGATAGGCAGCCCGCTCGGCATCTGTCATCGAGTCGAGCATGGGTACTGGCCGCACCATCTTCTCCTGCGGCCCTTTAGCCCGAGGGCGAGTCGGGTGGCGCACGGATTGTTGGGATGAGCTCCCCGGCTCATCCCTCTGCTTCTTGGTCGCCTTCGTCCCAGCCTTAGACCTTCTGGTGACTAACTCCCTCTCTCCGGCAATTGGGGGAGCACTCTCCGTCTCCAGCTCGGCGGCAGCCGGAGGGCTGACATCAACTGTAACCTGCCCCACCTCGGACACGTCGACGGCAGCATGGGCTTCCTCTTCAAGATACACAATCACCATGGCGGTTTTGATGGTGACCAGTGTTGGGAATTGTATCCTAAAACCAATCATTTGATGATTGTGCTAATGTAAATTGTATATAAATTGATATATTAATAAAAGTTATTTGGCAGTTTATTCATTACAATAACATCTTCTTAATACTCCTGAAAGTAATGAAGCCCTTAGGATCTTCCTCACGATAAAGGAGGATTTATCTTAGAAGGTCCTTAAAAGAGTTCGCGACCAAATGATATACTATGACAGGGCCATAGTACTATCAATTATAGGATGTTGTATATCATATTTGTTGGTTATCCTCTTAACCAAGGAGTGTAGAGATACTGGTATGACATACAGGTGAAAGTGTAGGAGTACATTTCACCGAACGTGACTCATTACCGGATACTCTGCTGTCAAGAGTTAATCCGAGAAGATATAGGTATAAGTATCCTTCAGACCTGAAGATCACAACCAGTGGCTTACAAGCAACTCATTGTACTTAGGTGCCAGACCACCTGGATTTCTAATCCAGCTACGAATGGTTACTGGGTGCAGTCAAGTACTTGTGGTAGTCAGTTGTGGATTAAGATGGAATTTGACCTATCTCATTAAAAGGAGAAATGCTTGTGTTTCAATTTAGCAAGACCTTGGCCAAGGCACTTCATGTGAAAGTCACATGATCACTAAAGTTGAAATCACTTTATGGATTTGCTATTTAGAGTTGACAGGCTCTTAAGCCATCCTTAGCATTTGTAGTCAAGAGGATGATTTATACGGTAACTATTTCTTAGGGTTCTTGGAGTTTGCTCGGCAACTCTTCGACCTATCCGGACGTCGGGTTCCATTGCTAGATGGGCACATCGATTAGTATAGAAAGTTGTTTCTATGCTACCGGCTTAGGTTCAAACCTAGAGAGTCACACGCATAGAAGTTTCCTAGGATGATCTATTTGCTGATCAATGATTGAGAATCGTATATAATTTAATTAATCAATTTGATTGATTGAATTATCTCAATTGGGTTAAGTACAATTGAATAAGATTCAATTTGGTTTAAGTCTATTAGAAGGACAAGTCAATTTCAAATATTGATTTGAAATTAGACTTGATTTGAATTTAAATAGATTCAGGACTAGCCAAATTTGATTTGGGCTTGGACCATGATCTATGTGGGATAAGTCAAATAAATTCAGATCAGAACCTAAACCTCTCGAATATGGATCTCATATGATGAGATAGCTAAAACCTCATCTCATGAGATAGAATTTAATGCCGAACGTCGGATTTATCCCTCGTCTCTTTGGTTTTCTCCGAATGACGGAACTAAACCAAATGCCGCCACTCCTTGGTTTTCTCCGAAGGTCGGAATTAAACCAAGCATCACGCCTTCGGCGTCTCTTCGCTTTTGCCAAACGATGAATTCTTAAATGTTAGAATTAAATGTCAAGGCTAAATCGAGACTATAAATAGAGGGCATTCCCTCACCAGAGAACACAGAACAAAATAGAACAACAATACACGATTTGTCGTGGATTGTAATTCTAAATTATCGTGGATTGTAATTCTAAAATGTTAGAATAGAAAATCCTGGTGATTCTGGTGTTAGCGGAAGCCTGGTGGATCTTGGAGAAAGATTCAAGTGATAGGATTCAAGATCAGCAAAGCTATTTTTCTACGAGTTAGCACTCCCGAAAATCTGATCATTTGGGGCTTCACGTGGACGATACTAGAGGCCGGACGATTGAACGGCTGCAGAGCAATAAGGATTTACCTACTGTTCTTAAGGTAAGTGATTTGATCCCTAGATCTTAAGGCAGGCTTCAAGATAATAGTGTGACTAGTCATCTTGAAGATCAAGATATGATCTTGATGTTTTTATATGCATATTTTAGATCAAACGACCCTGAATATATAGGCAAAGATATGATCTTGATACATATTAGATAGATTAATATGTAATCTTTTAATTTCCGCAATGATAATAGTTATCAATTTTAAAAATATGCATGCCTCAGAGACTATTTCTCCCTACAAATGGTATCAGAGCCATGGTTTCGTTAATGATCTAATTTATTGCATATAAATTAATATTCTCATTAATTATGTAATTATGGCTAAAACTTATCACAAGGCCATATGGTCACAGGTGGATTGAAAATTTAAATTACCCATTTAATGAGGTATTCTGTGACATATTGTCATGCGATTGTTTTATTGTTGATGCTTTGTTTAAAGAAAATTTAAATTGTGCTTTGGCATCAAAACATAGATTACACACACTCTCAAAAGATATTTTATATTTGATACATATTGATGTTGTATAAAACCATAATATTTGCATGTTTAGTATAAAACATAGATATGATATATGATGGCATGATGTCTATGTTATAAAACATACAAATATTTATGAGAGTTTTTATTTGAATGTCAAATATTAGTTCATAATTTTTTAGATATGATCTAAATATAGGAATTATGAGTAGTAACATTATGCTTGATTGAAATATATGACATGTTAATATGAAATATATTTAATCATTTGGGTTAGCTAAATCGGGTCCATAAAGGGTTAGACTCTAAGGTTTAAATCAACTGGACTAAAAGAGTATTTGTTCAAATCTAATTAGATTAGGTTAAGAATGCTCTAAATCAAACAATAGTTGTAGTTGATCAAGTCCTTCTCTTTGATTAAACCAAATGGAAGTAGATTAGGCTCCGTGGTTGAGCATGAATCTATTAGATAGTTAAATCAGAATTGGTTAACCAAATGATGTCAAGGTGGGATGGCAAGTTGCTCAAGGATCAACGATCGAATGGTTTTTAATTGGGAGCTACTCGTATTGATGCGTCTTTAACGAGTTAATGGCATATCCCTCCCATCGATCTCTCTCACCTGGTCATTGTGGTGAACCATTTATGATTCAGATCATTTACCTGATTCGGGTTGACCCATGCCTATAAGGATATCAGTATGACTGATTTAGGTGCCAATTAACCTGACTTAATCTTGTTTCATTCTACCGATTTCATAGATTCAGTGGGAGAACTTGATTAGTCAATTTATCTTTATATTATTAAAATCATCTAAAATTATTAGGTCTTTAAAATGAAATAGTTATATGATAACTAGATCATAGCCTTCCATTAAGGTGGGTGATAATGAGTCCGATGTCTTGATAATCATTGGAGGCACTCCATGCCTGGTGCTTGTCAACCATCGAAATTATCATTCATTATATGATAAGTCAGCGTAACTATTAAATAAACAGTCAGGTGAGCCGAGCTTCACTCGGGTTTGGTTGTCTATTGATAGGTTACACTGATTATATCATTTAATGGTTGGACCTAACCAGAACTTTCAGTGGAGGCACTTCATGCCTGCTGAAGAGGTACATGGGGCAAAACTGAACACTAAGAATTGTTTGGGGAAACAATTGGTTTTAAACCTACTCTTAGATGCATATGGGTTAGCCAAGCTTCACTTGGGCCTGTATGTAGTTTATGTAGATCTTAGTGCCCGCTAAAGAATTAAGAATAATTCTTCGAATTGGGGTGTAGAGGCTGCCAATTTGAACAAAATAGTGGGAGAATCTTTAGACTAAAGTCCAAGTCTTTAGACTGAATCAATTTATATACTAATAAACTTTAGTTTTTTCTTATGCAGAACATGGCCACTAATTCATCATTAAGGTCCCTATTGGATAGTGACAAATTGAATGGTTCTAATTTCAATAGCTGGTTCAGAAAACTTAAGATCGTCCTTGAGCATGAGAGGATTCTATATATTCTGAATAATCCTGCACCAAAGATACCTGATGCAAACACCCATAGTTCTGAGAGAGACACTTATCAGAAGTGGCTCAATGATAGAACTAGCATGCGTTGTATCATGTTAGCAGCAATGAACGATGAATTCGGTCGCCGGTTCGAGAATGCTCAGCCAGAAGAAATCATTCAAGCGTTGAATGAATCTTTCGGCACACCCGACGATGTTGAAAGGCACAAGACTAGTTGTGCTATTTTCAATGCTCGAATGAGAGATGGATCTCCTGTCACTGATCATGTATTGTACATGATCGAGAAGATAGAACTCCTAAGCAAGCTTGGCTTTCCCTTACATGAGTAGTTGGGAAAAGATGCGATCCTGAATTCCTTGCCTCCATCCTTTCGACCTTTCCTTACTCATTTTCGAATGACAAAGCCTGCAGTCAACTACCACGGTTTGTTGGGGTTGTTACAGAACTTTGAGAAGGATAACCAGCTCTCTAAGGGTTTGGTTAATGTGGTTGAAGGATTTAAGGTAGGGCGTAAACCCTTTGGGAAAGGGAAGAAGAAAAAGAATAATAAAAGGGTGCAACATGCTAGGATATCTATAAGGGGTCAGATACAAAAGAAGAAAGTTGATAAAAGTCAAGCTGAATGCTTTCACTGCAAGATGCAAGGCACTGAAAGAGGAACTGCCCTCTTTACATTGCCACACTTGATCCAAACAGGCCAAAGAAGAAAAAGGAGCAAGATGTTGCTCAACAAGGTATTTATATGATAACACCTTGTAATTTTTCTATATATGATAATCAAACCTGGGTATTGGATACCGGGAGTCCTTTTAACATTTGCAATTCATTGCAGGGACTACAGGTCACCAGAAGATTTGAGGACAATGAAAGATTTCTAAATGTCGGCGATGGAAGATTAGTTCCAGTACTGGCATTAGGAGTTCTTGAAATAGTTTTTAATAGAAATGTCATTATACTAAATGATTGTCATTTTTCCCAACGTTCTTATTGAACGTAATTTCTGTAGGCCTTCTGGCCAAAAATAATTATGAAATTTCAATAAAGGATGTTACTTTGAATATCATTATGAATGGAGTCACTGTAATGACTGGGCATTTATCTAATGGTAATTATATTATCACAGCCTGTGAATGTAGTGTACCAATCAAGTAAGCGCCCTAGAACAACTGATGTCACAGATATTTATCTTTGGCACCATCAGCTAGGTCATATCAACAAGAACAGATTAAACAGGTTAACTCAGGAGGGCATCCTTCGAGTTGATGATTGTGAATCATTAACTACCTGTGAATCATGTCTTCTTGGTAAAATGACCAAGTCATCTTTTACTGGAAAAGGTGAAAGAGCCAAAGAGCTATTGGGTCTAGTACATACTGATGTATATGGACCAATGAGCACTTCTGCCAAAGGTGGATACTACTACTTCATTACTTTTACAGACGACCTTTCTAGGTTCGGTTATGTCTATCTTATGCGACATAAATCTGAATCGTTTGAAATGTTCAAACTATATCATAAAGAAGTAGAAAAACAAATAGGAAAATGTATTAAGACCCTTCGATCAGATCGAGGAGGTGAATACCTTTCCAATGAATTTGTAACATATTTAAAGAAGAATGAGATTCTCTCCCAATGGACTCCTTCTAGAACACCGCAACATAACGGTGTGTCAAAAGAAGGAATCGAACTCTGTTAGACATGGTTCGGTCCATGATGGGTTTTGCAAGCTTGCCAATATCATTTTGGGGATACGCATTAGAATCAGCTTGTCATATTCTTAATAAGGTTCCAAGTAAGTCTATTTCTAAAACTCCACATGAGATGTGGTATGGATATAAATGGTTATTACCTATCTGAGAGTCTAGGGGTGTCCGGCTTATGTGAAACGTGCAAAATTAGACAAACTTAAACCCAAATCTGACAAATATTTTTTCATCGGCTATCCGAAAGAAACAAAAGGATATTACTTCTACAATACTGAAGAACAAAAGTTGTTCATTAGTAATAGAATAGTTTTTCTTGAAAAGGAGGTCCTTAGTGAAGGAACAAATAGCTCTAATGTTGAACTTGAGGAAGTTCATCAAGTAGAAGGAACAACACAAACCAGTGAACCCCTAGAATCTGAGTTGATTAGATCAAACTCAAAACCCATTTTAGATGCATCATTAAGGCGATCTGGTAGAGTACCACATCAACCGGACAGATACTTGGGTTTCTTGTTCCAGAACGATGATCCTGTTGAACTCGATGAGAACAACGAGGATCTGATCACCTATATGGATGCTATGCAAAGGACTGACTCTAATAAATGGCTTGATGCCATGAAATCCGAACTTGATTCCATGAAGGACAATAATGTATGGACATTAGTTGACCCACCCGAAGGGATAAAACCCATAGGGTGTAAATGGGTTTTCAAGAGAAAAATAGGCGCAGACGGAAAGGTAGATACCTATAAAGCACGTCTGGTTGCCGAGGGGTATCGTCAACGTTATGGTATTGACTATGACGAAACGTTTTCTCCTGTGGCAATGCTGAAATCCATTCGGATTATGCTAGCTATAGCAGCACACTTCGATTATGAGATTTGGCAGATGGATGTTAAAACCGCTTTTCTAAATGGTGATTTAGAAGAACAGGTGTATATGATACAGCCTGAAGGTTTTATATCTAAAGATGAGTCTAAAGTGTACAGGCTACAGAAGTCTATTTATGGACTTAAGCAAGCATCAAGGAGTTGGAACATACGATTTGATAAAGTGATCAAATCTTATGGCTTTATTAAGAATAAAGAAGAACCTTGCATTTATAAATGGGCTAACGATTCTGTTATTATATTTCTTGTATTATATGTGGATGATATTCTCTTAATCGGGAATGATATCCCTGCATTACAAGGAATAAAGACATGGTTATCATCACAATTCTCCATGAAAGATCTGGGAGAAGCATCATACATCCTAGGGATGAAGATCTATAGAGATAGATCTAAGAGGATGCTAGGTTTATCCCAATCTACGTACATTGACACAGTGCTAAAGAGGTTTAGCATGGAGAATTCCAAGAAAGGCTATCTTCCGATAGGCCATGGAATTCATCTTTCTAAGAAGGATTGTCCGACAACTCCTAATGAAAGAGAACGTATGAGTCGAATTCCATATGCTTCAGCAGTAGGATCGATTATGTACACCATGACATGTACAAGACCAGATGTGGCATGCTCACTAGGAGTAGTGAGTAGATACCAATCTGATCCAGGAGAAAAATACTGGCAAGTTATTAAGACAATCCTTAAGTATTTGAGAAATACTAAGGACCAGTGGTTAATCTATGGAGAGTCTGATTTGAAACTTGTTGGATATACTGATTCCAGTTTTCAATCAGATCATGATGATAGCAAAAGTGTATCAGGTTTCGTGTTTATCCTAAATGGTGGAGCTATTTGCTGAAAAAGTTTCAAGCAACATACAGTAGCAGATTCGGTATGCAAGGCAGAGTAAATCACTGCATCAGATGCTGTGAAAGAAGCTGTGTGGCTGCAAAAGTTCATCTCCGAGCTTGAAGTGATACCTTCCATAGATGAACCAGTCCTGTTATACAGTGACAGCACTGGTGCCATAGCTCAAGCAAAGGAACCACGAGCACATCAGCGCACCAAGCACATACTGCGCCGGTTTCATCTTATTCGAGAGATAGTAGACTGAGGTGACATAAATCTTCAGAAGATTGATGGAAAGGAAAACCTAGGTGACCCATTTACTAAAGCACTCAGCATCAAGGAGTTTGACAACTATAAGTTGAAGATGGGTATTAGATACTGTAATGAGTGGCTTTAGGATAAGTGGGAGTTTGTTGGGAATTGTATCCTAAAGCCAATCATTTGATGATTGTGCTGATGTAAATTGTATATAAATTGATATATTAATAAAAGTTATTTGGCAGTTTATTCATTACAAGAACATCTTCTTAATACTCCTAAAAGTAATGAAGCCCTTAGGATCTTCCTCACGATAAAGGAGGATTTATCTTAGAAGGTCCTTAAAAGAGTTCGCGACCAAATGATATACTATGACAGGGCCATAGAACTATCAATTATAGGACGTTGTATATCATATTTGTTGGTTATCCTCTTAACCAAGGAGTGTAGAGACACTGGTATGACATACAGGTGAAAGTGTAGGAGTACATTTCACCGAACGTGACTCATTACCGGATACTCTGTTAAGAGTTAATCTGAGAAGATATAGGTATAAGTATCCTTCAGACCTGAAGATCACAACCAGTGGCTTACAATCAACTCATTGTACTTAGGTGCCGGACCACCTAGATTTCTAATCCAGCTACGAAAGGTTACTGGGTGCAGTCAAGTACTTATGGTAGTCAGTTGTGGATCAAGATGGAATTTGACCTATCCCATTAAAAGGAGAAATGCTTGTGTTTCAATTTAGCAAGACCTTGACCAAGGCACTTCATGTGAAAGTCACAAGATCACTAAAGTTGAAATCACTTTATGGATTTGCTATTTAGAGTTGACAGGCTCTTAAGCCATCCTTAGCATTTGTGGTCAAGAGGATGAATTATACGGTAACTGTTTCTTAGGGTTCTTGGAGTTTGCTCGGCAACTCTTCGATCTATCCGGACGTCGGGTTCCATTGCTAGATAGGCACATCGATTAGTATAGAAAGTTGTTTCTATGCTACCGGCTTAGGTTCGAACCTAGAGAGTCACACGCATAGAAGTTTCCTAGGATGATCTATTTGCTGATCAATGATTGAGAATCGTATATGATTTAATTAATCAATTTGATTGATTAAATTATCTCAATTGGGTTAAGTACAATTGAATAAGATTCAATTTGGTTTAAGTCTATTAGAAGGACAAGTTAATTTCAAATATTGATTTGAAATTAGACTTGATTTGAATTTAAATAGATTCAGGACTAGCCAAATTTGATTTGGGCTTGGACCATGATCTATGTGGGTTAAGTCAAATAAATTCAGATCAGAACCCAAACCTCTCGAATATGGATCTCATATGATGAGATGGCTAAAATCTCATCTCATAAGATAGAATTTAATGCATGACATTTATTTACCGAACGTCGGATTTATCCCTCGTCTCTTTGGTTTTCTCCGAACGACGGAACTAAACCAAACGCCGCGACTCCTTGGTTTTCTCCGAACGTCGGAATTAAACTAAGCACCGCGCCTTTGGCATCTCTTTGCTTTTGCCAAATGACGGATTCTTAAATGTCAGAATTAAATGTCAAGGCTAAATCGAGACTATAAATAGAGGGCATTCCCTCACCAGAGAACACAGAACAAAAATAGAACAACAATACACGATTTGTCGTGGATTGTAATTCTAAATTATTGTGGATTGTAATTCTAAAATGTTAGAATAGAAAATCCTGGTGATTCTGGTGTTAGCGGAAGCCTGGTGGATCTTGGAGGAAGATTCAAGTGATAGGATTCAAGATCAGTAAAGCTATTTTTCCGCGAGCTAGCACTCCCAGAAATCTGATCATTCGGGGCTTCGCATGGACGATACTAGAGGCCGGACGATTGAACGGCTGTAGAGCAATAAGGATTTACCTACTGTTCTTAAGGTAAGTGATTTGATCCCTAGATCTTAAGGCAGGCTTCAAGATAATAGTGTGACTAGTCATCTTGAAGATCAAGATATGATCTTGATGTTTTTATATGCATATTTTAGATCAAACAACCCTGAATATATAGGCAAAGATATGATCTTGATGCATATTAGATAGATTAATATGTAATCTTTTAATTTTCGCAATGATAATAGTTATCAATTTTAAAAATATGCATGCCTCGGAGACTATTTCTCCCTACAACCGGAATCTCTCCTTCCTCTATTTCGGTCCCGGCCGGCCCCGGGACCACTTCTCCAACCGGCGTTTCCTCAACCGGCTCCTCTGCAGGCGTTGGAGCCTTGGGGACTTCAGCGGCTTGAGCCGGCTCGGCCTGCTCCTTCCTTCGAGCTTTCTTCGCTAGCCTTGACGTTTCCCTAGTCGCCGTCCTCTTTTGTTTCAAGGTGGCTTCAAACGCGCCAGCAGGAAACTTCATCGCTGTGCCCAAAAATAAGGAATGTTAGCAACAGCATACAGTAATCTTTCGGTTGAGACAGAAGGAATCGGACGTCGTGCTCACCGACCACCGGGGCCAACTCGACCTCTATCAGGTTCTCCTCGGACAGAGTTCCTTGTAGCCAGGGATTTGGTAGTTGGACAATTGGGTGAAGAGCTCCCTATCCCTTTCCCCCACGGTGGAGTTATTGTTGGAGCTGGTATCCGGCTCCCTCCAGTCGGCCCTCACCCCCTCGACGTGGGCAAAAAGGAATCGAGGCTTCCACCCCCTAATTTTAGATGGGAGACCTAGGGGAAAGGCCCTACCCAGCCTGGTGGTGAATGCCCACCAGGCCCCCTCACTTTGGCAGCGGAGCTTATAGAAAGCCAGAATAGCAATAACCCTGGTTGAGCCTCCTGGAAGTAGCAAAGAATGACAAAAGCGCAGATAATCCGAATCAAATTCGGAGTCAACTGTGCCGGCGCTAATCTATACCTATTTAAGAGATTCAGGAAAAAAGGGTGAATAGGGAGGCACAGTCTACACTGGAAGAACTCCTCGTATAGAGCTACCCGACCAGGGTGGGCGGAGGTCACTCTATCTTTGGGCCCCGGCGCGGACAGGCGGATGAAGCTGGGGACCATATACTTAGCCCTAATAGCCTTTACGTCTTTGGGGGTCACGATTGAGGCCACTCCCGATAGACCTGCCGGATCAAGACTCACTGCCGGAGGTTGTCTCGGATGGGGGAGGACACAGGAACTGCCCTAATAGGGGAGGCTGGGGTAGACTGAAGTCTGATCGCCGTCGGTCGATCACGGATGGTAACGCCACCCACCGGCCAGGGCACCTGGCTAACTGAAGGGGTTTGGCCTTTACTGTCGGAATGGAAAGACTCTACAATGGGCCTCTTACCCTCCCTAACAGCACGGCGGTCCATGGGGTGAGACAAAGGATGAGACTAACCTGGGAATCGAAAGAAACTCGAGGGCAGAAAGACTCAAGTTGCAGAGGAATTCAGAGAAAGGAATGTTGGAAGAAAACAATGGCAATGTAAAGGCTTTCCCCAGGCCCTTGGGGCGCTTTTATACCCCCATTTCCGAACGGCGATAATCGAGGCCCCTCCACGTAGCGCTCTTCTATTGTGCCACGAGCCGTCCGTCAGAAATCTTGCCTGCGCGCGAGATTTGCCGTCTCGATTTGCCCCGAGGAGCGTGATCCCCGACCAATCGCAGGGCATAAAAAATGGAGAAACAATAATAACCTCCACCTTTTTCCATCCCTCGACGGGCGCTTTCCTCAGGGCGTCCGGCATCGACATCAGCCCCAACCTACCGCATGATTGTGGAAGATCTGCGAAGTGACACTGCCTCGGAACGATGTGTCAGCTCACCAAGCTATTAAAAGCGCACCAAAGAGCAATCATTTTTTGAATTTTTGCGCCCCTTTCGCCCAAAGGGCGGCGAGCGCGTGGCCTTCCGTGCTTAGGGGTGGGGGGGCATCTGATGCGGCCAATATAGCCACAAGGGCAATTACGGCAAAATCAAAATCTTAAGGTGGCTCTGCCCCAGCATCTTCAAGTCGGTCAAGTCGGCCCTGACCTTCCCTGGTCGGCCCCACTCAACCCCGGCTCTCCAAGTCGGCCAAGTCGGCCCCGACCTTCCCTGGTCGGCCCCGCTCGGCCCCGGCATCTCCAAGTTGACCAAGTCGGCCCGACCTTCACCGGTCGACCTCGCTTGGCCCCGGCATCTCCAGATCGGCCAAGTCAGCCCCGACCTTCCCTGGTCAGCCCCGCTCGGCCCCAGTATCTCCAAGTCGGCCCCGACCTTCCCCGGTTGGCCCCGCTTGGCCCCGGCATCTCCAGGTCGGCCAAGTCGGCCCCGACCTTCCCTGGTCGGCCCCGCTTGGCCCCGGCATCTCCAAGTCGGCCACGACCTTCCCTGGTCGGCCCCGCTCGGCCCCAGCGTCTTCAAGTCGGCCAAGTTGGCCCTGACCTTCCTTGGTCGGCCCCGCTCAGCCCCAACCTTCCCTGGTCGGTCCCGCTCAGCCCCGGCATCTTCAAGTCGACCAGGTCGGCCCCGACCTTCCCTGATCGGCCCCGCTCGGCCCCGGCGTCTACAAGTCGGCCAAGTTGGCCCCGACCTTTCCTGGTCGGTCCCGCTCGGCCCCGGCGTCTTCAAGTCAGCCAAGTCGGCCCCGACCTTCCCTGGTCGGCCCCGCTCGGCCCCGGCGTCTCCAAGTCGGCCCCAACCTTCCTTGGTCGGCCCCGCTCGGCCCCGGCATCTTCAAGTCAGCCGAGTCGGCCCCGACCTTCCCTGGTCGGCCCCGCTCGGCTCCGACATCTCCAAATTGGCCGATTCGGTCCTGACCTTTCCTGGTCGTCCCCACTCAGCCTTGGCACCCTTAGGAGGGTCAAGGCTGTCTTGACTCTCCCAAGTAGGCCCCAGAACGGTCTTGGCTGTTCAAGCCGCCATCCTTCTGACCCGCGCCGTCTGACACCACCAGGTCCAACCACCCATTGGCCGCTCCATTGATGGGACCAGACCTAACTACCCGCCAGCTCCATTGACTAATGGGACGTGGCTCACCAACCGCCATTTTCCCCCCTCTTCGATGGGACAGGACCCACCAACCGGCCCAGATTCATGCAACCCCCACGAACCCCACAGACATTCCCTTCTCACGGAACTCCATGTGATTGTGTAGATGTCAACCCCTTATAAAAGGATAAATCCACTCAGGAACAAGGTATGCAAACTCATACGCTCGCTATCCTGATAACCAGATAGGGATTTCCCCTTTCTGTGGATTCTTCTCATCCCAAAGAGGAGCTCGTCTGAGCTCTTCCTAGCTGTGACCTCGGTTGCTGACTTGATCATCGGAGGGTCCCCACCGGAGCACCCTTTGGTCTTGGGACTTTTTGCAGGCCACCCAGTTGAGCAAGGATCCACCGATTAAGCTGCTCTCTTCTTCTGACGTTCAAGACCGGTGACCGAGCATCATCAGGTACTTTATTTTATGATGAGGTGTGCCCAAAGACTTTTGAGGCATGGCGTTTAGGTTCTTGGATGTAGAGTCTCTAGTTCTTAAGGTGAAGGGTTTCAAAGAAGAAGTGGGCCTAGGACACTCTAGGGAAGCAAAAGTGTCTCAAGTGGAATAGGATAGCTTGTCTTTGTTTGGTAGTCTTCTTACTCAAATTCCTTCCAAGGGTTTTAGTAGAGCCTATGTTACAATATTAGGGACTTTGAAAGGCCTTTATTATAGCTCACCTAACTGTCCTAATGCTAAAGAAGAATTGAAACAAATAAAGGTGCACGATGGTTGGTGAGACAAGTGAGGGCATGTGGTATAGCACGTAGGAAAGATCCTATCACATTTTCAACCAATCGGGGGTGCCTTAGAGAGGGTCTTAATGTAACAAATCACTGTTGAGGTGGCTAATCATTAAGAGGAGGCCTTGCGAAATAGGAATCTAAGAAAAATTATGGCTATGAAGGCATTAGATTTATTGGAGATGCACTGAAATGTGTAATGTGGGCTTGAGTGTTCAGTGCATGAGATTGGGCGTTGTACCTTATCCAATGTTGATTTGAGGAGTTTGGCTTTGTCGTGGCATTTTGAAACATCTTCATAGATCATTTCAGTCAATAGATCTATTGACATTTCGGTCCCTTTGGCGGAGGGTCAGTTACTTGCGATTGGCGGTCATAGATCTATTGACATTTCGGTCCCTTTGGTGGAGCTTCAGGCTGTATGGGCTAGCATCACTCATGCTGTTCGACATTTGGGCTATCGCCGATTGATCATTGAAGGAGACTCTCTCATGATTATCAGATAGATTAGGTGGGATGGGGATCCTTATTCTCTTCTAAATCCCCTAATCAGAGATATTAGAGTCTCTCTTCAGGCTAGATGTGCCCATGTGATTCGTCACATCTTTCGGAAAGCCAATGTTGCGGCTGATTGGGTTGCTTCTACCGTAGCCCGTCATCCTGGCTAGTGAGAATGGCACTTTGATGTCCCTTATCCTGTTATTTTGTAGCAAATTTTGTACTCTGATCTTTCGGGCTTGACTTGCGCCAGAGTGGTGTGATCGCCCGCTTGTAACAAAAAAAAAAACATCTTCCCTTGGTTGGAGAAAGTCCAATAGGGTGTGGATAAGATTTGGAATATGTTACAATTGTTGAAAGAGATATGGCAAGCAACAATGTGTGGGAGATGTTTTCACACCAGTGCTGAAATTTTAATCATTCAAAGCATAGTGGGTGAATTATTTAGTTAGCTAGAGGAGTCTACATGTTAAAGACTTGAGGGGGTTTTAAAAAATGGAATATAACTTGCGAAATTATGGGCATGGAATGAGGTTTTGCATGAGAAAAGGCTAGGACACATGAAGATGTGTAGGTGCCTTATGTGTCTAATCTTTCTAACAATATAAGGTGCCTTTTGGGTGCTTCTTGTGGTTTCTGAGGGGCTCTCAAGAATGTGAAAAAGTTCATAGGGATTCATAAAAAGAAGAATACTAAGCAAATAAGGTGAGTGAAGGCCATCTCTACACTTGGCACCCGTACAGAATTAAACATGTGATGTAGGGATGTCTTACTTCTTGAGGTATTAAACAACCTAGCCATCTATCTATCTAGTTTCTCACCTCTATTGAGGTTAACTATAACAAATCTTGAAGCCATCACTACATTCAATCAAACAATGTTTAAACATTAGGCACATAACATAGTGTATTTCAATATCAAGAAAAAAAAATTAGAGTTTAAACGTTCCTTCTTATAAATGGAGTTAAAAATTTTACTAAGCTTATACGCATTGCTCATCTAATAAGATAGAATATGTAATCCAATAATTTTTTAGAGAACCTATCTCTAATATTCATAAAACTAACACAGGTTAGAACAAATTCATATTGCCAATACAGACTGAAACTAATCCATATTGCCAACATAGGCTAAAATAATTCATATGCTACACTAAGCATAAAATTTTAGATCAACAAAAGACATAAAAATTGGCATGTATATTACTTATGCACTAAGCATAAATAAATATATCTGTAAAAATATATAGGACTATTGACATAAATACTCTTCATGCATTAAGCATAAATAATTATACTAATAGAAAAAAATTTATAAAAGAAAGTATACAGCATGCTATATCTAGGAAACTCCTAATAAATTTTCTATAAATAACCATCATGCTTCACTGAATGGCTAGGTCCAAAATGAAGCTAGCTTTGAATTATTTGTGACCAATGATCAACTTCAATGACTAGATCCACATTACAATCAAATAAGCACTACAAAAAATGCTAAAATAGCGATGTCACTTAGCGATGCAAAAAATATATTGTTAAATAGTGACAAAATTACGACGCCAAACGATAAGCGAAAAATAGTAATGCATTTAGTGATACCCCATCTTAAAATCGGTAATGACAACTTTAGTGACTAAATAGCGATGCCAATTTTATCGCTATTTAGCGACGCATCAATACGCATCGCTAATTTTTTCGATGAAAAAAATTTTTGTTGTGATATAGCAATGCATATGTTGGCGTCGCTATTTTTGTTAATTTTAGCAACACAACTAATTACGTTACTAATTTAGCTATGCCATTGCAACGAAAATTTGGTATTGCAAAATTTTGTATATCCTAAACCCTAACCCCATCATCTTCATTCATGGAGGCCGCGTTTGAAGCTCTCTTGAACCCATCGTCGCTCGATCGATCATCCAGCTCTCTGGTGCCGGAGTCTGTTCTTCGCCTTGCCATCGAAGAAATATCTTCTCTAGCCAAGGTAAAGCAATTTTCTAGCTTTTTCTTCTTAGTCCGCTTCTATTTTTTTCTATCAATTTTGGATATGTTGTTTAGGGTTAGTTCCGTACATTTTAAGAAGAGGGGAACCAATAGATCGGTGAAATCATGGAAGAGGTTTCCTGTGTATACGATAACTGAAAAACTATAGCTGGGATGTTGTGATTTACCCTCTTTGCTTGATTTAACTGTCAATTCTGTAATTTGGTTGAATTCCTATGTATCCAACAACTATGCACGGGCGTTTGCTCGTTGTATGAGCATCTTGCTTGATCTTCGTAGGATGTCATGGGACCCCATCTTGGAATATACGTACTTAATTTGCTGCTGATATAGATTGTGCCCTGTTCCTTGATATCTAGCTAACTCGGCTGCTGGATGCTTATAGTCCCACATAAATGGAACGTCATGCTGATTTAGAATGCTTATCGTCAGTGTGAATGTATGCAATTGTTTACTTTCAGCAAAAAAAAAAAAAAAAAATACCTTTTTTAAATTTAATCATTTAAGTACCAATTCTTTGTCCCTAATAATAGTCTTATAGTTGCTCACAAATTAACATGGAAGCAAAATCAAGTCTCTCATATATTCAGAGAATATTTCGGTACATCGATCTGTATAAATTTTTAATTACTTTACATGCTTCTTGTGACTTGTGACAGCCATTTCAGTCTTATCTAAACTTGAAAATGTCTAAATTGGGTCTGTGAGGAATGCTAAATCGGATGAGAACTGGTTCAACCATTTTGGATAGGTCTAGATAGTGTATCGGATCAACATTCAAATCTTGAGCTTGATTGTGCAATAAAAATTTTAGAGGTTATAACTTTCATGTGTGGTATCTATTTTTTTTATATTCTTCATTTAGTTGAAATCAGATATCTCGATAAGATCTATAATATAGTTACTCACTGAAAGGCCTATCAAGAGTTGTGATGAGAAGGTCGTTTGAGGCTTTAAAATGCTCCATATCAAACTTGTTTCCTATTTTTAGTAAATATTGACCGCATTCACTCTCCTAATCTAGAGAGAATTTGAAGATTTGACAATAGGAAACCTTGATGTGGAAACAAAGTCTAGCTTCTTGGTTAATTTTGATAATTCTTTTTTTTTTTTTTTTGAAAATTTTGTCCTTTTTAAGTGAAAGAGTGATTTGACTCAAATAAGTGGAGACAAGCAATATAAACAGTCGTTTCGTATGCTAGATTTGAGAGTGGAAGGAGAGAAAAAAATGTTGCTTTGAATGTTTCTCACATCAGTTGTTTCTATTCCATTTATTTTGCGTGAGATTCAAGTTTAGCATATTAAAAGAAGCAATTCCATCCCTTGTTAATCTGATCAAAATTAAGAAAAAAATTTATATCAAATAATTATATTTATTTCGATCACCACCAACCCCGTTCTTTTTCATTTTCTTTTATTTATAATCATTATTAATTTATTTATCTTATAATCTAATTCCATCAAGATGAAACCTACCTATTGGTCTTATAACTTTTCAAAGCTATTTGCTAATCCAAACAATCTACAAACAATTTATATGTCCTTAAGTATTTTGATGTTCATTAATACTAATTCGGGTGGTTAACACCTTCATTAGATATATTTGTATAAGTCAAAGATTAAAGTATATTTTTGCTCCTTAAACTTGCAGTTGTTACATATTGATCTCTTATATTTTCAGAATATTGCATTCCAGATGTCTTGTTAGCTTGGATTAGATAAAATCAATGAATAACTGAAGTGTCACCCTGATGCTGATAATAGTGCCAGTTGTAATTAGTTTGACATGTACTGGGGACAATTTGATGAGATAAGTTGCATGGAAAGAAAAATTAGTATTAACTTGAACCTTACCCCATCCCTCTTCAATTAGTATCTAATAAAAGTTTTTGTTTATTCTATAACTAAGAAGCAATGTAAAATGAAGATGTTATTGATACTTGTTAATTTTGATACTTGAATATTGATACTTGTAATATTGATGTTTGTAAATTTTGATACTTGTAATATTGATACTTGTAAATTTTGATACTTGAAATATATTATATTTATATGCAATTTGATACTTGAAATATTAATCCTTGTAAAATGAAGATGTTATGGATACCCATAAGTATGGATAATTCAATATTGATACTTGTAAATTATGATACTTATAATATTGATGCTTGTAAATTTTAATACTTGTAATATTGATATTTATAAATTTTGATTCTTGAATTATATTATATTCTATATGCAATTTGATACCTGTAATATTGATACTTGTAAAATGAAGGTGTTATTGATACCCATAAGTTTGAATAATTCAATATTGATACTTGTAAATTTTGATACTTGTAATATTGATACTTGTAAATTTTGATAAAAAATTAGGCATGTTATGTGTTATAAATTGTTATATTTTATTACCAACAACAATAATTACTTTGAATAAATACATCAACTTATTGGTTTTCATTGTAAAACAGAAGTTGTGTGGTTTAAGTCATCCCAAAATGAGCAAGGATCGCTTATGATGTATGCAAGGTTGAAGGATGGATTGCTTAATCGTGATTGTATTAATGGTTTGGAGGAATTTATTGTGTTTGCTTATAGCCAACCATATTGAATAGATAATCCTCTGATTAGATATCCCTATAATTTGAAGAAGTGTCAAAATAAAGTCTATAAAGATGTTGAAACTGTGAAGGTTCATCTTTGTAGAAAAGGATTTGTTCCTGGGTACAAAGTTTAGAACTGTCATGGTAAAACAGAAGGAACGATTGCTGGACAAGCAATCAAGCAGGTAATGAATTCAATCAAAATACATATGAAGAAATCGTGATGAATGCAGCGGGTAATGAATTCAATCAAAGTTCTTTTACAAATACTAATTACACTTAATATATTTTCTATTTCTGTAGAATGTGCAGAAGGGCACAAGCCCAGGAGAATATCGTCTATTTAAGGTGACACATACAAAGAAGGACGATTCTTGGGTTGATGTACGGTCGCAGCAAGTTAGAGTTAGGATTCGCTTCTAAAAACTTAATGAATATTTTTAATTTGCATACTTCTTATATTGATTCTATAACCATTTTTTTTATTTCTCCCAGCATGTATGGATAAACTGCTCTCCCAGGCATCATAGGCTGACTCTACTGATGGGGAGACGTCCGTCGAGCTTTCAACAGGAGTCTTAATGGGTATTCTCGGAAGTTGTTGGTGCCAAGCTACACGAACGTAGAGTATGGTCTAGGCACCAAAGCTTCCAAATACTTTTCCATTTCAGGCTTCTGTTTGCACTGTACCTGATTCGACGATATTCTTGCTGAGCACATTGATGAGATGAGGTGATCTATTATGGATCATGTTCGGCAGGAGTTCAACGAGTACACCATCGAGTTTCGACAATAGCATACGGCCTTAGACAGGCCATGGACAGACAGATCACGCATGAGATGCAGAAGTTGGTTTGAATGATGTCATAGAACTTTCGATCTTTTATATTCGATACATCATTGCCTCCATCACATGATCCAACACTGGATTCTTGATGTTATTTTTGTTTTGCTATTCTATATACATATTTGTTATTTATGTTTGATATATATAATGTGATGAGATTTATCTTTTTTAAATTAATGAAAAAATTTCAGGCTTGTTTTTATTAATTTCATGTTTATTTATAATATTAGTGCAAGCAGGTCTTTTTCATTTCATATCTCACTATTAAATGTACAAACAGGTTTAACTATTACTTTAAAAAAAAAAAAAAAAAAAATTTTAATACTGTGATGCCATTGCGATGCTTTCGCGTCGCTATATAGCGACATACAAAAAAGGCATTGCAAAAAAATAATGCAAAGGTTGCGACGCATTTAACGACACAATAGTTTGCATTACTAAATAACAAGCCGTTGCAATAAAAACCGGTTTACCGATCGAATGTTTAGCGATGAAGATTTTGCATCATAATGGCATCGCTAAGCCTATTTAGCGATGCATATTCATGTTTAGGGACATTTTTGGTGTCGCTAAAAATATAATTTCTTGTAGTAAAGAGAGCAAGGATAATATCTATTTAAATCAATTTTTAATTATATAATCAATGCAAAAAATCTATAAATTTTATGCATAAGATAACCTACTTAAGTCCATTCAAAACTATCATGATTTTCAATGCATTAAAATTCTAGACCTAGCCATTTTAAATCATGACCAAGTAAAACATATCGTGATTAAAAATAATATATCATATTTGATCCATAATTTTAAAATAATGCTACATCTATGCAAAGGCATGCTTATGTGGATCTTTAATTTCAAATATACTTTAAATACATGCATAATGCATAAATTTTTATATTTTTAATTTCAAACACCCATGCTACTTTCAAAATATATAAATGACTAAAGTTGAATAATATGAATCTCTAATAAAAATATGCATGTACAATGATAAAATGCTAGAGGCAGAAATAATGACATCTTTTAGATAAAATTGACTATACTCAGATACTTGATTAATTAATCGTCTAATTTTAATGACTTAGGGCTCCATTAACCTCCACCCATTACATAACTGTAAATTATTAATTTCATATCAAAATATTTTAATTAGGCTATATTTATATAGAACTTTCCTAAAGCTAATAAGTTTTGTTACTTGTTAGTATACTAATTTTTTAAAACTAATAGATTTTTTACTTCCATTAAGATACTAATTTTTTAAAGAAAATTAAAGCAATAAATATCAAATAAATATAAAAAAATAGATTGATAACCCCACCAAACTTCTAACTCGTTTAATATAAGCTTTCTTTTTTTGAAAAAACAAAGCATAAGAATTTAGAGAAATGTACCAAAAAATATTCTTGAATTATATGCCATAGAATGATATTTTCATAACTTTTTTAGAGTTCATTAGTATTAATATATATATATTAAATTGCTTGTAACTTTCTTAATTGAACTTCATTTCAAATAATTCAAAACTTTTTGCAAAGAGAGCTCAATGTTGGACATTACGAAGATTCATTAACTCAAACGTTTAAATTATATTAATTTTTAGTAAACTTATTTTTTTACTAATGGGTTGGAGGCATTGTGCTTATAAACAGCCCAAACCTCACTGTAGCGTGGTTTTGCTTGCAGACCCGAGAAAATGGGTTAACATCATAATTATCAACGAACAAACTATTCGAAATATTATAGCGGCGAGTATAAATTTTGAATGTGTCTATAGTTATATATACACGATGGGTATATTCATTTTTCAACACTTAATATTATTGATGTTCTTCTTATGATGCTTATATGCAATAGACAGATTTATAATATTTTATAATATTTAATATTATCAATATTCTTCAACTGATGTCAAGTTTTTAGTTATCATGGTTTTAGAGAGACTTCTTCTTGTGCATATTTTTTCAAATTTATATTTGAAGCAAATTTATATGTTCTGATTGTTTTTAGCAATTTCGCATCTGTATTTTTTGCATTGAAGAGAATGTATTTTTCATTCCTGTTCACTAGTTATAAATTGTGGGGATCCACTTTAGGAAGGGATTCATGTTTTACTTATTGGAGTCAACCAGTAGTACTATGAACTTAATTTTCTAATTAGAAATTATTGAAGAAATCATATTTTATGCTATCTTGCTTTAAAAAGATTGTTATGCATATAATATTTATTTGCATTTGATTATAATTATCATACTCCCTTCTTGTTATTTGCAAAAATCCTACAAAACCTTCAAATGGTATTATTGCTGGTCTTTTGGTTCTTAGTTATAGCTTATTTATCCTCACTCATGAGTTATTATATTGCTTTATCAATATCACGGGACATTTTGGTTTAGTTCAATATATAGAAAACTAAGGAGTGTGATGCATTAATTATTGGCCAATATTTAGTTAGGCTAACCCATCAAGAAAGATATTATTATGGATAATTTAAATGAGCATGAGAAAAGATCAACTTATTTCTCCATATGCGAATATATCACTTTGTCTACCATATTAAAGATTTGAGTCTTCAATTGACTTTATTAATTATCTGCATTTTATGCTATTATTATTCTTTAATAGTTTGAATAAGGCTTGTTCTTTATGGCTATGATGGTCCATTTTTTGAAGCAAGCACATTACTATTCAAAATGCATATTTGTTTAATTCTCTTATTTGAGGTCTAGTCCAAAAATAATGTTATCTCTTTGGAATTTGCCAAGTCTGAGAAGAATTAGGCAAATCAATTAACCAAGAGTTATCTAGGAGTGGAGTCCTAGATTCATCGGGCTTAAGTCCATTATTTGGTCACCAGCAGTGGATACCCAACCTATGTGATTAAAGATCCCATGAAGAAGATTCAATGTGGTAGAAACGAAGCTGATTGAGTGATCGCGTTAGAGCACAAATTTTAAAAAAAATTTCATCACATCCTTATGATGAGTGCTCTTATAAAGTGACAAAGTAAATTTGTGTAAGGTTGAGTCATACTCTTAATGGATCCGAGGTAGGTGATTTGTAGGGTATTGTCACAAATACCCTTGGAGGATTTACTTATATGAGAATTGTCATATTAGGCTATAACTAAAGGTTTGGGCTAACCTTAAAGAATTCTCATGAAAAATCAAGGTACTAAGCGTAAGGCCTTTAATATGCACTAACCGCTTAAACCCAATTGATCCATACTGTGTGTGTGATTAGTAGAAGTCTGAGTCAAGGACCAAGCTCAAGGTCTAAACCACTATGGTTCTTTCAGGTGTATACAATCAACACTAAGTGAGGTTCAAATCTAAAGGACACCTCACCTATTGCGCAGTATAAGATGCTCTAAAATTTATGTTATATTAATTTATTTTTTATTTAAAACTTTTGTAAGGGGTTGTTGGAAAAAAGTTTTAAATAACTAACAGTTGCGACTACGCGAGCGTTCCTTGGGCCACGGACTCGTTCGTGAACGTTGAGCAAGCGAGCGTTTGCTTGCCATAAATGTCCAAAAACGGCTTAAACAATTCAATTTTTAAGCTGTTTTATTTGGGGCTAATGGCTATAAGTCTTTAAGACCATTATTGGCTGAGTTGTTGGAGCTTTTATGGGTTAAACCTATAAATCAATCAAAGAATCCTTTATCTTTTATTATATTATTTTTATTGTTATATTGATCTTTTTCTGGGCATATGAAAGATCGGGGTCGAGTTGGGTCATTGTTAGAAAGATCGGTGGTCGAGCCGGGTCATTGTATCTGTCCGAAAGATCGGTGGTCGAGCCGGGTCATTGTACCTTAGGGACAGATCGCCAATAATCTACACGCATGAAGGGTAAAAATCTTGTCTAACATGCCTCGGTCATGGCTTGATTCATCTCTTCTTTAGTTTTTAATTATTTATATATTTAAATTTTTATATTATATTTCTAGCAATTTTTAGGACATTTTTTTGCAAGAACAAAATTATTTTCCAATAAAGGGCCAACATCTCAATTATCAACGAACAAACTCGTTACTTCGAGTTTCATAGCTCTTTTTCTCACTTCAGTGGTTCTTGCTTGCAGTTAGGTCAGTCTCTTCTCCTCCTCTCTGAAAACTAGATATTAGCATAAACCATCAGATCGATCTGCTTTTGTGATGTTTTTCTAATAAGTAGGAAGCTCGCTGTTGGGACTCTACAATCTCCATGGCTGTGAAGTTTCAAGCAGTTTGGTTGTCTAAAAGAATCTGTTGCGCTTTCGGGTTTGGATCTGAATTGTTGTGTACCATGATTGGAACGACTCTATTAGATAGTTTTAAACGTTTGATTTGCAGGTAGGATCGATAAAGATTGCTTATCTATTAGATAAGTGTGAAGAGACCCACTTGTTTTAAAACTCTTCTACCTACTAAAGATGCATGTGTTTTAGATACTACGCTTCCGAGAAAAAATCACAAAAGTGCACCAGTGAGGAAAAGAGAGCCTAAGTTTTAAATGTTTGATTTGGGATAAAGACCACTTGAAGTGTAGATAAGTGTGAAGATACCTATCTATCTGAAATACCAGTGGTTAGAGGATTTTGCATGGCAGAAAGGAAGGATCAAGAAGGTACGCAAAACTCCATAAAGATAGTTTGAAACTCTTGTTTTAGGAGCGTTTCAGGTTTGAGGTATGTTCATTGTATGCACACACAAGGTTCTTTTTATTTTTCTCTTTCTTTCATTCAAATGTCAACTGTGAGCGTGGACCAATCTTTTGCTCATTGAAAGGGTAGCTATATACATATATCCTGTGATGACAACTTATAACCACACAAACAAAAGAACACCACACTATTGACAACTACATATAATTCTCGCTAAAAAATAATATTTATTGTAGTCTAAGATTATCTAAAAATTTAAGTGAAACATTCCTCATCCAGCGAGCGAGCGGTGAAGTGTTTTCTGTTCTAACTTTGGTGCAGACTTGGAGTGTTATAGCGGCCGGTAGTGTATATTTTAGTGTATTTGGCATATAGTGCTGTCATCTTTTTTTCACTCGTCAAGCCCAATTTTAGTCGTATTATTTAATATGCATCCTAAGCCATCCTCGTATAACCTTTAACTCAGGCATTTACCTTGTAAGGTGAAAATGAAATAGAGTCAAGGATTAGTCATGGGGAGAAGAAACTAAAATGAAAAAGAATGTGTGCAAAGGATTAGAAGGGCAAACCCATCTTGTAATGGACTTGGTTTTCAGGCCCAGGGATCAAATATGAGTTTCAATTTGGAAAAGTCTTGTATCATCCTTCTATGTAACAAACCTGCATTAATTACGCAAATTGATCAATGCTAAAATTTAATAAATTTTATCATGCATTGTATGTGTATGGACGGTCAACCCATGCTTACTGCACCCCGCGCCAAGACTTTTCCGTCTCAAATTTGATCCTTGGGTTTTGACAAAGTTTGTTCCTCCACTCACCCTTCCTTCGTAAATGTATCATTATTTAAAAGCATTTGATCATTTCAGGCTTTGAAAATGGGTCAAACGAAATATAAAATTTCATGCACTTACTTCTAGAAACGTTATCTCTTAACTAATATTTTTTATAAACAGATGTTGTGAAAAACTTGGTATTGCTTAATAAGGGATTATAAATCTTAATTATCTGTCAAATGTCTTCCTTCCAAATCTAGGGAGAAATTATGGCATGAATTAAATTTAAATAAAGATAAGACTAACAAAGGACTATTAATATTAGAGGTGCTTACCTAAATTGTTGTGCCTATGAGAGAGAATAAAAAGTTACAGAGGTTATTTTCTCGCTTTTAAATTTTAGTTTCATTCAAACTTTAATTTTTTATTTAAAACAGTATCCTTTTGGTTACATTTTAACTCTAATACATACAAAAAAAAAAAAAAAAAAAACCTTAACTATAACCTGTTATCTAATTTTTATTAAGTAGACTTGCTACGTTTAAATATAACAAAGTTTGAGATTTAGTTGAGTTCACATTCACACGAGTTTCAGGATCATTATATTTTTTTATCTTTTTAAATTTTATAAATTTAAAAAAAGATAAATATTTAATTATAATTAAATATAATTAAATTATATATATATATATAATAATTTATGTAATAAAAAGATGGATGGAACATGCTAGAACTAACGTTGAGTTTGGTAAAGATAATCTATTCAGATTTATCGTAATTTAAATGGGCCCATCAGATAATTATGGGTTTTGAATTGCAATCAAGATTATCTATAGACATTATCTCATAAAGATTATGTTAGAAAGAATTTGATTATCCACATTATCAAGATGTAGTAAGCTGATAATTTTATAATTTTTTTAATAAAATTTTATTTTTGAACGACACAGAATTTAGTGTCTCCGATCAACACAACTTCTATGTAGATAAAACTTTTTTGTTATATACAAAATAGTATTTTTTTAATTTAAAATTATTAAATTTAAAAATTATCATTTATAACTATAATTTTTTAAATTAAATATAATAATATATAAATTTTTAATAAATTTAATTTAGAAGTATTTTAGGAATTAAATGTTATATGATTGATAAACTATCGTTTAAATATAGTAATTAATATTACTAATAATCTATTAATAATTTATCCTGTAAACAATTCATGTTATCATTTTGTAGCGTCCAACCATGAAACTGCACCGATCAGGAAACATCCCAGCGTAGCGAGTTTTACTGCTTTCCGCCAACTCACGTCTCTGTCGATTTGTTAGGGGTAAGCCGTAATCGCAAGTCGACGGTGAGATCGAGAGAGATCAAATCAAAGAGAATGGCGACATGGGCGAGTAGGGCCTTCCCCGCGTCGTGCATTCGCGCCGAGGGCACTTCGCTCACCTAACATCCGTCCTACGTATAAACATCGTTTTGTACCGTCCGATCCGGAAACTTCCAACGGCTCAAAATCTCTGAACTTCTCACGCACCACCCCTCCTCCACTTGGGTTGATCAAATCACCCCACGTGTCCACTCCACTTCGTAATATAAATTCCCTCTTCCTAAAAATATAAAGCCCTTCACCGAACAACTTCCTGCAGCGAGTTCCATTGCTTTCCGCCACCTCGGAGCTCTCTCTCTCTCGATTTGATTTAAGCGCTTGCAGTGCTTTGGAGGTAATCCGTAATCGAAAGTGGGCGGTGAGATCGAGAGAGATCAAATCAAAGAGAATGGCAAAGGGAGTCTTCTCCGCGGCGTCGTCGTGCCTCAGCGCCGAGGGCACTTCGCGCAGCCTCTCGCCGCGGCCGCGCTACCCGTCGATGCCGAAATACCCCAAAGGGGCGAACGCCGCAGCGGCCGGTGCCGGCGACCACGATGCGTCGCCACAGGAGGAGAAGGAGCAAAAGGTGGCATTGTTCTCGGTGCTCGGGATGACGTGCGCCGCCTGCGCCGGATCGGTCGAGAAGGCGATCAAGCGGCTCCCGGGGATCCACGACGCCGCCGTCGACGTTCTCAACGGCAGGGCCCAAGTCATCTTCTACCCCGCCTTTGTTTCTGTGAGTCCTCCTCCGTACTTCTTCTACGCTGGCTTTGTCGTCAGTGAAGGATTATTTGTTAAAGTATGGATTATTTGGTGAAGTATGGATTATTTACTGTTCGTATTTCCGAGCTGGTTTGATGTTCCGCATCTGGATTGGGACCAGAACTGCCTTTTTCTTTACAAAATTCCATACTTTTTTAATGGTGGGTGCAATGGTCCAACAACCACCACAGCTGTAAAGATTGGTTACGGTAATGAGTGGCTAATACGTATTAAATGCGCTTAGAGTGGACTCATTGCAGCTTAAGCTTAAAGCATGAGAAATCTCGAAACTTTTGCTATAAATAATAATAACTTTACAAAAACTCATCGGGTTCAGTAAAGTCCTTGCGACTAGTTTTCTTTTATTTGCATGAAAATTGAAATGTTATGCGCAAAGAGGAATCAGCACAGAGTTTTGACTGATTAACAATAGTAGCAAAGTCTTAATCATAAATTGGTTGAAGTCACTTACATAAATCCTTTTTCCTGATTCAACTTAATTTTGAGTTAATTATATATTTTTTTAACATTCAAAGATTTTAAATCTTTTTTTTCATAATTTTTGGCCCAATTCTACCTCTTTTCCCTTCTATATGTATCATGGTTTAATATGTGACTTGCATATTTAATGTGCATAATTAATTTTTAGATAGTAGCACTGAGGACTACATTTGACTGTGTACATATTTCCTCAATATAATACCCAACTTCAAAATTTGCTGCCAGAATATAATCTTTTGAGAAATTTCTACTTTATCAACATCTGGGAGCCATTTTACTTTTTGGATTGTCTTGCCATACATGATGTTACCCATTAATTAGTAATGTAATGTCAACCAAAATCTGGACATTTTCTTAATCATAAGTGAGATATATTCGTCTAATGATGGAGAGTACTTGAACTTCATCATTTTGTTGCTTTGTCTTTATCTCCGTTCCTGTTTCATAAGTCCAGATTCTACAATTTAAATGGTATGAATGATTGCATCTCCCAGGAAGATAAGATTAAAGAAGCCATTGAAGATGTTGGATTTGAAGCTGCATCGATCAAAGAGGAGGATAAAGAAAAGTCTACTCTTATATGCAGATTGCGCATAAGAGGAATGACTTGTACCTCTTGCTCGAGCACCATTGAATCCTCTTTGCAAGCTGTTGCTGGTGTGCAGAAAGCTTTAGTAGCCCTGGCAACCGAAGAAGCAGAGGTCCACTACGATCCTAAGCTTGTAAGTGCCAGCCAACTTTTGGAGGCAGTTGAAGACACTGGTTTTGAAGCTATACTCATTACCACAGGGGAATATAGGAATAGAATAGAGCTCAAAGTTGATGGTGAACTTGATGGAAGATATATGTCTATGGTTAAAAATTCTCTAGGAGCAATCCTTGGAGTTGAAGATATAAACATTGATCCTGCGCTTCACAAAGTTACTGCATGTTACAACTCAGATCAGACAGGTCCTCGGAATTTCATTGAAATTATCGAATCAACAGGCTCTGGACATCTCAGGGCATCGATATACCCAGAAGGAGGGGGAAGGGAACTCCACAAGCATGAGGAGATAAAGCAGTGCTACCGATCCTTTCTTTGGAGTTTGGTGTTCACAATCCCAGTCTTTCTCACATCTATGGTGTTTATGTATATCCCAGGTATTAAACATGGACTAGATAAGAAAGTTGTCAACATGTTGAGCATTGGAGAGCTTTTGAGATGGATATTATCTACTCCCGTCCAGTTTATAATCGGCCGAAGGTTCTACATTGGTGCCTACAAAGCCTTGAGATATGGGTCTGCAAATATGGATGTGTTGGTTGCCCTTGGCACAAATGCTGCATACTTTTATTCACTCTATTCAGTGCTCAGAGCAGCAACTTCACAAAATTTCAAGGGGACTGATTTTTTTGAGACCAGTTCAATGCTTATCTCATTCATTCTCCTTGGAAAGTATCTTGAGATCTTGGCTAAGGGTAAAACATCAGAGGCCATCGCCAAACTCATAGATTTGGCACCCGAAACTGCAACACTTTTAACTTATGACACTGAAGGAAATATTGTAAATGAAAAAGAGATCGATAGTCGATTGATACAGCAGAATGATGTGATTAAAGTATTGCCTGGTGGCAAGGTGGCTTCAGATGGTTTTGTTATATGGGGTCAGAGCTATGTCAATGAGAGCATGATAACTGGGGAATCACAACCTGTTGGAAAGACGAAGGGTGATACTGTGATTGGTGGGACCATGAATGAAAATGGTGTGTTGCATGTGCAGGCAACTCATATTGGATCGGAGAGTGCTCTATCACAGATTGTTCATCTTGTTGAATTGGCACAAATGGCCAAAGCTCCTGTGCAGAAGTTTGCTGATCGCATTTCTAAGTATTTTGTGCCTCTTGTAAGTAAATTTGCATTCCCTTCTTTTTCCTCTATTTATCAGTTGAACTTTTTCCTCTGGTAGAGGAGGTCTTAGCTGTCCTGAGTGACAAAATAAGGGGTTTCAGTGGTACCCTTCCATAGAGTAACACTAAAGTTGATAATTCCCAACTTTTGTCTTGGATTTAAAAGGTGAACACTTTTGCAATACTGACCTCCAAACATTTTTGGTGTTGTATTCAGGTAGAGATTTTTCTTGTCAATTATGATTCATCCCTGTTATTCAGTTTATGTGATGACTGTTACTTTGTGTTTCCTCTCTTGAGGAAGGGATTCTAAGCTCTTTTTGCCCCTCCATATACTATCTTGACACCACTCATTAATAGCATCAGTGTTGTCAAAGAGCACCTTAGACATTAGCAAGGGTTTTACCAAATCAACATTATCTATTTTGAAAAGAAAAAATAATCTCTCTCTCTCTCTTTCGCCTGTATTTATGAAAACAACCTGTTATCTGGTATGCTGGCTTTCAGTGCTATTACTGAACTATCTTTGTGAATAAAAAAACAAAGCATACACTACTTTTAATTATTCCATGGATAAATATATAAAATATCTTGGACAAAGATGATTACTTTTTTTAAATTATCCAGGTTATCATTCTTGCATTCTTTACCTGGCTTGCGTGGTTTTTAGCTGGAGAGTTCAACGGCTACCCAAAATCTTGGATACCATCTTCCATGGATAGCTTTCAACTTGCTCTCCAATTTGGCATATCAGTTGTGGTCATAGCCTGTCCATGTGCCCTTGGCCTGGCAACTCCAACAGCTGTCATGGTTGGTACTGGAGTTGGTGCTTCTCAAGGTGTGCTGATTAAAGGGGGACAAGCGCTGGAGAGTGCACATAAGGTCTGTATGACTGGCTTTTCTGATTTTTTTTCCTTATTACTGTTAAGTGCCTCATCTTTCTAATCCTGTGGAGTTGAATATTTCCTGCTAAATGGTCACTGCACATGCTCAGCAATGGCTGATCTGGACATTTATAATACCTCAAGTGACACCATTCCTGAGACCTCATCAACTCAATTTATGTCTACCTGGTTTCTGCAACATGAAGGGGTTTGGTTGGAGAATATTCTTATGTACAGATCATTCAATGGCTTGTCCAATTTATTACAGTTGGGGTCCATCTTGAAGTTGTTTACAGAAGTACAGCACATCAGCCGACCCTTACAAATAATTGGTAAATATATTAGGGTATGGCATGCTATGAGAAAACTACAACAATTGACTATTCAGAGTCATGCCATTAGATTTTGGTAAGGGGGGCAAGGACTCATGTCTAGTGGAGTTAGAGTAGTGCATTAAAAAAATATGCAATAACGAAAAGCTCATAAACTTCCTGGCTCCCTGTTGTGCAGCTTGAATATACTGAATTGAATTGGGTTGAAATTGGGCTCATTCAGGCTGGCCATTTTTTGGCCCAAATGAACTAGTTTGGGTTAGCTGGATAGGTTTTGGGCCAGGGTCAGACTTAGAGTTTCATAATATTTTTCGGATCTCGACCCAACCCAAAATCCAAAAAAAAAAAAAATCAGACTCAGCTCAGGCGTAGCCTGACTCGGCTCGACCTACTTCTAGCCATAGCACATATATGCATGCTGCAATCCACATATCCATTATTCCATTTTATGAGTGTAAATATTATTTTACAATATACTTTGTAGGTGGCAAAGCGACATAAGCTTGAATGAGAAGTTCAATTTTTCAAACATAAAGGGTGAATGGATATTTTGTCATATTCTATATACTGCCCTTCTTATTGGATCAGAATCTTGAAAATTTTGAGCTACACATGTTCTCCCTTCACCCTTTGAGTATAGAATGTTGCATGTTTTCTTCTCTCTTTGATTATATCATAGGTATTGGGTTCAATATATAAGAAACTATGATGATTTTAAATGATAAATAGTGAATAATAAGGAGGTAAGAAGTTCATTGCTCAAAAGAAAAATAAATAACAAATCTGAATAGTAGAAATGACCTAAGAGAACTCAAATGGAAGTCCTGAGAAGGATATGAAACGTCTTGCCCTCACCAAGATAAACCCAGATATACGGGTAAAGATTGTTGGTTGAGATGCAGCATAGTTTTCGAATGACATTAGCAAATAAATATATTAGTCAATGTCAAACAGGGCTAAAACAAAAGTATAAAACAGATAGAAGTGGACAAGCTCTGTAGAAAGATTACTACCTTGCGGTTAGACATTGGTTGTGTTGAAGGGTAGAATCGTCATTGCATGGATAATCGTGCGAAAGGGCTAGGATTAGCTCCATCCCTCCGCCCGCTATGATATGCCCCCGAGGAACAAGCTAAACTAATGTGGTCCGGCAGGCCATGCGACCCCTGACTCATTTTTTTTGGATTCCCATAGCCCAACCTTTCCGAACTACCTGTAACTCAACTTTCCCCGAGCCACCTATAGCTCGGCCTCTCTGAGCTCCCATAGCTCGATTTTTTTCGAGCTGCCTATAGCTCGGCTTCCCCTAGCTTCCCACAGCTCGTTTTTCCCGAGCCTCCCGTAGCTCGGTTTCTTCGAGCTTCCTATAGCTCGGGTTCCTCAATTTACTGATGATTCGTTTTTCTCCGAGCTACCTATAGCTCGGCTTCCCCCGAGCCTCCCATGACTCGGCTTTCTCCGAGCTTCCCGTAGCTCAGCTTTCTTCAAGCTTTCCGTAGCTCGGTTCTCCCCGAGCTTCTCATAGCTCAGCTCTCCCGAGCTTCCCGAAGCTCGGATCCTATGAGCTCCCATAGCTCGGCTTCCCCGAGCTACCTATAGCTTGGACTTCCTGAGTTTTCACAGCTCGGTTTCCCCGAGCTACCTGTAACTCAGCTCACCTTCCCTCGAGCTTCTCGTGACTTGGCCTTCCCTGAGCTTCCCGAAGCTCGGTTTCCTCGAGCTTCCACAGCTCGACTCCCATGAACAATCCACGATTCGACACTCACCTTCGTGGAGCCCGACGCGGGAGAGCCTAGGCCCATCTTTACAGAATCACAAACAAAGAATCATGTTGAAGAGTGGTCTAGGGCCTAATATAACTACCTGGGACCTACACATCTATCAGATCTCAGGCCATCAAAGAGCTCTCCTAGCCGTCAATCCCTCAACGAACAAGATACGGATCCCATCGGCCTTACAACGGCCTGATTCGATTCATTCCCGTATCCTAACAACCTTCGAACCTTCCAGAAGGCGCTCAAGATCCAGGTGATTGCCTATAAATACGACACCCCCAGATTCTCTCAAGTATGCGCTCATAGCCCCTGGCTCACTCTCACTCTCACTCTCCCTCTCCTCCACTGCTCGTCGGTGCCTCCTCCCTGGAGCTCCCGATCGGCCACCCCTGGAGAGACTTCCTGGAGAGATCCCTCTCCCCACTTTCTGTTGATCACCGATCCCCACTGACTTGAGCGTCGGAGGGTCTTCCACGGAGGGCCATCCCCCAACGCCTCTCGCGCGAGGACTTATGTGCAGGTCCGCCCAGGAAGAAGCCCAGACCAGGAGATCGACCGTGCCCGAGTCAGAGGACGGATCCCGGCGGCAACAGATTGGCGCTAGAGGAAGGGGCCTCAAGTCCCGTTAAAACTTGAAGAAAGGAGACAAGGATCTCGATCTGGAGTAGAACCTCTCCAATGGCTAATCGGAGAAGAGAAACCTCTGAAGCCTAGGACCAGGTCGTCACTCAAAGACCTAATCCGACAGGCAACACGGCGCCGCAGCCTCCACCAATTGAGACCCCATCACCACCAGCCATCCCGGTGACCCAGGACTAGTTCGCTACACTGGTCCAGCAGGTCCAAGCCCTGACCCACCTGGTTCAGGAGCGTTTCGCAGCTGCCCCTGTTCTGCACCTTCATAGGGAGGCCGCAGCTCCTTCCTCTCCGGCCACCTCCTCCTCTGGTCCGCATGGAGCCACGGACCCCCCCACACCGACCCAAAGGGAACAAACTGGTCCCACGAGGCAGCTGTAATAGGGATCCTCCCAGATCTTGATGAGCCCGGACCCTTTCCCCGGTGTCCTCCCGCCATGATTCAATGCCGTCCTTGCGCTCTCCCCGCCCAGCTCCTCTCTTACTTCTGAAGAGGAGATCCGTCGACAAATCCGGAAGATGCGTCAGGAACTGGATGCCGCCAAGCAGGCCCATCCGCCTCAGCCCAAGGCGGAGCAGGGCATCCCTTTCTCCGAAGGGATCATGGAGGAAGTGATTCCCTCCCATGTCAAACTACCCGCCGTCGAGCCCTACCACGGCTCTTCTGACCCGGATGATCATCTCAGCAGCTTCCGGTCAATAATGATGTTCCACGGAGCATCCGACGCAATCCTCTGCCGCACCTTCCCCTCCACCCTCAGAGGATCTGCCCGAACCTGGTTCAACGCCTTGAAACCAGGTTCCGTTGATTCGTTCGACGAGCTGAGCCATCTTTTTATTGGCCAGTTCGTCAGTAGCCACCATCACCGGCGGAGATCGACTCCCTCTCCGAAGTTAAGCAGAGAGGGGGAGTCCTTGAGAAACTACCTTGGCCGCTTCAACAAGGCCATGCTAGAGGTGGACCACCTTAATCATGAGGGGCTATGTCTGCCTTGGCGGGGGAGTTTCGAAGGAGAGCGACTTCTACCTGGCGATGGAAGTCAGCTACCCCCAAACCTCTCTGATATGATGGCCCTGGCAGACAAATACGCCAGGGTCGAAGAATCGCGGAGAGTTGCCCATGCCAAGCTGGCGAAGAAGAAAGAACCCAAAGGTCCTGACAGGCACCGACCCGTCCGTCGGCCAAGTCCACCTCGTCGCCAAAGAGCTCCCCCACCGCCGCCGAGAATCGCTCCCAGAGCCCGCCCAGGCGATTCGACCGGTACACTCCGCTCACTGTACCCAGGGCGTAAATTCTCATGGAGATAGAGCGCCAGCTCCCCGGCCAGCTCCTCTCCGAGGGAACCCAACCCGGAGGGACCCCGCCAAATACTGCCGCTACCACCGGGAGCATGGCTATGACACTGAGGAATGCTGGCAGCTGAAAAATGAGATTGAGAGGCTGATTCAACGGGGCCGACTGAACCAATTCAGGAGGGCACCCGAGCTAGGGCAAGGGGGGATTGCCAGCCCGAGCTTCAACAACCCCCTCCTCTACCAAATCCGCCTGTAATCGGCCACATCAACATGATCGAGGAGGCCGGCGGCTCGAGCTCCAGAAATGATGACGAAGGATCGGCGCCAAAGAAAGCGCGGATGGGCGAGCTCTCCTTCTCCGATGACGATCTCCGAGGGATAGTTTCCCCATGACGATGCACTAGTTGTATCCCTCAATTTAAATGACTATGATGTAAGCCGGATCCTCGTTGACAGTGGAAGTTCTGTGAATGTTTTGTACCTCGATGTGTTTGCCAAGATGAGACTGCTCATGGAAAACCTTCGAGCCGTGGATTCCACCCTAATGGGATTCACAGGCGACGTCGTCATCCCGGAAGGGGTCGTAACCTTAACGGTTCGCGCGGGAACCTGGCCCCTTGTGGCCACTGTTCACACGGACTTCCTAGTAACTAAACTCAGGTCGCCCTACAACGCAATATTTGGGATACCCGGCCTGATGTCCCTCAAGGCAGTTGTCTCCATCCCGCACCTGTCTATGAAATTTCCCACTAGGCGGGGAGTTGGAGTTGTCCAAGGAAGCCAAACCATGGCTCGATAGTGCTTCGTTACTAGCCTACAGTCTAGAATGCCGGAGGTTGACGGGCTGGACGCTCGGGAGGATTTCATCGAACAGCGGGGAGAACCAGCCGAGGAACTGGAAGAAGTGCCGCTAGACGAGGCTCGTCCCGACCGAACCATAAAGATTGGGTTGCTACTGAAAGGCGAACCTCGGTAGGAGCTGATCAACTTCCTCCGGAGTAACGCCGACATGCCGGGAATCAGTCCTGAGGTCCTCGTCCACCGCCTTAACATGGACGAGATGTACCGGCCCATCAAACAAAAGAAGAGGAGCTTTGCCCCAGAGCGGCAGAGGGCCATTGAAGAGGAGGTTGATAAACTCATCAAGACAACTTCGTCCGGAAGGTAAATTACCCGAACTGGCTATCGAATGTCGTCATGGTGAAGAAGTCGAACGGCAAGTGGCGGATTTGCATCGACTTCACCGACCTCAACAAAGCATGCCCGAAGGACAGCTTCCCTCTCCCCCGGATTGATCACTTATGGACGCCACCTCGGGTCATCAAATGCTGACATTCATGGACGCATACTCCGGCTACAACCAGATTCGGATGGCCCCCGAAGATGAAGAAAAGACCGCCTTCATAACCGACCGAGGTACTTACTGTTACCGTGTTATGCCTTTTGGTCTTAAAAATGCAGGAGCCACCTACCAAAGGCTGGTCAACAAAGTATTCAAGGACCAAATCGGCCGGAACATGGAGGTGTATGTCGATGACATGCTGGTCAAAAGCAAGAAGCATCACAGCACGTCGAGGACCTCTCGGAGAGCTTTGCAACACTGCGCAAGTATCAGATGAAGCTCAATCCGACCAAGTGCGCCTTCGGCGTCAACTCCGGGAAGTTCCTCGGCTTCATGGTCTCCCAGCGGGGCATCGAAGCTAACCCCCAGAAGATCCAAGCTCTCCAACAATGGCGCCCCGGCATCTATTAAAGAAGTCCAGCGCCTAACCGGGAGGATAGCGGCCCTAACCGCTTCGTGGCGCGTCAGCCGAGAGATGCCTCCCCTTCTTCAAAACTCTCCGATCGGCCTAAGAACTTCCAGTGGACCCCCGAGTGCCAAAAATCATTTCCAAGATCTCAAGAAGTACCTCGGCTCTCCCCCACTCCTCCAGTCCAAATCCTAGAGACACTATTCTATATATGGTTGTTTCAGAAGGTGCCGTTTGCTCGGTGCTGGTCAGGGAAGAAAACAAGGTCCAGAAGCCGATCTACTATGTCAGTAGGCTGCTCCGCGACGCGGAGACAAGGTACAGCCGATTGAAAAGATGGTGTTGGCCTTGATCACCTCAGTTCGGAAGCTGCGGCCGTACTTCCAAGCACATTCTGTGACAGTCCTGACTGACCAACCCATCAAGGCGGTGGTCCACCGCCCGGAGACATCAGGGAGAATGACCAAATGGGCCGTCGAGCTAAGCGAGCATGACATACATTTTCAGCCTCGCCCGGCCATCAAAGCTCAAGTGCTAGCCGATTTCCTCCTCGAGTGTACCATCCCAGAGGACGGCTCCACCCCCGACTCCCGAAGGAACCAAACTGGCGCCCGGTGGCTCCTCCATGTCGACGGGTCATCCAACGCCCATCACTCCGGTGCGGGCTTGGTTCTCACCAATCCGGAGGGGATGACCTTTGAATATGGCGTCCGATTCTCCTTCCCGGCCTCCAACAACGAAGCCGAGTATGAAGCCCTTGCTGGCTGGTCTCCGATCGCCCGCAACCTTAAGGTGGAGAAACTTAATGCCTTCACCGACTCTCAGCTGGTGGCCGGCCATGTCGAGGGGAGTTTGAAGCTCGGGAACCAAACATGATCCGATATCTCCAAGAGGTGCGAGCCTACTCTCCCATTTTCCGAGTTTGAAATTATTCAGATTCCTAGATCTGAAAATGCCCGTGCCGACCTACTCTCCGGCTGGCAACCGCGGAGTCAATGGATGCCGAAAAAATTCCACCTGGAGACCTTGGAGAGACCCAGTATCGCGGAAGCCGACCGAGTGATGCAAGTTGAGGCCGAGCCATCCTGGTTCGACCCCATCCTGAGGTACCTCAAAGAAGGGTCGCTTCCGTCCGACCGAAGAGAGGCCAGGAAGGCTGAAGCTGCAGGCCACCCATTATGTGTTGATCGATGATCACTCTACAAGCGGTCCTTCTCCATTGCTTGTCTTCGCCCATCGAAGCAGATTATGCCCTCCACGAGGTGCATGAAGGGATTTGCGGCAACCATCTGGGAAGCCGGTCCCTATGTCACAAGGTGCTACGCAAGGCTACTATTGGCCGACCATGCAGAAGGATGCGGACGACCTTGTCCGAGCCTGCGACCCTGCCAGAGGCACTCAAGCATCCAGAGGCTCCCTCCGCCAAGCTAGTTCCCGTATCCTCCGCTTGGCCCTTTGCCAAGTGGGGGATGGACATCCTCGGCCCATTCCCGCTGCCACGGGACAGCGGAAATTTCTATTCGTCGCCATCGACTACTTCACCAAATGGGTCGAAGCGGAAGCGGTTGCACAAATAACCGAAGCACGGGCCAAGGACTTTGTATGGAGGTCCATCATCTGCCGTTTCGGCCTCCCCACACTATAATCACCGATAACGGCAAGCAATTCGACAATCCAAAGTTCCGCCAGTTCTGCGAAGAGCACGGAATCCGTCACCACCTTACTCGGTCGGGCACCCACAAGCCAACGGAGCGGCCGAAGTAACCAACAGACTTTCCTCCAAGGGATCAAAGCTCGCCTCTCCAGAGCCCGAGGCAGGTGGGCAGACGAGCTGCACCATGTCTTGTGGGCCTATCGCACCACCCAAGAGTCCCACAGGCGAGACCCCATTCCGAATGGCCTTCGGCACAGAGGCCGTTATCCCTGTGGAGATAGGTCTCCCATCGCTGCGGGTGGAAAGCTACTCAGAGGAAGCCAACGAGGAGCAACTCCGCACCAACCTCGATCTGATAGAGGAGGTCAGAGAGAAAGCCCGGATCAGAGTAGCTGCCTATCACAGAGGGTGGCCCGTACCATGCCTCCAAAGTCAAAGGGAAAGCTTTCCTTGCCTGGCGACCTCGTCCTCCGGAAAGCTTTGTCTCCAAACCGCTGGAGCAAGGAAAGCTGGCGCCAAACTGGGAAGGCCCCTACCAAGTGGCGGAGATTGTTGACTGGGGACCTACAAGCTGCAAGATCTAAGGGAAGATCTATCCCTCGGACATGGAATTCGGACAATCTCCGTAAGTACTACAATAGGGTACGTCCTCTACATGCCCACTCCCATAAATTTTTGTCAACACAATATTTTATAATTCATGACATAAATCACCACAAGTTATATCATCAAAAATCGTGAAAAGAAATAGATGCTGCTCACAATCCTCGGCACGACCGAGTTACATGTTCAAGCAGGAAAGTTCTCCGAACCTCAGCTGGGCCGAGCAATAAATCTTCGAACCTCGGCTGGGCCGAGCAACTAATCTCCGAACCTCGGCTGGGCCGAGCAACTTCTCCGAACCTCGGCAGGACCGAGCAATAATTCTTCGAACTAAAGTTCCGGCAAAAAACCAAAGCACGCAGGCCCCGATTAAAGCCGAAGGACTTCCAAACAGTCCCCAGAACTTCGGCCAGTTAAAAAAAAAAAGCACACTGTGCAAAACCGTCAACAGACACAAAGTATGTGCCTTCAGCAAACCCCTAAAAGGTTCGACAGGCCCTACATGACCGGCCGCGAACCCCAGGCAAAGTTGGGAAATCCTCCCTTTGCTACTAAAATCCCTGGGCAATGCCCCTATAACCTATCGCCCAAAACGCCTGTCTCAAACAAAGCCATGACTCAGCGCGTAAACCAATGAAGCCACCCAGGCTCCCCGACTATTCAAGCAAAAACGAATGGTTCTTCTTTGAGCTAAACGACGATCTCAAAAAATAAGAGGTTGTCAAAAAAGGCATTTTTCATTGATTAGAAAAGTAAATACAAAAAGAGAAGGAGAAAATACAAAAAGAAAGAAAGCGGCCCTCGCAGGGACCTAACGCCTTCCCCCGGGAGCTGCCGAGTCTTCCACATGGCGGGACATTCTGGCGACTTGCTAGCGGAGGGATGCAATCTCCTCCTCCTGCCAATGTATGACTCGGCAAAGGGCCTCGGTCTCCCTCGCAGAGACGGCAAGATACTCCTCAACAACCTTCTCAAGCCGCTCGTGGCTTGCGAAGGTTGATGCTAGGGCCAGGCCATCAACCACGACGGTGGGGCGACTCCCCTTGGAGCCCCTAGGGCCGTTGATCACTACGCCTAAACTATCAGGTGATTGCTCTCCACCTTGAAAGCCATGTTGAGAGCTGTTGAGAGGCTAACCAAAAGGACGGTGAATGCTGGCACCCCTCTCATCCGTATTTATACTCCTCATGAGAGTATCTCGATTAGTCAGGTCATAAATACCGACCCATGGGAATTCACCACGTGTTGCCGCTTTAACTGGCGACCACAGGACCCGAAGGGCCATGCCCCTTCCCGAGCAAGATCGGTAAATGTCGATGAATTGTTCGGGAACCCCCCTCCTTCTCTAGAAACGGGGTACCTCCCGATGTGCCGAGCCCTCGCAGTAAATGCCCTCAATACTCCCCCAAGCTCTCTTAAATCGGCCGCCCTTTGGAAAATGTGAAAAAGAAAGAGCGTCGGCACTTGACGATTGTTGACCCAATTGAGGATTTTGATGATTAACAAAACTATTTGAGTATAACATTTGAAGTTACTAATGATTTTGATTAAGTTTTTCAGATTATAAGTCTACTTGATAATCAAAATCAAGAGTCAAATCAAGTTCTGGTTCGAATCTAATGTCAAGGTAAGATTGCAGACATTAGAGTCGACACATGGAATCGCAGAGTCGACTCCAGAAAATGGCACAGACTTAGAGTCGACTCCGGACTGTAGAGCCGACTCTATCAGAAAAAACAGAACGATGGATTTTCAGGCCACGACTTAGAGTCGACTCCCAGACTGTTAGAGTCGACTCCAGAAGAATTTTGTGTCGACCCCAGAAAAGTCAGAGACGACTCCAGATCGAGCGGATTAAATAATTTCGAGTTAGAGCCGACTCCAGAAAAGTTAGAGCCGACTCCAGAATGTCAGACACGGCTCCAGAACTGTCAGAACGACTCTAAACTTTATCTTTATCTATTTTAATCCCAACGGCTATTGTTATTTATGGATCTAATCCTTCTTACACTTGTTTCTAACGGATAGTTTCAAACTATTTATGGATTAATCGGATCTATAAGAAGAGGGTTTGTTGCATCCAAAAAAAAAAAAGACAGAAAGAGGCAAAAAGAAAAGAATAGAGAAAAATCTTTGAGATCTATCAGAAAAGAAAAGAGGGAAAACTTGTAAGGAAAGATCATACTGATTCCCCAAAAGAAGAGAGAGAGATTCCAAGCCTTTGCTGTTCTATTTAAGAAATCTCAAGAGAAGAAGAAGCCCTAGTTTTCTGATCTTCTGAGTCTCAAGAGCATCTTGAAGGAAGATCCATTCAAAGGAAGAGAAGGAAGAAGCCACCAAGATCTGCGAATCAGGCTTTGATTCCTATCTCTTATTATTGTTTCATTATTGTATATTTGCTCATTGAAGGAGCTGTTTGTTTTGTAAAACAAATATTGTTTGCTGGGTCAATCTGGTGATTGATTCAGTTGAGGCTGTTAGCCTTGTGCAAGCATTAGCTTGTGGTGATAGGTTTTGTGCTGGTGAGCCTTGAAAACCAGCTGGGTTCGTTGTGCACCCGGAAAACAACAAGTTCGAGTTGTGAGCTTGCAAAACAACTCTGCTGTAATCAGATTGATTATAGTGTGGACCCAAGAGGTACTTGGGAGTGGACGTAGGTGTAGGTACACCGAACCACTATAAAATCTCCTGTGTTTGCCGTGATTGTCTCTTTATCTTCAACTCTCTATTTGTGGTTGTTTAGTTTTAATTTGTGAATCTAAGTTTTTATTTCCGCTGGGGGTTATCTTTCAAAAGAGTTTAAATTTTTGAAAAACCCAATTCACCCCCCCCCCTCTTGGGTTGCTATCTGGACCAACAATTGGTATCAGAGCTAGTGCTCATTTGATTTGATCTAACGATCAAGAGTCAAAGATCCACATGGCAACTCAAGCTGGTTCATCTTTTTCCGAAGGCCAATCTACTAATAGACCACCCTTATTTAATGGTTCAAACTATGGTTATTGGAAGGCTAGAATGAAAATTTCATTCAAGCACTTGACTATGATCTATGGAGTATTATAGTCAATGGACCACACACACCCACTGCTAGAGTTAATGGCATGGAGATTCCTAAACCGGAAACGGAATGGGATGAACATGATAAAAAATTGGCACAACTCAATGCCAAAGCAATGAATGTTTATACTGCTCATTAGATGCAAATGAATTCAATCGCATATCTATTTGCATTTCTGCTAAGGAAATCTGGGATAGACTTGAGGTTACCCATGAGGGAACAAATCAAGTCAAGGAATCCAAGATTAACATGCTAGTTCATAAATATGAATTGTTTAAAATGGATGCATGTGAATCTATTGCTGATATGTTTACAAGATTTACTGATATAGTTAATGGTTTAAAAAGTCTTGGTAAATCTTATGATAATTCTGATCTTGTGAGAAAGGTTTTGCGTTCCTTGCCTAGGACTTGGGAAGCTAAAGTGACTGCAATACAAGAGGCAAAGGATCTAAGTACCCTACCCCTAGAAGAACTATTGGGATCCTTGATGACTCATGAGCTTCAAATTAAGCAACATGTTGATGATGATGAGTCAAAGAAGAAGAGAACTATGGCTCTTAAGATTTCTGAATATATGGAAGAGCCTCATGAATCTGAAGATGAAAGTGATGATGAGGACATGGCACTCATCACAAGAAATTTAAAAGATTCATGAAGAAGAAGAAGTTTGAAAAGAAAAAGCCCTTTGCAAGAAAAGATGAGGACAAGGGCAAAGAAAAAGAAGTTATTTGCTTTGAATGTAAAAAGCGGGTCACTTTAAATCTGAATGCCCTCAACTAAAGAAAGGCACCCGGAAGTTCAAAAAGAAGGCAATGATGGCCACATGGAGCGATTCGGAAAGCTCAAGTTCCGAAGAAGAAGAAAAGAGTGAAATGGCCAATCTATGCTTCATGGCGGACAATGATGAGGTAAGTCCGAGTTTTCTTGATGACTTCACTTTCGATGAATTGCATAGTGCTTTTTATGAATTAATGGATGATTTTGCGAACCTAAGTTCAAAGAACAAAGATTTGAAAACTCAAATGCAAAAACTATCCTTAGAAAATGAAAAGCATGTTGTAGATAAAGAACTTTTGATAAAAGAAAAAGAAAGTTTGAAAAATGAAGTTGATAGACTTAAGCCTATAGTTGATAAATTTACTCTAAGCTCTATCAAACTTAATATGATTTTGGAAAATCAAAAGCTGTTTTTGATAAAGCTGGATTAGGATATAATCCACTTAAAAAGCAAAAATCTTTGAAGAATATTTTTATACATGCTGAAAAATCATCAAATATTACTTGTTTTAAATGTGGAAACAAAGGACATAAATCATATATGTGTAAATCTCCACATAATAAGAAAAGATGATTTGGGTTCCCAAAGGAACAATATTTAATGCATCTAACCATGAAGGACCCAAGAAGGCTTGGGTACCTAAAATTAAGACATGAATGTTTTGCAGGAGTGTCTTGCAGCCATCAGACTGAAAAGAAAATGGTACCTGGATAGTGGTTGCTCAAGACACATGACGGGTGACAAAGATCAATTCATCACCCTTGAATCAAAAAGAGGTGGAGTAGTTACTTTTGGTGATAATGGTCAAGGCCATATCATGGGTATTGGTAAGATTCAAATTACTCCATCTACTCATATTGATAATGTTTTATATGTCGATGGACTTAAACATAATCTGATAAGTATTAGCCAACTGTGTGACAAAGGTTTCAAGGTTTCCTTTGAAGCTTCTGTTTGCACTGTTACTAATCCCATTGATAATAGCATTATTCTTGTTGGTAAACGCTATGGCAATGTGTACTTAATTGATTTGAGTAATTTATCTCCAAGTAATCATTGCTTAGTTGCTAATAATGCTAAGATGAATGAGATTGGTTGGCTATGGCACCGTAGATTAGGTCATGCAAGCACACACCTAATTTCTAAATTATTGAAAATGGATTTAGTTAAAGGTATTCCTAGCTTAAATTTTGAAAATAATCGAATATGTGATGCATGTCAATTTGGAAAACAAACAAGAACTTCTTTCAAATCTAAGAATGTTGTTTCAACTACTAGGCCACTAGAGCTACTACACATGGACCTTTTTGGACCTACTAGAACCACAAGTCTAGGAGGAAAGAAATATGGTCTAGTGATAGTAGATGATTACTCTAGATTCACTTGGGTAATGTTTTTGGCTCACAAAGATGAGACTTTCTCAATATTCATGAAATTTGTTAAGAAAGTCACTAATGAGAAAAACACTACCATAGTGTCTATTAGAAGTGATCATGGAACTGAATTTGAAAATCACTTATTTGAAAAATTCTGTTTTGAAAAAGGCATACATCATAACTTTTCTGCACCTAGAACACCGCAACAAAATGGAGTTGTAGAAAGAAAGAATAGGACTTTAGAAGACATGGCCCGTACCATGCTATGTGAAAGCCAACTTCCAAAATATTTTTGGGCGGAAGCTATAAACACAGCATGTTACATTCTAAATAGAGCCCTAATTAGACCTATCCTTAAGAAAACTCCCTATGAACTATGGCTCAATAGGAAACCAAATTTAAGTTATTTTCATGCATTTGGTTGTAAATGTTTTATTCATAACAATGGTAAGGATAATCTTGGGAAGTTTGATGCAAAGTCTGATGAAGGTATCTTCCTAGGATATTCTACATCTAGCAAAGCATATAGAGTATTTAATAAGAAGAGCTTAGTTGTAGAAGAATCCATTCATATAGTGTTTGATGAGTCTTTAGCATCAAGTTCAGATAAAATTGATGATGAGGAAGATACATCTTTGATTGAAAGAGATATTGAAAAATTAAATGTATCTTCAGATCAAGAACCTGAAGTTAAGGATGATGACTCACCTAAGGATGATGGTATTGATACTGCTCATAATGATAAAGATCTACCTAGAGATTGGAGATATGCTTATGGTCATCCTAAGGACCTAATCATAGGTGATCCATCTCAAGGTGTAAGGACTAGATCATCAATGAGAGATATCAATAATCATCTTGCATTTGTATCTCATATAGAACCTAAAACTATAGAGGAAGCTGAGAAAGATAGTTATTGGATGTTAGCAATGCAGGAAGAGTTAAACCAATTCACTAGGAACCAAGTCTGGACCCTAGTAGATAGACCTAAAAACCACCCTATAATAGGATCTAAATGGGTTTTTAGAAATAAATTGGATGAAAATGGATTGGTAATTAGAAATAAGGCTAGATTAGTTGCAAAAGGATATAATCAAGAAGAAGGTATAGATTTTGATGAAACTTTTGCACCTGTTGCTAGATTAGAAGCCATTAGGCTACTACTTGCATTTGCATGTCATATGAATTTCAACTTATTTCAAATGGATGTTAAAAGTGCATTTTTAAATGGTTTTATAAATGAGGAAGTTTATGTTGAACAACCTCCTGGTTTTGAAGATCATGAATTTCCAAACCACGTCTTCAAACTACACAAAGCACTTTATGGTTTAAAGCAAGCACCTAGAGCTTGGTATGATAGATTAAGTAAATTTTTAATTGAAAATGACTTTTCTAGAGGAAATGTTGATAAAACCTTGTTTTTGAAAAGAAAAGAAAAGGATTTATTAATCGTTCAAATTTATGTTGATGACATTATATTTGGTGCTACTAACAATCTCCTTTGTCAAGAATTTGCTAAGCTAATGCAGGGAGAATTCGAGATGAGCATGATGGGAGAACTAAACTTCTTCCTTGGACTTCAAATCAAACAAGAGAAAGCGGAATTTTCATTAACCAAACAAAGTACACAAAGGAAATACTCAAGAAATTTGGTATGGAATCTGCTAAACCTCTTGGTACGCCAATGAGTCCCTCATGCAAGCTGGACAAGGATGAAGAAGGTAAGAAAGTAGATCAGAAGCATTACAGAGGTATGATTGGATCACTTCTTTACCTAACTGCAAGTAGGCCAGATATCATGTTTTCTGTCTGCTTATGTGCAAGATATCAATCTAATCCTAAGGAATCACATTTATTTGCTGTTAAAAGAATCTTTAGATACTTAAATGGAACTAAAAATGTAGGATTATGGTATTCTAGAGACTCAACCTTAAAATTGATTGCTTATTCTGATTCTGACTATGCTGGTTGTAAATTAGATAGAAAGAGTACAAGTGGGGCATGCCAACTTTTAGGAAGTAACTTAATCTCTTGGTTTAGCAAGAAGCAAAATTCGGTTGCATTATCCACTGCTGAGGCAGAGTATGTTGCAGCTGGAAGTTGCTGTGCTCAAATCCTTTGGATTAAGCGACAACTTGAAGATTATGGTATCACACTTGATAAAATTCCTATTAAATGTGATAATACTAGTGCTATTAATCTAACTAAAATCCAATTCAACATTCAAGAACTAAACACATTGAAATTAGACATCACTTTATTAGAGAACATGTAACTAACAAAGATGTTTGTCTTGAATATGTTAATACTAATGATCAATTAGCTGATATTTTTACCAAACCTTTGAGTGAGGAAAGATTTTGTTATCTTAGAGGAGAATTAGGAGTTTGTGATCCTTTAGAATAATTTTCTGAAACTCTTAAGGACAACAACTATCTAGACTTCAATAATTTCTTGAAAATCCTCTATGTCCAATAAGGAAATTATCTAGAAATTTGATTCATTGTTTCCCCAATTGTTAAGGAACACTTATCTAGAGTTTGATGATTAATTTGATCAGTTTCAGATCCTTGAAATTTAATTTTTTGAAACTATTGTGGAGTCGACACCTGCAGTTTGTGGAGTCGACACCTTCTTATTTTGATGTTCTGTCTGGGCAATTAGAGCCGACTCTGGCTTCTGTAGAGCCGACTCTAATTCGGGCGCTGACAGATTCTCTGGTTCGGAGCCGACACCTCATTTTCGGGAGTCGACTCTAAGTGGAACTAGGTCAAAATAAAAAGGGCAGTCGACCCCAAACGAAACCCATCGTCTCCAAACCTTTCTAAAGCTGTTCCAAACTGATTCCAAACCCTCCAAATCCCTCAAATCCCTTGATTACTCATTCCAATCGAATCCCATGGCTCCCAAAAAGCGTGCTATCATTGGTGGTTCGACTGTTCCGACGAAGCGCCGTTCAAATCGGAGGCAACCTTCGTCATCTTCTTCATCTGCCACTCAAGATGACTCTCCACCCTCACCATCTTCTCCTCGAGTCGACCAATTAGCGGGTAAGGCCATTACTACCGGAAGAAAAGTAGATTTTGACTTTTTTGTTTCGGAGGGCTTTGCTATTGGGCGGTTGTTGAAAGAAATGGGATGGGAGAAGGTTTGTTCTTTGGATATCCCTACTTACCCTGCCCTAGTGAGAGAATTTTATAATGATTTATGTAGAGGAGAGGGAGGCTTAGTGAGTGTTGTAAGAGGAACAAAGTAATCATCACAGCCGAATCCCTTGGAAATCTATTGGAAATGCCTACCGTTGGCCTTGTTGAATATCAACATGAAGATAGAGGAGGTGCCTATCAAGGATGTTAGGGAGAGAAGTTTCTGAGTTTGAGGAAATCTTGGCAAATCAACTTAATTTGGAACTCAGATTACTTCACAATATTGTGGAAGAATTCTATTTCCTAAAATCGGAAGGTTTGAATATGTCTCGGAGCGAGACATCTTATTGATGGACTGCATTCTCACTGGAAGACCTGTCAATCTTGCTGGTATGATGATAGGCTATATGGCGGAGGCAGCTACTAAGAAGAGATCTACATTGCCATATGGTATGGTTTTGACATTGGTATTCAGAAGCCAAGGTGTACTTATAATGGATAATGAGCCACTAAGAAAATTAAGGCATACAGATTACTATAGTGTCTCTACAATTCACCGATGGGCTTCAGAAAAGAAAATGGAAATTGGATAAAAAGAGGACATGAGGCCAGAGCTGAAGAGGTTAGAGTTGAGGAAGTCAGAGGAGAAGACATTCCTGAACCATCTGCTGGACCTTCTTCTGCTGGACCATCTGCTGGACCCTCAGAGGCTGGACCTAGCTCTCAACTTCCACATCAGTCAGCATTGGCATCTGAAGATTTTCTGAGGAGCAAATAGGTCAGCTCAGAGCTTTACTGGCTGAGTATGACAGTCAAAGAACAAATGATATGTGTAAATTAAGAGAGGAGTTCAATCAATTAAAGGATGAGATCAATTCAAGACTTGACATGATTTCTTTTTCATTAGCAATTCCGTTGAATCCTTTAGCACTGATCTTCATAAGATTTTTGAAAGGATGGAAGGCATTGCAGACGGTTCTGGAACTTATCTTCATGCTACCAGTCAACTGAAGAAAGATATCGACCTTGCCGTCTCTCAAATTGAAGCTTGTCTTGAAAGTTTTAAGAAGACTCAAAAAGATGATGTTATGGAAATGATTGGACATTTAAAGAAAATTGTGTATAAGCATATTTGATTTTGATATTCAATCCTAGGTTGTATCTTAGGATTTCTTGCTTTCTTGCTTAGCATGTATCTAGGAATTACATACTTAAATCTGTCATTTTGAAATACATGTAATGAATCTTGCTTTGGAATACAATTACACTTTTATTTCAAATTTATCTATGGCTGTTTGATTGAATGTCAATGAATGAGTTTCCTATCTTTATGATTATTCGAACCAACATCCTCGCTCTGATAACATTCTTTATTGCTTTTAAATTCACCTTATTGTTGATAACAAAAAAGGGGAGAGATAAGTATAAGATAATATGCATTAGAAAGAAAAAGAGAATGAAGAGAAAGAAAATGAAGAACAATTTTGAGATAGAGAGAGAGAGAATGAGAATTTCTTTTCAGTTTATCTACATAGGGGGAGCTATTCAATGCAGGGGGAGCTTAATAAATTTCTCCATATAAAAGTTAAATCATCTTGATTGATGTCAAGTTTTGTTTATTTTTATTCATTTTGAATATTGGCATCAAATTCTCTGTTAGGAAGTCTCTAAGCTTTAACAATGTCTATAATTCTCAATTCAAATGAATTTTTTAATGCATATACTCAAAGTTTTTGTCATCATCAAAAAGGGGAGATTGTTGACCCAATTGAGGATTTTGATGATTAACAAAACTATTTGAGTATAACATTTGAAGTTACTAATGATTTTGATTAAGTTTTTCAGATTATAAGTCTACTTGATAATCAAAATCAAGAGTCAAATCAAGTTCTGGTTCGAATCTAATGTCAAGGTAAGATTGCAGACATTAGAGTCGACACATGGAATCGCAGAGTCGACTCCGAAAAATGGCACAGACTTAGAGTCGACTCCGGGACTGTTAGAGCCGACTCTACAGAAAAGACAGAACGATGGATTTTCAGGCCACGACTTAGAGTCGACTCCCAGACTGTTAGAGTCGACTCCAGAAGAATTTTGTGTCGACCCCAGAAAAGTCAGAGACGACTCCAGATCGAGCGGATTAAAGAATTTCGAGTTAGAGCCGACTCCAGAAAAGTTAGAGCCGACTCCAGAATGTCAGACACGGCTCCAGAACTGTCAGAACGACTCTAAACTTTATCTTTATCTATTTTAATCCCAACGGCTATTGTTATTTATGGATCTAATCCTTCTTACACTTGCTTCTAACGGATAGTTTCAAACTATTTGTGGATTAATCGGATCTATAAGAAGAGGGTTTGTTGCATCCAAAAAAAAAAGACAGAAAGAGGCAAAAAGAAAAGAATAGAGAAAACCTTTGAGATCTATCAGAAAAGAAAAGAGGGAAAACTTGTAAGGAAAGATCATACTGATTCCCCAAAAGAAAGAGAGAGATTCCAAGCCTTTGCTGTTCTATTAGAAGAAATCTCAAGAGAAGGAAGAAGCCCTAGTTTTTCTGATCTTCTGAGTCTCAAGAGCATCTTCAAAGGAAGATCCATCCATTCAAAGGAAGAGAAGGAAGAAGCCACCAAGATCTGCGAATCAGGCTTTGATTCCTACTCTCTTATTATTGTTTCATTATTGTATATTTGCTCATTGAAGGAGCTGTTTGTTTTTGTAAAATCAAATACTGTTTGCTGGGTCAATCTGGTGATTGATTCAGTTGAGGCTGTTAGCCTTGTGCAAGCATTAGCTTGTGGTGATAGGTTTTGTGCTGGTGAGCCTTGAAAACCAGCTGGGTTCGTTGTGCACCCGGAAAACAACAAGTTCGAGTTGTGAGCTTGCAAAACAACTCTGCTGTAATCAGGTTGATTATAGTGTGGACCCAAGAGGTACTTGGGAGTGGACGTAGGTGTAGGTACACCGAACCACTATAAAATCTCTGTGTTTGCCGTGATTGTCTCTTTATCTTCAACTCTCTATTGTGGTTGTTTAGTTTTAATTTGTGAATCTAAGTTTTTATTTCCGCTGGGGGTTATCTTTCAAAAGAGTTTTAATTTTTGAGAAACCCAATTCACCCCCCCCCTCTTGGGTTGCTATCTGGACCAACAACGATAATTCACTCCCTCGGGAGTGGCCAAATCATAAATGATGGGCGTACCCATGCGCCGCCCGTTCCGCCTTGACACTCCTCACCGAGCCTCACAGGGACCAGGTATCATGACTCACGGTGACGACTAAGTCATCTCTCCAAGCTTTAAACCTCCGAACCTCGGCTGGGCCGAGTAACCATTCTCCGAACCTCGGCTGGGCCGAGTAACCATTCTTCGAACCTCGGCAGGGCCAGGCTACAAATCTCCGAACCCCAATAAGGTCAAGTAATAAATCTCCAAGCTTCGGCCAGAGTCAAGGAATATGTTCTACCGCTGAACAGTCTCCAAATTTTTGTCTGGATTTGGGCGGCTTACAAGCCCCGACTGGCTCGGATAGCGCGGGATCCTCGTCCAAAAACGAACGAGATGTCCTTATGCCTCGTTTCGTCGCCAACAACAACAACTCTTGGCGCAAAAGAAACAGAAATTGAGAAAAAGAACAAAACTTTCTTTATTTCATTGCCATCGAAACCGATTACAACCGCCTGAGAGGCATTATAAGATCATTGATATGCATAAAATAAAGACGGGTACAAAACTTGGGCAAACTGCTCCAAAGCAGATCCGGGCAACCGTGATGCTCCGGCGTCCGGACCGACAAATTAGACAAACCACGAACGGTCAGCCCGAGCCGATAATGGGCGGACGACATGGACCAACCGTTGCGACCAGCTTCGGTAAATAATGATATCTCGGCGACCCAACTGGGATATCAGAATAATCAGAAAGGGTGGACGGGATATTACCCCAAACCACCCGACCGAGAGGCCCCCGACGAGTAGAAAGGAAGCTCAGGCCCTGGTGCCAGAGCGCTCCCCCAAACCGGGTGTGTACCGCTCCACCTTGCCCAAACTCAAAGGCAAGGTACCTGCGGGCGACACACCATCACCCCCTCCCCATGTGGCGAAAGATTCCCCAGGCGGGCAAGCCCAGGAATCCAAACCAGGGGAGGAGGCGAAATTCATGCAATCCATGGGGAGCCCGCGTACACTTCCTACCGTACGTCCCCAAGGGGGAACCACAAAGGACACACGGGAAGCGTATATGTGCGCTCTCCGTGCGATCCCTGCGGACCTCTTGTGCGCTCTCCATATGATCTCTGAAGGTCCTTCCTTGAGGGCAAGCCACCCCCCAGCGGCTCCTTTCTCACCTCAGCTGTCCGGGGGATAGCGGCGACTTCCAAGGGACAAGCTCGGTCCTCCCGCAATAAACCATGGAGAAACAGGCATCATGAGCATCTTCATGATTCACAGGAAAGAAAATTTCGGGATGGCCCAACACACCCCTCTTTCCCCCTTTTTATAAGCAGAGGCGAGCCGGGAACAGCTATCAGAAAGCCCCGGGACTTAAAACGCCAAGCTTACGCCACCACATGGCCTCCTGAAATGAAAACAATGCCCCCCAATGCGCGCCAGGCACGTCGCCCGAACCATGACGCATGCCAAAAGATTACTTCTGACCCCGGATCATGAGCTTTTAATGCATAAAACCATCCGCCGGCCTTGCGGATACTGGCAGATCCGAGAGATCGTCCTGCGAAAACGACATCCTCCAATGGCAAACGAGCACTAACATCCTATGCTAAAGCAACCTATGTTGGAAAAGGTCGACATAATAAAAGCTCACCGGAAATTGCCAAGCGACCTTTTGCTAGCCACAGGGCCGTACCACCTACTTCGGTGGAACGAAAATCAACCCGCCTTGGAAAAGACAAAACACTGGTAGGGGTAATAAATAGGGATAAGGAGATGGCAGCGATGATTCAGCGAACCCCCAGTTCGGGGACGAACTCCCCTCTTTTCATCAAGGATGCAATCTCAGTTTGATCATTGATAAAACGAGCTCCCTCGGCCCTAGCCAAGCTACTTTGTCCCTCGGCCCTAAAAAAGCTATCTCATTCTTCGGACTTGGTTGAACCACCGTGTCATTCGGCCTAAGCCGAGTTAAATCGTCTCTCAACCTCCTTTCATGCCAGGCTACATTATTGCCCGACCTTTTCATCGAGACAATCCCTATGCCTTGGCCTCTACTAGGATGTTCCTCCAAAATTTGAGACAAGAAACCATCCAGGGAAGACAAACAAATGAAAAACGACTGATCCATTTATTGATTTCCAATCGAACTACAAGACAAAAGAAAGGAAAAGCACATATAGTCCCCCAAAGGGTCAGGACTTGGGGTCAATCCCAGCATCTCCTGCGGCCGCATCAGCAGGGGCATCGCTTGGCCCCCCTTCTCGAAGGTGTCACGACGGGATACGTCGGTAGTCGCATCGACTCCCAGAATAGCTTCGAGGTCGACATCAGATATTTCTCCATACTCATCCTCCTTGACCTCCGGGGTATACGCTTCATAATGTTCGGCTTCCAGGCACGACAGGTCCAGGTCAGGATAAGCCTGGGCAACCATAGCCCGCACCTCATCTTCGCCCAGCTGAAATGCATCGGCGCAGGCCGCCCTGCGTTCGTCAGCGAATTCGGTGGATTTCTTGTACTCCTCCACCGCCGAAGAGGCCCGCGCATTTGCCTCAGCTAATTGCCTCTCCAGTTCAGAGATCCTTCGGTGCCTCGAGGCCGCCTCCTCTCCGAACGCCGCTAACCGCCCCTGAAATTTCTGGCTCATCCTGTGCAACTGCAGGCAAAAAGCCGAGTAAAGCGAAAGTCGAAAGATCAAAATGAGTGAAACTAATAGCGCCCTACCTGCTCCTCCCGCCGGGCTAGCTCACCCTCCAGCACGTGGACCCTGTTGAGAGCTCTAGACCTAGCCGATTGGTTCTGGCGAAGGCTCTCTTTTAGCTCATCCACCCGGGACTGGGTATCTCCAATTTCTTGACGGGCAAAGTCAACCTCGTCAGATAGTCGAGCAGCTCGTTCATCCGACCACTTTGGCTGGTCCTTTATATCGGCGAGCTCTTTGCTTAGGCGGGTGAGGTGGTCCTGCTACCGCCAGCATTTATGCTCTTCCTTCTCGAGCCTTTTGCTCCAGCTGGCTTTATCTTCGGCGTGGCTGGCTTTCAGCTGGTCCCACCTCTTATCAAAGAACAGTTGCATGGATTTAACCTTGCTCTCGTGCTCCGCTCTGGCCTGAGAAAGCTCCAGACTAGCCTTCTCAGATTGCTCGCGGAAGCCTTGGAGCTCACCAATCTGTATGGTGAGTTGAGAGGCTCTTTCCCTCTCAACCGCAAGAATCCTGTGGGTCTCCCCAAGCTCCCGCTGGAGTTCACCAACCTGTGCGGCGAGTCGAGGGGCTCTCTCCCTCTCGACCGCAAGAATCCTACGAGCCTCCCCGAGCTCCCTTTGGAGGACCACTAGGGCTCGAGAGAGCTTATCAGTAGAATCCGCCCTCTCCTTGAAGTGATCAGCCTCGTAGCGGGCCCGAGCCCAAGCTCCAACGGCCAGATGTAAGCGCCATTTCAGTGCCCTCATAATCAGGGCACTCTACAAAAAAGGATGACACGCATAAAAGACATAGTCGAACTAACTGACTAAAGACCCAACTTCGGTGCGACAACCTACCCGAGACGCGTAGTCCGTGGCGATCCTTGTGAGAGCGAGGTCATCAATTTCGGGGAGAAGAAAAGCCTCATTCGGCACCCCGGTGTGACGGAAGGCTATCTCGACAAGGTCTTCCGGATGACCCCCTCCTGATAAGGAACTCTCCTCCTTGAAACATGGACCGCATCAGAGTGGAGAACCTGGCGCTCACTTCCGGGTCGCGTGAGTGGAAGTCTGCTCCCAGGGAGCCAGCCAGAACACCTGCGACCCATGAACTTCTCGATAGGCCAGCTTCCGCCGCCAGGGCCCTTGCTTGAGAAGCTTCGGATGTTTCGACTCCGGCAAGGAGAGCCCTGGCCGAAGCATCTCCTTTGCTCGCCGGCTCCCCTCCTTCTCCTTCTTCTCTTCTTCTCTCCTGCTTCTGTCTCCTCAGGAATCCCCCTGTCCACAACAGACTCTTCAGGAACTTCTGCTCCCCCCGGAGCCTCCTGTCCTTGGCGAAAGGCCCTTCGCCAGAAAGCCCCCCGCGAATTTCGGTCGTTTGTTCGGCAGGTTCGGCCATCTCCTCGTTGCCCGCTGGCTCTCCAACCGGCGACCCAGGCCGAACCTCAGCAGCCGCAACCTCTTCCCTTGCCTCGATGGAAGCGGAGGTCGCTCCCACCTCCTCCTGTAACCTTGCCGAGCCACTGGCCTCCAATGAGGGAGACCGAACCGCCTCGTCTGCGGGGGCCCCCAAGCCAACCGGCGTTTCTCCTTCGCCATCGTCGGACAAAACAACAACGGGGGGGAGGAAACCTCAGCAGCCTCCTCCAAAACCCCCGAAACTTCTCGGTCTTTGCCCCTGGATAGACCCTCCTCCGACGCCGAAAGATCGTGCGCCGCTGGAACTTCGGTAGTTTCAGCCCGCGGCGACGAGGAGCACCGACTATCACCGTCTCCCCCGATCCCCCTAGAGCGGGAGCCGGAAGGCGAGACCTCTTCTCGGACCGATGCTTGCTGCTAGAGCTAGATCTCTTGCGGCACTTTCCCAGCTCCTCCCTCATCTGGTCTGCGAGCGCCGACCTTTCGGCTGTAGGGGCAATATGATTTGCCCGTTAGTTCGCACAGAAATTAAAGATGGAGCCACGCTAAACTATCAACTACGGGGTAATACTCATCGCGAGGATCGACTGGGCTCAATTCGGCCGCAAAGAGAGCGTCCTCCGATAGGAGAACGCTAGCTGGGAGCGCCCGACTGCCGCGCAGCACAATCAAATCCCTTTTTTCCGAATCAGTTAACTCAGGGTGCGCTTCTGGATCCTTCACGTACTGCCCCCATACCTGAGGGAAGTCCAAATCAATGTTTCCCCCGACTATGAAGAACAGCGACTTCCACTCCTTTATCGATGACGGGTTATCCGATATCATCTTGAAGGATCTTCGGGGACCGATGTAAGGCCATTCTGAGGCCCTCCCGGAGACTAGATTGAAACACACCATGAATAGCGAAAGGGTCGTGGTCACCCTGAGGCGTTTGCACAACGAGATAAACCCGATAAGGTTGCGCCAACTGTTGGGGGCCACCATGGTGAAGCATATATTGTAGAACTTCATCACCTCCCGCACCAACGGATGAAGAGGGAACCGGAGACCTACCCTCAAACTTTCCTCATAACAGAACGCCCCGTCCCCTGATCCGGATGTCACCCTATCCTCAACCGTCGAGAGCAACAAGACGACGTCCTGGGGGATTTTGTACAAGCAGCGCATCCGTTCCAAATCCGCCAAGGTCACCTTCGAAGCTTGGTCACTTGGGCTCACCATTTCTTCAATCGCAAGAGATGCTGAGCAAGATCGTAGCGAAAACGGGAAGATGAAGTTCTTTAAAGGAGAGCGAAAAGGGCACTATAAATAAGGATAACGCCGCCATAACTCCATTTTTTCCAATTGAAACCGCCTCAGGGTGAGGGTGAGGCGTCCCAACCTAGGCGTCCGGAACTGCCACTATGGGCGCCGTGAAAATCGAGATTTTCCACGCGGCGCTTCCCCAGCCGTTACCTTCGCCCCTAAGGAATGACGGATCCACCTCGGAAAGGCAAGACGGCCCCACGACATTAATTAGGGCATCATTGCGCAGGCTATCAAATGCGTATCCCCAAATGCAGATCGTGCCACTTAAGCCTATACTCCCTACGCCCGAACCTACACTTCGAACTAGGGAGTGGGAGGCATGTGTTGAGGGGTAGAATCGTCATTGCATGGATAATCATGCGAAGGGGCTAGGATCAGCCCCATCCCTCTGCCCGCTACGATATGCCCCCGAGGAACAAGCTAAACTAATGTGGTCTGGCAGGCCATGCGACCCCTGACTCATTTTTTTCGGGTTTCTATAGCCAAACATTTCCGAACTACCCGTAACTCAACTTTCCCCGAGCCACCTATAGCTCGGCCTCTCCGAGCTCCCAAAGCTCGGTATTTTTGAGCTGCCTATAGCTCGGCTTCCTCCGAGCCTCCCATGGCTCGGCTTCCCACAGTTCGTTTTCCCCGAGCCTCCCGTGGCTCGGTTTCTTCGAGCTTCCTATAGCTCGGGTTCCTCAATTTACTGATGATTCATTTTTCTCCGAACTACCTATAGCTCGGCTTCCCCCGAGCCTCCCATGACTCGGCTTTCTCTGAGCTTCCCGTAGCTCGGCTTTTTTCGAGCTTCCCGTAGCTCGGCTCTCCCCGAGCTTCCCATAGCTCGGCTTTCCCGAGCTTCCCGAAGCTCGGATCCTATGAGCTCCCATAGCTCGGCTTCCCTGAGCTACCTATAGCTTGGACTTCCTGAGTTTCCGCAGCTCGGTTTCCCCGAGCTACCTGTAACTCGGCTCACCTTCTCCCGAGCTTCCCGTGACTCGGCCTTCCCCGAGCTTCCCGAAGCTCGGTTTTCTCAAGCTTCCACAGCTCGACTCCCATGAACAATCCACGATTCGACACTCACCTCCGTGAAGCCCGACGCGAGAGAGCCTTGGCCCATCATCATAGAATCCCAAACAAAAAATCATGTTGAAGAGTGGTCTAGGGCCTAATATAACTACCTGGGACCTACGCATCTATCAGATCTCAGGCCATCAAAGAGCTCTCCTAACCGTCGATCCCTCAACGAACAAGATACGGATCCCACCGGCCTTACAACGGCCTGATTCGATTCATTCCCGTATCCTAATAACCTTCGAACCTTCCAGAAGGCGCTCAAGATCCAGGTGATTGCCTATAAATACGACACCCCCAGATTCTCTCAGGTATGCGCTCACAGCCCCTGACTCACTCTCACTCTCACTCTCCCTCTCCTCCACTGCTTGTCGGTGCCCTCCTCCCTGGAGCTCCCGATCGGCCACCCTTGGAGAGACTTCCATGAGAGATCCCTCTCCCAACTTCCTGTTGATCACCGATCCCCACTGATTTGAGTGTCGAAGGGTCTTCCGCGGAGGGCCACCCCCCAACGCCTCTCACGCGAGGACTTCTGTGCAGGTCCGCCTAGAAGGAAGCCCAGACCAGGAGATCGACCGCGCCCGAGTCGGAGGACGGATCCTGGCGGCAACAGGTTGAGTACATGAGTGGGTCATGATAATTTCAGATGGACACATTCTTTCTTCTTCCCTATTTCGCTATTCAAAGTTTTTAGGTCACTTGCAAGCAAATCTTTGTCTAGCAGCTGTTTAAGGAATTTAATTCTTTCAAATATATAAAGATCTCTACGAAGTGCAGCTGCTCTTCCACTAGATGCTTGTCTGATAATTTAAATTATTGAGAAACTAGATATTTTTGGTTCTGAAATATTTTCAAGGTTTGAATATTAAGCAATTATATATATAAGGAAGGCTGGATATTACTTCTTGTAGGTGGACTGCGTTGTGTTTGACAAGACTGGCACTCTTACGGCTGGAAAGCCTGTTGTTGTTAGCACAAGGCTCCTGAAGAATATGCTGTTAGAGGACTTCTATGAATATGTTGCAGCTGCTGAGGTATGTTACGTTTCCCATGCTTCTTAAAACAAAGAGTGTGAGCTTATTATGTAGTTTCATGGAAAAACTTGCAATGCGTTGCATGGCATGAAACTTTGTTTCACGTAAAGTACAATGTTAATAAACCCAATGGTAGTGATTATCTACCTTCTCCTTAAAAAAATGACAAAAAAAAAGAGAGAGAGAGAAGATTATCTATCATGTTTGATTAACCACCTTGGAGCATTCTGCTTGCTTTTAAAACAAAAGCCTCTGGCTTTAAGGTACTAACCTGATTAATCATCACTATCAGATATCAGATGGTGTATGCTCCACATTTTTATCTTAATAATTTCAGTTGTTCTTTTTCTTTGGCTAACATCATAATATTAGTAGATATTCCTTTTGTGTGACTACCAATCATAGTCTACTCATTCATTTTAACAGTATGCTGCATTTTGGATAGGTCAATAGTGAACACCCTCTGGCAAAAGCCATTGTTCAGTATGCCAAGAAGTTCAGAGAAGATGAAGAGAACCATGCATGGCTTGAAGCACATGACTTTATTTCTTTAACAGGCCAAGGTGTCAAAGCGAGGGCCGGAAACAAAGAAATCATGGTGGGCAACAAGAGCTTGATGTTGGAAGCAGGCATCCATGTCCCAGTTGCAGCACTTGAAATTCTTGCTGAAGTTGAGGAAATGGCACAGACAGGAGTAATGGTCTCAATGAATGGAGATGTTGTTGGAATAATAGCCATTTCTGATCCACTGAAGCCTAATGCTCAAGATGTAATATCTATTCTTAGGTCCATGAAAGTGAAAAGCGTGATGGTAACAGGGGATAACTGGGCTACTGCAAATGCTATCGCCAAGGAGGTTGGGATCGATACTGTTGTTGCTGAAGCAAAACCAGAACAGAAGGCACAGAAAATAAAGGAACTACAGGTATCTAAAATAACCTATCTAATCTTTTATGCATGCAAATATTTTATTAATAGCATGCTTATGTCATTGCAGATGACTGGCTTGACAGTGGCCATGGTTGGTGATGGAATCAATGACTCACCAGCGCTTGTCTCTGCCGACGTTGGGATGGCAATAGGCACTGGCACAGACATCGCCATTGAAGCTGCTGACATAGTTCTTATGAGGAGCAACTTGGAAGACGTGGTAACTGCCATTGATCTCTCGAGGAAAACGTTCTTCCGGATCCATTTGAACTACATCTGGGCTCTTGGTTACAACATCATAGGCATACCCATTGCTGCCGGAGTTCTTTTCCCGGCTGCCGGATTCCGCTTGCCTCCGTGGGTTGCTGGTGCTGCAATGGCTGCCTCGTCTGTTACTGTTGTCTGTTCCTCTCTCTTGTTGAGGGACTACAGAAGACCCAAGAAGTTGGACGCGCTTCAAATCAGGGAAATCTTGGTTGAGCGAAATATGAACTGCCGTGCTTCGACCTTAGGGAGAGAAACCGGGCATGCAACGTGAAATGCACGCCACATTGAAAATTTCTAAATTCAATTTATATATATTTAAAAATTATAAAAATAAAATATTTGTTAGGACAAACTTAGATATAAGCATCAATATAAACGAGTATCCAAATAATATTTAAGTTACTACAGTATAATATATATATATATTTCTTCAAACAAAATTAGATTAGCCTATAAAATCTTTTTCCTGCTTGTCGAAAGTTACAGTCCAATTTTACATTGCAAATATATAACCTTTCTTGTAGGCACGCTTCCAATAAGTATTCCACATATACTCCCATGATTTAAACTGAAATATATGCAAGATATATTTTATTAGGTTCTGGGCCTTGTGTGGTGTTATCAAAACTCAGAAGGGTTAACTTGTATTGGGCTGGGTTTGAGTCCAAGGGTTGAGATTAAATCAAGTCACGATGTTCACGGGCTTGGGGATTAGTTTAATCTGGGTTAGTTCATGGGAGTTTGTGTTGAGTCTATATCTGACCCATCTTATGGATGTATTTAAACTCTAGTTTATAGAGTTTAAAGGAATAAAACAGATTTTTTTTTTTTTAAGATAATTTTTTTTGATCATCTTTTTCATCTTCTCTCATCCTCTGCATAGGATCCGTGGGCTTGGTCGGATTGGTTCTAAGCCAGCAAGGGCCAAAAACTGCATGAAGCGGAGGAAGCCAAAGGATGTAGCAGAAGAAGCCGAAGGATGTTGCCATTGATCTCCTGTTAACCCATCTTATTGTGGAACGTAGACTTCACAGTAACGTGAAGAGCAACATTGAAGAGCCTTTGAAGAGGCTCACCATGAAGGACGTGAAGGTTCGGTTTCGTTCACGGGATCCGTGGGCTTTGTGGAAAGAAGCCTCGTACAGACTTCCATGAAAGAAGTCCCATGGACTTTCGTGGACGTGTGAAGCCTCGGATGGTCTCCTCCAGCGCTTCATGGGTGTACGTGAAAAAGGCTTACGGGTAGCGGAGGGATTCTTGGGAGGAGCCAGGCTTCAAGAGAGTTCTTGGGCTTCTTTGACACGTTGAGCTTCTTTATCCATTGACCCACGGAAACGGAAGACAAGACGTGGAAGAGGAATTAATTTCAGTCATTTATTTGGAAATTAATTCCGAAAGCAGGAATTAACTTTAGACGAAAGCGAAAGGCTGCTGTGTTTTGAATCTAAGATCAAGGGATTCAAAAATAGAAGCTTTACCATTGTAACGAATCTAATAGTTGGTAATAGGATAAAAATCCTTGGTTCTTGTTCAATGAGAAATTTCATTACTGTTTCTAAATCCCAACAATTGGTATCAGAGCCAGATTCAGGAACAAGAATAAGTTGTTTGGAAATCTTAAAGGGTTGAAACAATTTCAACAAGGTCCATCAAGGTACTTCTTAATTTTCTAAAATTTATTTTTGTGCTATTTTTGTTTTGGTTGAGATCTCGCATGGGTAATAGCATAAAAATATTTTAAAAAGTTTGATGGGAAGAGAAGTTTCTCCATGTGGAAAGTCCGGGTAGAATCTTCTTGTGCAACAGAGTTTAGATCCGGCTTCGAAGAAAAGGCCATATGGGATGACAGATAAGCAGTGGATGTCGTTGGAGAAAAAGGCATGTTCAATGATCAGGGATGTCTGGCGGATTAATCCTTTATTCATTGCTATAGGAGAAGATCCCGAAGGGACTTTGGTCGAAGTTGCAAGCCCTCTAGGGAAGAATATGTGCAACAAGTTGACGTTGAAGAAGCAACTCTACAGCCTTCGGATGTCAGAAGGTGGAGATGTGCTGGGCCACATCTAGATGTTCGACCAGGTGAGCAATGAATGCTGAATGTCGGGGTCAAAATGGAGGAGGAAGATAAGGCACTTTTGCTATTATGTGCACACATCACATGACTCATTGGTTACGATGCTGCTCTAAGGAAATGAGACATTGTTTTATGAAGATATTGTATCGGTGCTTCGGACGAATGAGCAGAAGGAGAGGATGACCAAGGAAGCTGTTTCCCAGGAGGGTCTATCAGTTGAGGAAAGGTCAGGCAGAGGTAGGGATAGGAGCAGGCCTAGGGGACGGTTACAGTCCAAGAAGGCTAAGTGCTATAAGTGTAGTGAGGTAGGATATTTTAAAAGGAGCTGTCCTAAGTTAAAAAGGGAGAAAAGGGATGATATGAATCTATGATTACAGTTGCAGGCCAGGAGGTGGAGGATGATCTCTTTGTGGTATCAGATAGTCACAGGCACAGCACAGAGATGTGGACCTTGGATTCAACCTGTTCTCATCATTACACTCCCAACTGATCGTGGTTCAGTACTTACACAGAGGTTGATGAGGGGTGTATGACTCTTGGAGATGATCACCCTTGCAAGGTGGCAGGGATTGGTACAGTGAGGGTGAGGATGTTTGATGGCATGGTGAGCACTCTTACCAGCGTGAAGCATGTCCCAGAATTCAAGAAGAATCTGGTGTCACTGGGGTACTTGAAGTAGTCAGGATACAGCTTCAGCAGTCATGCCAGGAGTGAAGTTCTGAACATCTCCAATGGAGATATGGTGGTGATGAGAGGGAGAAGGCTGGAGAACAACTTATACAGGTTTGAGGGCTTTGTGGTGACAGAAAAATTTGAGGCAACAGTTGTGGAACAGGATCCTCGGGATGTGTACAAGATGTGACATTACCGCCTAGGCCACATGGGAGACAGGGGATGAAAGAACTGAGCAAAAGAGGACTACTTCCGGACCTGAGTGATGGAGTCATGGAGATATGTGAGACAGGGGGATGAAAGAACTGAGCAAGAGAGGACTACTTCCGGACCGGAGTGATGGAGTCATGGAGATCTGTGAGCCATGTCAGATGGGAAAGCATAGGAGTGTGCAGTTCTTGGTCAGCACAGCTAGGAGTGCAGAACCCCTGAAATTAGTACACATGGATGTCTGGGGACCAGCCTCAATTTCTGCAAGGAATGGAGCCAGATACTTTTTTACCTTGATAGATGATTATTTCTCATGAAAGCAGTGGATCTACTTCATGAAGAGAAATCAGAGGTCTTCACCAAGTTCAGAATCTGGAAGGCTGAGGTGGAGAGGGAGTAGGGTAGGAGTGTGAAGTGTCTGAGGTCAAATAGTGGTAGGGAATACACCAGCAGGGAGTTCCAGAGATTTCGTGAGGAGTGGGGCATCAAAAGTCACTTCTCGGTGATGAGAACTTCTCAACAGAAAGGGGTGGTTGAGAGAATGAACATAATACTGTTGGAAAAAGTAAAGTGCTTGAGGCTGCAGGAAGGGCTTCCAAAGATGTTTTGGGTTGACGCAGTAGGTGCAGCTAGCTACTTGGTCAATCGGTCACCTTACACAATTCCAAAGGAGTGGGCTGGAGGAAAGACAAGCCTGAACCATCTAAGGGTGTTTGGATGCATGGCATATGTGCATGTTGGTGCTGGGGAGCGGAGTAAGTTGGACGCAAGGTCTAAGAAAATGGTGTTCCTAGGCTACCCGCATGGAATCAAGGGGTATCGTTTGTGGGATCCCTTAGAGAAGAAGGTTTTTATCAGCAGATATGTGACCTTCGATGAGAGCTCGATCCTTCGGAGCAGAGATGGTATAGATGTACAGTAGGGACTATAGGAGGTGGAATACGGTAACACTAGTCAGATGACCTCTTACACAGTCGTGCCATTTGCTAGTGGAGCTGGAGGATTTGAGATTCAGGTGAGCAGAGGATTGATACTGGGATCGCACTACACAGGCCCAGGAGGAACGTGTGACCACAAGTTCGATACAGCTTCGAGAATTCGGTGTCATATGCTCTGGTGACATTGAATGGAGACCCTTACACCTATGAGGAGGCTGTGGAGAGCCAAAATAGCTAGGATAGAGATAGATGGGTCCAGGCTATGGTAGGAGATGTAGGTTATGACAAAAAGATGTAGTCTCTCTACAGGACTGGCACGTGGCAGGTGGTTCAGTTGTCACAAGGAAAGAAACCCATTGATTGCAAATGGGTTTATCAGTGCAAGAAAGGGCTTTCAGAACAAGGAGAGGTATCAGGTACAAGGTAGGACTAGTGGCCAGAGGATACTTTCAGAAGGAAGGCTTCGACTACATAGAGCTAGTGGAAGAAGGTGGAGTGGAGCTGGTGAAGGTACACACCAAGAAGAATCCAGCAATGCATTGACCAAGGTTCTTTCATAGGATAGCTTTCGTAGGGATTGCAGCTAATAGACACGGCGGACGTTCTGAGGCCTTGAAAGCACCAAGGTGGAGATTGTTGGGCCTGGTATGGTGCTATCAAGGCCCAGGGGAGCTAACTTGTATTGGGCTAGGTTTAAGTCCAAGGGTTAAGATTAAATTAAGTCACGGGTGTATACGTTTAAGTCCAAGGGTTGAGATTAAATTAAGTCACGGGTGTATACGGGCTTGGAGATTAGTTTAATCTCATTGGGTTAGTCCATGAGAGTTTTTTTTGAGTCTGGGCCTGGCCCACTTCGTGAATGTATTTAAATGCTAGTTTTTAGGGTTTGAAGGAATAGAGAACATATTCTTTTCTTCAGAAAATTTTTCATCAAAGGATGATAACCCTATCTTCTCTTTCACCTTCTTCCTATTCTTTTATCTTTTTCTTGCCCCAAAGGTTCGGTTCCGTTCATGGGATCCAGGACGTGGGTTTTGTGGGAAGAAGCCTTGCACAGGCTCTGTGAAAGAAGTCCCGTGGACTTTCGTGGACGTGTGAAGCCTCGGAGCTCCTCCAGCACTTCATGGGTGTTCGTGGAGCAGCAAGGAAAGATGTCCGACGTGAGAGGAGTTCGTGGCCATCACCCGCGTTGAAGGAGGCTTCACGTGAAAGTGCAGAAGAAAGAGTTCTCCGGTCAACTCTGGTCAACAGTGGGACGTCCTCCTTCACGTGAAAGTGCAGAACTAAGAGTTCTTCGGTCAACTCTGGTCAACACGTGGGATGTGGAGCTTTACGTGAAAAGGTTTATGGAAAGACGTGGAGTTCAATCATAGGTAGTGTTTAAAACGTCATAATTATAAGGATAGTTAAAAATAAAGTTAATCAAAGAAATAATTCATGATTAATCAAAGTTAATCAGATATCTCCTCAATTTATTTTCTAGAGAATGTAGAAATAACTGGTTATCCCTCCAAATAAAAGTAAAAAAAAGTTATCCTATGAATTTACCTTTTTGCATTTGATATGATCAATGAGATAGTTAAGGAATATCCCTAGAAATTGCCAAGGGTATCAAATACTACCTTAGGGAGACACGTTCCAGAGGAGTGATTCTTGGGAGGAGCGGCTTCAAGAGAGTTCTTGGGCTTCTTTGAGCCGTTGATCAAGGGAGGAGACGCACGACTTCTTTATCCGTTGACCCATGGAAACGATAGACAAGATGTAGAGGAGAAATTAATTTCAACCACCTTTTTTTAAGAATTAATTTGGAAGCGAAAGCGGTGAAGAAGAAATTAATTTCAGATGATGAAAAAGAAATTAATTTCAAATGAAAAAGAAATTAATTTCAAACGGAAGTATTTTGAATTCAAGATCAAGAAATTTAAAGTAGACGCTTAACCGAATTTGATAGTTGATAATAGAATAAAAATTCTTGATTCTTATTTAACTATGAATTCCACTGCTGCCTCTAAACTCCCAACACTATTGAATGTTATATTTATAATTAAAAAATCAATTCAATTATAATCAAAAGTCATATAATTTTATTAAGTTTTAGATGATGCATATTTGCAAAGAGTTGCGATGACTTTACCTGATAATGCCTGCCTTGTGATTTCATGTCTGCCTTATGATTAGTCATCTTTAGATTTTCATTCCATAACGAGTCAAATCTAATTAGACTAGTTATCAAATACATATGTGTATGTCATCAATTTCCTCGGCGCAATCAAAATCAGCTAATAATTATTATAGGTATAGCGTTCATAACTTAATTAGTTAGAAAACAAGTTTTATTTCATTTAAAGAAATAATTTTTCTACTATAAAAAATTTAAGACATGTTCGTTATAATACTTAAAACTTATAAACCACTCAAAAGTTAATACTTTTTAATGCTTTTGAAAAAAAAAGGGAGCAGGCGAGCATGCTAACTAAACATATTGTAAAATTTTAGAATATTTTAAAAGATTGACCTTAATTACAATGTCTTATGGAAGAAGGGTTTCCTAGCTCAATCTCATTATAATAATATTTATCTTATTTAAAATATTAATATTTTATTATTAATATTTATATAAATATCATTTATTTGTTAATAAATAAATATTACATAAATAAAATAATGTTTATTAAAAAATTAATAGTATTATTAATATATTTATTAAATATATTATTAATATATGTATGGCTCATATAAATATTATTAAATTAAATATTTATGAAATTAAAATAATATTTAATTATAATATATGCAATTAAATATTTTTACATTTTATAATAATAAATATTTATAAAATATTTTATTATTAGTTTATATATTTTATAACATAAATTTATTTTCATTACTAAAACATTTATAATGAAAATATAAATTTAATTAGAAATATTTCTAATATTATTTATAAATATTTTACTTTATTATTAAATAAATATTTTAAAATAAAAAAATAAATATAAATATTTAATAAATATAGTATTATATATTATTAATATTTCATAAATATTATTAATGCATACAATAATATTATTAATAAATATTTTAATATTTATAATAGAATTTAATATTGCAATGATAAATATTGATGAGTATTATTAAAATAGATATTCAATATATAATATTTACAAAAAAATATTAAAATTTTTATGTAAAATTACATAAATTTATAAAATATGAAAATATAATATTTTTAAAAACTTTATAATCCTTAGATAAGGATTTATTTTTAGAGTAACTATTCAAACAGAAATTTATGAAATTCTAACATTTTGAAATGTTGTATTTTAAAATTTTAAGAATTTTTAAAATGTTTCACCAAAATGCAATTGAAAATTAAAACAAAAAATAATAGCTAAAGTATATATAACACACACACACACACACACACACACACACACACACACACATATATATATATATATATATATAATTGATTTTTTTTCCTTGCTGTAATTCTAAAACTTTAATAAAAGTTAAAAAAGGAAGAAGAATTTGAATCACCAACTTAGCCAATGATTGTGGAAATCATGTCAAAGTTATTTTTGCCTCTCGGGTCCATAAAATAAAAGATATTTGAGAAGATGACTATAATTAGTGGAAAGGGGTGATAGTGGTACCATGGGAGGAGAAAGAGTAAAGTTTTTAAAATAAAAAATAAAGAAAGAGATGAATGGTTTGCAATTAAAGGATGAACTTACACAATATGAGAAGCCAATAATAAGATGGCCAAAGATTGTTGTGGATGAAAATGATGATGGCTAGAGATGCTGGAAGAACAGGATAAGAAAGATGGGGCCTCAATGAAGGAATTATTGCTCATAGTCAACTTGGTAAAGATCATGGTGGCCAAAAGTTATGATAGCTAGAAGAGCTGAAAGAAGAAAGAAGGCACAAGGAAAACTTCTTTTGAAAAAATAACATAAGATCTATAATAGCTGGGCCATAAAAATTTTATTCTAAAGTAACAATATTGAATGTAGAGCTAACCATATTACATGACTTTTAACAATATTACATGACTTTGATTATACCATTATTTGGATAGTTTAGTAAGGCAATAAGAATTTCGTCATTATATTAGATTAGATAGCACTAATGAGAACAAATCTGAGTGAAATTTTTAATAAGGTATTATCATGCCATTGAATTCAATGCACCCAAAATTAACAATGCTTGCAATAGGACTAAGATGGAGGAAAAACAAAAGGTATTTACTGTTATTATGCTGAGGATAGGAGAGAAAGAGGTCATTAAAAAAATAACTTCTAAATGTTATTGGTCATAATAAATAGTTTTTATATCCCTTATTATTTTTATTAGTATTACATCCAAAAACAAAAGTTGATCAAGTATAATTTAACCCAACCACATTCATTAAACTCTTCAAATATGGTTCAAATCAACTTAAATGTTAGCTAAAATTTCACTGTTATAGAAAAATCAATTTTCAACATGCAACAAGGTAAATCTAAATCAAATGATGTCTTTCTTATTTATAACATAGACAAAACAAACTTCTAAATTATATACTTTGCAAGAGTTCATAATTTGTTACGTAACTCTTAATATGTAAATACATGTAAATGCCATTACTAATAATCTAGAGTATACATTAAGACTTATTATGATTTAGAATAATAAAAAATTTTGACCCACCTTCAAATGTTCAATAAAAAAAAAGAAAAAGATTAATGTGCTAATGGTCTACCTTAATCTTCTAAACTAATTCATTACACATATTGAAAGTGAGTTATGATTTCTAAGAGTGGATGGCAAGATCGAAGTGGTCTTGTGAATTAGACAAGAGTGCTGTTGTAGGGGCTAATAATTGATATCTTTTATTAGCCCTTAATGTCAACCACTTGCTTTCAATCGGTTAGAAATTCAATGATGTTGATGTGGCTGATCCAATGCCGTTAGAGAACCGTGAAGGAAACTGACAGAGCCCCGCTTCGACCTCCAAGGCCCATCTCAACCTTCGCATCGGCAGCGGCCCATTCCCATCTCGGCATCGGTCTCAGCATCGGCTCCGACCCATCTCGACCTCCGCGTCGGTTACCCACGTCCAAGCTACGTGGGCCACTCCCCCGAGACCCCCCATCGGTCTCGTGGTCCATTCACATCATCCTACCCGAGACCCCCCGCCGGTCTCGGGGTGCATCAACATCATCCTATCCCGAGACCCCCCGCCGATCTCGGGGTCCATTCACATCACCCTATCTCGAGACCCCCCGCCGGTCTCGGGGTGCATCAACATCATCCTACCCCGAGACCCCTCGCCGGTCTCGGGGTCCATTCACATCACCCTACCCCGAGACCCCCTGCCGGTCTCGGGGTGCATCAACATCATCCTACCCGAGACCCCCCGTCAGTCTCGGGGTCCATTCACATCACCCTACCCCGAGACCCCCCGTCGGTCTTGGGTGCATCAAAATCATCCTACCCCGAGACCCCCCGCCAGTCTCGGGGTACATCAACAGCATCCTACCCCGAGACCTTCCGCCGGTCTCAGGGTGCATCAGCATCACCCTACCCCGAGACCCCTCGCCGGTCTCGGGATGCATCAGCATCACCTACCTCGAGACCCCCCACCGGTCTCGGGTGCATCAGCATCATCTTACCCCGAGACCCCCCGCCGGTCTCGGGGTGCATCAACATCATCCTACCCTGAGACCCCCCGTCGGTCTCGGGGTCCATTCACATCACCCTACCCCGAGATCCCCCGCCGGTCTTGGGGTGCATCAACATCATCCTACCCTGAGACCCCCATCGGTCTCGGGGTGCATTCATATCATCCTACCCCGAGACCCCCCGTCGGTCTCGGGGTCCATCCATAGCATCCTACCCGAGACCCCCTGCCGGTCTTGGGGTGCATCAGCATCACCCTACCCCGAGATCCCCGTCGGTCTCGGGGTGCATCAACATCATCCTACCCCGAGACCCCCCGTCGGTCTCGAGGTCCATTCACATCACCCTACCCCGAGACCCCCCGTCGGTCTCGGGGTGCATCAACATCATCCTATCCTGAGACCACCCGCCGGTCTCGGGGTGCATCAACATCATCCTACCCCGGGACCCCCCATCGGTCTCGGGGTACATTCACAACATCCTACCCCGAGACCCCCCGTCGGTCTCGGGGTACATTCACAACATCCTACCCCGAGACCTCTCATCGGTCTCGGGGTACATTCACAACATCCAACCACTGAGACCCAAGACCCCTCTTGGGCTCAGACATTGAATAGTGCCGGTGAACAGTACCATGTTCACCCACAGCCTTCTCTGAAGCTCATCCAAGGGCATGAACAGTGCCATGCGAGCACTCTATGATCAAATGCTATACGAGGGATAGACAACCAAAAAGGTGACGTAGGGGACACGTCTGGCAAGCGCCGTAACGATCGGCCATGCCCGGCAGCCACCAACTCTGACAGGACACAGCCTGCAGCGCGACACGGCACATGGAGGTAAGCTCCACCGTACTGTCATCAATTAATGCTCTGACAAGAGATCACGCTCCAAGCCCACGGATTCCAGGCATCAATAAAAAGGATAAGAGGGACCTCGACCAGAAAACACATTGGTAACGCTCCCAAACGCTCACAGAGAGAAGGCTCTTCTCTGGGCTCTCTCTCTTTCTCTTTCGAGCTTCCTTAAGCTCACGGTTGATGCTCAGACCACTGACTTAAGCATCGGAGAGTCTCCGCCGGAATCTTCATCCTCCGGGACTTGCTTGCAGGCGCGAAGAGCTCGCTGGAGGAGGCGACCGCACGCTCGAGGCTAGTGATTTGGCGTCATCAGATGTAATTCTTTGAAATAGCATGTTATGGTATGATATTAACACAAGCCCAAGCCAAAGTTTGCCTCTATTGATATTGTAGCTCACTCAAAAGCAACAACTCCTTTATATATATATATATAATATAATATAATATAATATAATGACTGGGGCTAGTAACTTGTTTGGGTGGAGAGAAATGAGAGAGAGCAAATGATAGAACAGAAAAAGAGTAATAATTTTTTTTATTTGAAAAGAAAGAAAAATAAGGAGAAGAAGGAGAATAAGGATCGCTCATTGTTCCATCCTTCTTCAAAAGCCTAAAAATTTTTAAATCTAATTTAAAAGATAAAGAAGAAAAGAAAAAAGTTTTATATTTTGTCTATCTTTTAAATTTTATTCGTCTAAATTAATTTACCCTTTTCTTGTAGCAAAATAATATATTTATAATTTTATCAATATTTTTATCTAAAGTTATTTTTTTTATCATCCTTCTCAAGCCGTTTCGGGCCTGAAGTTTGAACCTCAGGCTTTGGAACTTGGCCTGACTTGCTTATCCACACCATTTGATTTAAAAAAACTATGGATACATTGTTTTGATGGCGTATGAGTCATCTACACGTTAGGGATGTCGGATTAAAATGGGCATCAAGCAGTGCCGCCCATAAGCCGGCACAAATCGGACCGTACATTAAATCAGGCGGGCTCAAACATTTTGGCCCGTTAATAAAGCCCGGCACGGCCCATGATGGGCTTGGGCCATGCCGTGCGTTAGTCAAAAAAAAAAAAAAAAAAAAAAGGGGATAATTTGTTACGTGCCAGTCCGATGAGGCCGGCCGCCTTGCCGGAAGAGGCCCTCGTTATCCTGGCCGCAGCCGAAGACAAAGTTGGTGAGGGCTCCGCCGCCGCCGAGGGAGAGGGTATCCTTGCCGAGGTAGCCGACGGAGTAGGAGCTGTCGCCGTAGGAAGCCTGGTAGACGCAGACGTTCGAGGTGCTGCAAGCCGAGGGGTTGAGGCCTGAGGGTGGTGGACTGGAGGCCGTCGCATTCGGCCGTGGAGCAGGGAACGGAGCGGTAGGAGGTGGAGGAGGCGGGGTTGAAGATGGCACCTACTTGGTCGTGGCAGGAGACGCGGCAGGGGGAGCACTGGAGCCAAGTGAGGGAGGAGCCGGTGTCGACGACCATGACGTAGGAGGTGGAGGGGTTGTCGAGGCCGATGCGGGTGATGTAGTTGCCGATGCCGATGGACATGCCGGAGCTGAGGGGGACAGTGGCAGCATCGGGGTCGAGGAGGGTAGATTTCGGCCTGGGGGTGGTTTTGGTGAGACGAGCGGCGAGGAATCGGGCGCGAGAGTCGTCGCGGGAGAGGACGGTGGAGAAGGTTGTTGGGTAATGGGCCAAAATAGGTCATGAAAACCCTAATGGGCCTTGAAAGCCCATTAACCCCTTATGTATGTGAATGAGAAATTGCGGGGACATTTAGTCCCACATCGAAAAGAACAAGGAAGGAAGGTTCACTTATATGGAAACCTCCTCCTTAAGCTTGTGTTCCTTCGGCTCACCATAGAAGGAGAGCTTGAGGGTGATTCGCATCACCCTCGCGCACGCGCACGCGCACGCGCGTGTGCGAAGGGCGCAATGGGCGCTTTGTAGGCGCACTTTGCACTTCGCACGTACGCATCGTCGCGAGGAGCTTGAGGGGCTTTAATCTTTTTGATGATGAAGATCAGACGGTAGAAACTGATCAGGATTGAGATGAGGGGCTGAGATCAAACGATGACTTGGATTGATCACAACCATTGGTGATCGCTGATCAGGATTGATCATGACCGTTGATGATTTGACCGTTGGAAGGTTGACCAGTCAACTGGTCAAGGTTGACCAGTCAACGTTTGACCGGTCAACGGTTGACCATCAGGACCGTTGATAAGGTGTCCCTTCGATCAAATGATAAGTCAATCGAACCGTTGATGATAAGGCGTCCCTTCAATCAAACGGTTGTAGATAAGTCATGTCAAAAGACTTATCTGATAACGTGATTATCAGATCACAATTGTGAAAAGACTTATCTGATAACGTGATCATCAGATCACAATTATGAAAGGGCTTATCTGATCTTCAGATCTTCAGATCACAGCCTTGAAAAGGCTTATCTGATAACATGATCTGAAAATCACGAAGTGAATGGGCTTATCAAACATCCTTTGATCAAAAGAATTCGAATTAATTTAATTCGTAAGGTTGCTTCCAAGGGGCATAAGGTTGCTTCCAAGAGGCATAAGGTTGCTTCCAAAGGGCATCTAAAAACCTATAAATAGGACCCTAGACCTAAGCATTTCATTCATCCCAAGCCATTCCGAATTGAGTTCAATTTGAATCAATTCTTGTTTTCTTCTCTCTTAGGCATTTGCATACTTTCCTAAGGATAGTATAGCAATAGTGCATTGAAAAGAGAGTTGCATTCTTGGTTCGATTATTTTGGTGAATTGTAGTGCTGCTTTCATCAAAAGGAGACTGTTGTATCCTGGGAGACAATCGTCATACTGACCGTGAGCACCATTGCGGGACGAAATTGTCTTAAGGACATAGAGTATAACTCTAGCCTCAGTCTGATTCAAGTAGGTAGCCACCATCTGCCACAATACCACAGCCAACAATCTTAAGACAATCTCCGTCCTCCAGAAGTGCTGCTGCAGATGGCTACCATGCATACATCCGTTCAAGCCGAGAAGCCGGAGAAGTTTACCGGCACTGACTTCAAGAGGTGGCAACAGAAGATGCTGTTCTACCTCACAACTCTGAATCTAGTCAGAGTATTGAATGAAGATCCGCCTGTCCTGAAGGAAGGGGAGACCGACAAGCAAGTCATTGCTGCGGTAGAGGCATGGAAGCACTCAGACTTCCTTTGCAAGAATTATATACTCAATGGTCTGGACAATACCCTGTACAATGTGTACAGTAGTATTGCTACTGCCAAGGAGTTATGGGCATCCCTAGATAAAAAGTACAAAATAGAGGATGCTGGACACAAGAAATTTGTGGTTGGAAGGTTCCTAGACTACAAAATGGTCGACCACAAAACAGTTATGGAGCAAGTCCAAGAGCTCCAGATCATCCTGCATGAGATACATGCAGAGAGAATGTCTCTTAGCGAGTCATTTCAGGTAGCAGCTATCATAGAGAAGCTACCACCATTATGGAAGGACTTCAAGAACTACCTGAAGCACAAGCGGAAGGAGATGGGACTTGAAGACCTAATTGTCCGCCTAAGGATCGAGGAGGACAATAAGAGCCAAGAAAAGAAGGCAGGAGGACAACCTGCTGAGCCAAGGGCCAACCTCTTAGAAGGGAAGAAGAAACGCAAGTTTCCAGGCGAAGGCTTTAAACAGAAGAAGGGCAATCCAAAGAAATACAATTCAAGGGAAAGTGCTTTGTTTGTGGTAAGCAAGGACACAAATCCAAGGACTGCCGTTTCAAGGATAAAGAAAAGAAAGAGGTCAACATGACTGAATCCCTATCCAAAGAGATATCCGAGATGATGCTGTCAGCTGTTGTATTTGAAGCAAACATGGTTGACAAAGCAAATGAGTGGTACATAGACACTGGAGCTACCAGACATGTCTGCTCTGATAAGAGTATGTTCTCATCATATACTCCTATCAATGGCAGAAATCTGTTCATGGGTAACTCCGCGACATCCAAGATAGAAGGAATTGGCCGCATTGTTATGAAAATGACATCTGGCAAGGAGCTTCTACTGAATGATGTGCTACATGTCCCTGACATCCGGAAGAATCTCATATCAGGCTCCCTCCTAAGCAAACATGGCTTTAGGATGGTTTTTGAGTCTGATAAATTTGTACTCACAAAGGGGGGTATATTTATAGGAAGGGGTTACTTGAATAATGGTTTATTCAAGGTCAATGTAATGACTGTACACAGAAACCTTGAAATGAATAAAGCATCTTCTTCTGCTTATATGATTGACTCTTCTTGTCTATGGCATGATAGATTAGGACATGTAAATTTTAATTCATTACGAAAATTAATGAAATTAGAATTATTACCTAATCATGAAATCGATCCACATTACAAGTGTGAAGTGTGTGTTGAAGCTAAGTTAGCAAAAACACCATTTCCATCAGTTGAAAGAAATACTGAACCTCTTGACTTAATTCACAGTGATCTATGTGATTTAAAGTCAATTCAAACTAGAGGAGGTAAAAAGTATTTTATAACATTTATAGATGATTCAACAAGATACTGCTATGTGTATCTACTAAAGTCTAAAGATGAGGCTTTAGAAGTGTTTAAATGTTATAAGAATGAAGTTGAAAATCAACTTGGCAAAAAGATTAAGGCCATAAGGAGTGACAGAGGTGGTGAATATGATGCACCTTTTGACGAATTTTGTCAGGAGCATGGCATTATTCATCAAACCACTGCTCCTTATTCACCTCAATCTAATGGAATTGCGGAACGTAAAAACCGCACATTAAAAGAAATGATGAATGCTATGTTAATAAATTCTGGTACACCGCAGAATTTATGGGGAGAAGCAATTCTCTCAGCAAATCATATTCTTAATAAGATACCTCTTAAGAAGAAGGAAGTGACTCCATATGAGTTATGGAAAGGAAAGAAGCCTTCCTACAATTACTTAAGAGTGTGGGGGTGTCTAGCTAAAGTAGCTATTCCGGACCCCAAAAAGGTCAAAATAGGACCTAAAACTGTTGATTGTATATTTATCGGCTATGCACATAATAGTAGTGCATATCGCTTTTTAGTACATAAATCAGATATATCTGATATACAGATAAATACAATCATGGAATCAAGGAATGCAACATTCTTTGAAGATATATTTCCAAGCAAAAGGAAATTAGAAACAAGTTCAAATAAAAGAACTTATGATAATACTGCTAGTAGTAGTCATCAGGATGAATATCCTGAAGATGAACCTAGACGCAGTAAGAGACCAAGAATAGCAAAGTCTTTTGGTCCTGATTATGTAACTTATATGTTACAAGATGAACCTCAGACATTCAAAGAGGCAATGTCTAATCCAGAAGCACCCTTTTGGAAAGAAGCTGTCAATAATGAAATTGAGTCCATCATGCATAATCATACCTGGGAGTTGGTAGACCTACCATCTGGTATGAAACCTTTAGGGTGCAAGTGGATATTTAAGAAAAAGCTAAAAGCTGATGGATCAATTGACAAGTATAAAGCCAGATTAGTGGCTAAGGGCTTCAAACAGAAAGAAGGTATAGACTTCTTTGATACCTATTCACCAGTAAGTAGAATAACATCTATAAGAATGTTAATCGCTTTTGCAGCCATTAACAATCTTGAAATTCATCAAATGGATGTTAAAACTGCTTTTCTGAATGGTGAATTAGATGAGGAAATATACATGGAACAACCTGAGGGATTTATTGTTCCAGGGCAAGAAAAGAAGGTGTGTAGACTTGTTAAATCCTTATATGGATTAAAGCAAGCACCTAAGCAATGGCATATAAAATTTGATAATGTAATGTTATCAAATGGATTCAAAATAAATGAATGCGACAAATGCATATATGCCAAATCCCTATCTGAAGGGTATGTGATAATCTGCTTATATGTAGATGACCTGTTAATCATTGGTAGTAATACTGAAATGATTAAACAGACAAAGAAAATGTTGATCAAACATTTTGATATGAAAAATATGGGTGTTGCAGATGTTATACTAGGGATTCGAATCACTAGAACATCTGAGGAAATAATATTATCTCAATCTCATTATATTGAGAAAATATTAAATAAGTATAAAAAGTATGATACTAGCCCGGTGAAAATACCTGTAGATGTTAATCTACATTTGGCTAAGTATACTGGAGAACCCATATCTCAATTGGAATACTCACGTATAATTGGCAGTTTAATGTATGTCATGAATTGTACTCGTCCTGACATAGCATATGCTGTCAATAAGTTGAGTAGATTTACAAGTAATCCAGGTCCAAATCATTGGACAGCTCTAATAAGGGTATTAAGATATCTACGATATACCCTAAGTTATGGATTACATTATTCAAGATATCCAGCTGTATTAGAAGGATACAGTGATGCTAATTGGATATCTAACACAGAAGATACAAAATCCACAAGTGGATATGTATTCACCTTAGGAGGAGGTGCTGTGTCATGGAAATCTTCTAAGCAAACATGTATAGCTCGATCCACTATGGAATCTGAGTTTATTGCCTTAGAAAAGGCAGCTGAAGAAGCAGAATGGCTTCGAAACCTTTTAGAAGAAATTCCATGTTGGCCAAAGCCTGTGTCTGCAATATGCATACATTGTGATAGTCAATCGGCAATATGCAGAGCACAGAATAAGATATATAATGGTAAGTCTAGACATATACGTCGCAGACATAATACCATTAAGCAGTTACTTGAAATTGGTGTAATTTCTATTGACTATGTTCAGTCAAAGAAAAACCTAGCGGATCCATTAACAAAGGGGTTACCAAGAGATCAAGTAAACTGTTTATCGAGGGGAATGGGTTTAAAACCTATAACTGAAAAATCTTCATAGTGGATACCCAACCTAGCTGACTGGAGATCCCAAGATCTAGGTTCAAAAGGGACAACTAAATTATGAAGAGACTTGATAGCACTAAGGATGTACAATCCTACTCATTCCTATGATAATTGGTGCTACCTGCTAAAGGTACTAGGATAAGCATTGCTTTTAATGATTCTTATGACATGAACATCATGTGGGGTATAGCAGGATACTCTTAATAAGAATCACCTATGTGAGTGTGAACTGGGCCAATTCTATGAGAATTTTAAGGTTTAATTCTCTGAAGCACTCATGAGACCAGGAGTTGTTCGGGGCCAAAATGAACACAACCATGAGAACCACAAGAATGCTCGGGAAGAAGTTGCGTGATTGTTATTGTCTTAGTTTACACAAAACGCTGAAAGGTTCAAGACATCGCGTTCACCTTTTAGCAAGTAAACTCGATAACAACTCACTAAGGAAGGTTCAAAGCCACAAGCTACCTATCCCGATACAACTTCATCCCATTATACTCTCTTTAGTGTGTCTGCATATTCATTTGCATTAAAATCCTTTTATGTGGGGGTTTGCCTTGCCAATCTTTGCTAATCTTTGATCTAAGTCCAATTTCCATTCATGTGGGGGATTGTTGGGTAATGGGCCAAAATAGGTCATGAAAACCCTAATGGGCCTTGAAAGCCCATTAACCCCTTATGTATGTGAATGAGAAATTGCGGGGACATTTAGTCCCACATCGAAAAGAACAAGGAAGGAAGGTTCACTTATATGGAAACCTCCTCCTTAAGCTTGTGTTCCTTCGGCTCACCATAGAAGGAGAGCTTGAGGGTGATGCGAAGCATCACCCTCGCGCACGCGCACGCGCACGCGCACGCGCACGCGCACGCGCGTGTGCGAAGGGCGCAATGGGCGCTTTGTAGGCGCACTTTGCACTTCGCACGTACGCATCGTCGCGAGGAGCTTGAGGGGCTTTAATCTTTTTGATGATGAAGATCAGACGGTAGAAACTGATCAGGATTGAGATGAGGGGCTGAGATCAAACGATGACTTGGATTGATCACAACCATTGGTGATCGCTGATCAGGATTGATCATGACCGTTGATGATTTGACCGTTGGAAGGTTGACCAGTCAACTGGTCAAGGTTGACCAGTCAACGTTTGACCGGTCAACGGTTGACCATCAGGACCGTTGATAAGGTGTCCCTTCGATCAAATGATAAGTCATCGAACCGTTGATGATAAGGCGTCCCTTCAATCAAACGGTTGTAGATAAGTCATGTCAAAAGACTTATCTGATAACGTGATTATCAGATCACAATTGTGAAAAGACTTATCTGATAACGTGATCATCAGATCACAATTATGAAAGGGCTTATCTGATCTTCAGATCTTCAGATCACAGCCTTGAAAAGGCTTATCTGATAACATGATCTGAAAATCACGAAGTGAATGGGCTTATCAAACATCCTTTGATCAAAAGAATTCGAATTAATTTAATTCGTAAGGTTGCTTCCAAGGGGCATAAGGTTGCTTCCAAGAGGCATAAGGTTGCTTCCAAAGGGCATCTAAAAACCTATAAATAGGACCCTAGACCTAAGCATTTCATTCATCCCAAGCCATTCCGAATTGAGTTCAATTTGAATCAATTCTTGTTTTCTTCTCTCTTAGGCATTTGCATACTTTCCTAAGGATAGTATAGCAATAGTGCATTGAAAAGAGAGTTGCATTCTTGGTTCGATTATTTTGGTGAATTGTAGTGCTGCTTTCATCAAAAGGAGACTGTTGTATCCTGGGAGACAATCGTCATACTGACCGTGAGCACCATTGCGGGACGAAATTGTCTTAAGGACATAGAGTATAACTCTAGCCTCAGTCTGATTCAAGTAGGTAGCCACCATCTGCCACAATACCACAGCCAACAAAGGTGGGGTTGTGGAGGGTAGCCGGCGAGTAGGGGCTCCGGGGGTGGTAGAGGGTGAAGTGGAGGCCGGAGCTGTTGGGGTGGTGATCCTTTGCAACGTAATAGTGGTAAGTTAGTCAAATGGTTAGTTAGCCTAGTGAGCCATGCCTGGCATGGCCGTTTATTACTGGACCGTATCAGATAAGGTTCGATTTTTGGTGAGCCCAACGGATCTCTGCCTGGCAGTAAGCTGGTGAGTCATATCTGATATGATCCATTTATTATTGAACCGTATCAGATAAAATTTGATTTTTAATATAGCCCCATGGGCCTGAGCCGTGTCATGCTAAGTTACGGCCTAATGCCCAAGTCTGCAGGACCCATGAACGAATATTCCGGCGCAGGCCCGCGCGGTGGCGAATCACCGCGCCTGGCTGCGGCTGCACTGGGGGCGGGGGCGGTGTACTAAGACTTTTCCCTCGATTTATATGGCCTCACGCGTCTCCTTACCGGCCCTGGGTCAACGCTCGGAAAGAGGAGTGTGTGCGAGAGAGATGGCGCTAAAGGTGTACGCCGATCGGTTGTCGCAGCCATCACGTGCGATCCTGATCTTCTGCAAGTAATTAGTCACTCGATTTCCTTCATTTCTACCTCGTCTTTAAACTCTTTCTTGTTTTTTTTATCGGAATCCTGTAACTTTCGCGACCTTGCTCATGTTTCTTTTTTAATTAGGGTAAATGGGATCGATTTTGAGGAAGTGAGGATAAATCTTGCCAGGGGCCAGCATCGGTCACCCGAATTCAAAGGTCCCTCTTCATATTTCTGATTTAAACTTATTGCAACGATTAAAAGCAGTCAAATTTCTTTTCTCGTTTCTCTTTTAAATTTTCACCTGAGTTTTCCCTCTTTTTCTTTAATTTAAGAATTAATTTTCTTTTCTGAATTCCGACCGTGTTATAGTAAGTCACATAATTCCTCGTATAATTATAAGATTCATCCTTTTCATTAGGCTTAGGGCAACAGCTAAGATAGCTGCAAGTGAACATACCATTCAGATATCGTATTTTCCCTTTGCGACCAATGAATACAAGTATTTTCTTGTTGAGGCCTGTCTGCTACTTAAGAGGTTGGCAGTTGCCCAGATGCCTACAAGATGAGGCATACCAACAACCATATTCTATGACCGCCTCCTTAGGAAATTGGCTTTTGCAAGTCGGCTAAGTTAAAGGAGTATAGTCAGTGAATCTTGAACGTGAATCTTGAACGTGAACATGGATCAAATATTGAAATTGTAAAGTACTCTTTAGCAACCTGTCTACATGTAAGAATGGTGATTTTCTCTGACTTAAATTTTTTGTCATATGAAAGTAATCAGTTAATTTCTATGGAATAAGAAAATGCGCTCCATGCAATCGCTTAGAAAATTCATTTGAAAATGGGAGAACTTGATGCTAAGAAAAACAAAATAGTGATGGAATAATAAAAGGTGTTATTGCTCCGGAAAGATGATAAGTGTAATTTAATGTCAGTGTTAAGATAAATAAAATTAGAAAGCTTGGGTGATCACCACCTGGAAATCTTGAATTAAATACCACTGTTATAGGAGACCACTGATCTTGATTGCGTAAATTCAGCAACGGAGTTCATTATATAAACATCTTGTTAAAAATGAAACAAAAGATTGTCTACATGTAATCCAATTTAGGCAATCACCTTCTCAAAGTTTTTCTTGATTGGTTCTGCCAGAGGCTCTTGGCCTCCTGGAATAGAAAGGGTTTAGTCTATCTCATATATTAAAAAAGCTCTAGAGGCTTAAGCATAGAAGGATGATCTGTGTGCTTGGTTAGCGAATAGGCATGCTATTGATTGTTAACTTCTACTGCATATGCTATTTTTAGACTTCCTCAGATTTTATTTTATTTTATTTTTTCAAAGATGTGCTAAAGGTTAACTGTAATGGAGTTTTTAATAGGGTGCACCCTTGTTAACTGATTTTCCCTTATTTGTAAGGCTCATGCTAAGCTCCAGCGTGTTCTACTCGTGATGAGAATAAACTTATCCAATAAAACAATGAATTTGTATACTAAAAGAAATTGACTTGCATGCTCCTAGTAGTGATGTAAAATGACCAACGTTCCTTGCCACTTTTAGCTTTCATCCTCTGTAATGAATTTCTTGCTTTCTGCAAAATCATAGCATCTCATTTGTGACAGTTGATATCAAACAATGAGTATTACTACAAATATCTGTTGATAGCATATTGACTTGCAATGAAATAAAACAATGAATTTGTAAACTAAAAGAAATTGCCACGCAGCCCATAATGGTGATGTCAAAACAACCAAGGTTGCTTGGCATTTTTAGCCTTCATCCTCTGTAATGAATATCCTGTTTTCTGCAAAATCATAGCATCTGATTTTGTGACAATGGATATTGAACGATGAGTATTACCACCAATATCTGCTGATAGCATATCGATTTGCAATGTACCGAGATGATGCTCCTTTGTTAAATAAGAAGTGAATATTCTGTACATCTTGAAATACCAGGTGTAATGATGTGTACCGATCACAATCCATTTCATGGATGAATTCATCTACTGTTGTGCTTGTTTCTTTAACTGAAAATGTCAAAAAAAAATGTATATAAAATTTAAAGGTTATGCAATGTTCCTTTGCCTCTAACCTTTTTTTATGGATATTGTCTCAAGTTAAATCGAATTGATTTTTGTAAGCTGTATTGATTAAGATTCTTTTATCCAGAAATAAACCCAATTGGACAAGTTCCTGCTATTGCTGATGGAAGTTTTAAGCTATTTGAGAGGTAACTTTTAAGTTTCTTTTTAGATCTTTGCTAAGATATTTGTATGAAATGCTGCTCTCATTAAAACATGAACTTTCGATGAAATTGTGCTATCTTTTTATTGGTGAATGATGCATTGTATTGAGCACATGCTTTCTAAAATAGTCAACTTAACTTTTGTCAACAATTTTGACTTGTTGTAGATTGCCTATTATTCTGTCTGTGGTTCCTGTTTTATTTTGAAAATATAATTTTTGAGCTCAACTGCTTTATCAGAGTTAGCCCTAAATAGGATTTCTTTGTGCATGAAGATTTACAGAACTGATCCCCTTTAGTTTGGAAAAGGGATCTAATAGTTATTGTTAATCCCTGCTCAAGTTATTAAATGATTACATCATTTTGTTGGACTGCACAATGTCCCTAGACTTTGATGATTCACAAATCGAGGTTTTTATCTGTGGAAGATTTTTCAGCTTTGTCATGTTTGAGAAAGATGGAGTATGACCTTATTTTTGTAGAAAATAAATTGGTACATGTAAAGGATGAAAGAAATCTCTGTACCAACTGAAAAAACTAGCTGCTCTTATAAAAAAATAAAAAATAAAAAAAAACAGGTGAAATGCAATATTTGCAGCTGAAAAACATGACCAAAAATCTCACACCAGATATCTACGAGTAAGGGCAACAAAAACTAATATGGGAACTGAAAATATGAGAGTCTAGTGCATAAAGAAAATGCTAATATAGATCTAGATGAAGCATATTCAGGGCCCACACCTCGGCTAATAACTGAGTGGTTAATCAACTTCTCTCTTGAGGTGTTGTGATTCTCTAACAACATGATAACTATTCCAGCAAAAATTTTCAGTGCCAATGCAGTTTGTCATTCTTAGGAACTTGACAGTATAGATCACAAGTAAGATCATTACATGATTTTTTTTAATAAAAAAAGAAGGTTATAAATAGAAACTGATGCAAAATATCAATCATGTTGTGATGTATATGACATGTTGGACCCATAAGAAGAAAGGAATCTGCTTATTAGGATAACAGAGTGGAGCTCTACAGATACAGATCAAGATAGATGCATTACGGGCTAGTTTAATATATTTACAGAAAGATGGTAAGATTATGGAATTTGAGAATGTTATTTATAGAAAATATTCTGAAAGGACTTTTCCATAGGAATTTATGAAGTGCCATAATTAAGGAGTTGGCATGTGTAAGTTTTATAAAGAATGGAAGCAAGGCATCAGATGAGGAACTGCATAATGGGAAATCTGTCAACGTTTGATTAGTTGGTTTACTGTATGACAGATGTAAACAAGGAAAATACTAAATGATTATAGAAATATTTTGATAGTCATTTACATTAATAGAATTGATGCACAAAAAATGCACTGTTAACTGAAATTATGTCAGGGGGTGATGGGACAATTTATGAAAACATCAAATTTGGAGAGCAACTTGGCTTTATTTGAGGCAGGGCAACAGTAAGACTGCTTTCCTGCTTAAGCAATTAATAGAAGGATCTGGAGAGAATAGATAGATAGTTGGATAAAGCATTTCATAATGTTATAAGAGGTATCTGGCATCAATGAGAGAAAAGTGTGTTAATGAAGACATAAAAGTGTTAGCATAGATATGCCTAGGTGAAACAAGAATGAGAAGTACTTGTACCGAGACAATTGAGTTTATTGCTGAGGTGGATCCACACCGTGGGTTGACACTCAGCCCATTTCTCTTTAAACTTATCATAAATAGGCTTTACGATATAGTTAATATTAATTAATGGCACAAGGATCGGGTTGAGTACTAATTTTTGAATTTATGGAGGATGCAATAATATCTAAAATCTAGAAGAGTTATATGAATTGCAAGTACAGTGTATTATGAAGATGACTGTCAAAATTATGGCAGAGCTAAAAGAGCATGAATGAAGATATGGATGAAGTATTATTCAATTAATTTGGTGTTCTAACCTGAATGGGTGAGTTGTATAGATACTTTTTGAGTCCTGTAACCAGCTGTGTCAACTGAAGTCAAAATTTTACAAGACATTGAGGGTCACGGTTCAGATTAATCTGTGAAAAAGGATCCTACAAGTCAGTCCAATATAGTCGATGATAATGCAGGGTAAAGGACTTCTAAAAGCTCTAATCCAAATTGTTGCTGCATGGAGTTGGAGGGGAAATCTAGGGTTTGTTGGAAGCTTTTGATGATATAGACTATTAGACAAGGTTTTAAGTCTTGGTGGGATAAGGGGCATTTTGGCCATCCCATCCTGTTCTTGTGAAAAAACTTAACTAAGAAAAGAAAGAGCAAAGAAGGAAAGAAGGAAGAAAAGAAATAAAGAAAGGAGAAAGGAAAGAAAGAAAGGAAAGAAGGAAGAAAGAAGGAAGAAAGGAAAGAAATAATTAAAAAAAATAAAGAAAAATTAAAAGGAAGAGAGATGAGGGTAATAGGATGCTCTACCAGGATAGCTATCGGGATGGTGGGACAGTGGGACATCCCGTTCTATGAAAAAATTGGGATAGTGCCATCCCACGAGATTTAAAACATTACAATTAGAGTTGTACTACCTTATCAAAATTTTGGTTGAAGTAGATTAGAAAAAGGGTTTTCCTATGAAAAGAAGTAGCTTCGGTGTGGATAAGAGAAATTTATTTTGTTTATTGTTTTTTCAATCTCTCATTAAAGTTGAACTCAATACTACCCTCATGTATGGATTGTCATAGAAGCAGAAGAGAATTCTCTTCTCTTATCACATCCAGTGGATTAAGTTTGCCTGGTGGCAGCCATTGAGGAGGAAAAAGACGGGTCTTCTATAGCTTGATGAACACAGAACATAACAGTGAAAGAAATTGACTTTTAAGGAGACATTGAGGGCTCAGGAAGACACTAAAACCTATATGACTTAATACTCAACCAATCCAAACTATGATTAGAATTAAGAATTCTGAACATCTGTTCTACTTAAAATAGGACTCTGAAGCAGCTTAAGGTATCCTTAAAAAACTAAAAATAATGTTGCAATAACAAGCATAACTCTTTATAAATCAAATTAAAGAAACGATTTGATCAAAAAAAGAGTTAAATATGATTACAAATGTAAAGCTGGCTATTGAACAACTTTCTTTCTTTCATTTTCAAGTGTTATTTTTCTTTTGTTTGTCTTTCAAAAGGTGTGAAGTACAGGATAGGCACCATGTTTGTTTAGTTGAATCAATTATTCTCAGATATTTGGTTACTCAAGCTGCCAAGTTATCAAATCCTCACCGAGTAATATTCATGTCTTCATATGTATGATATCCATTTGTAATTTTAGGTCTTTGACATTATAAACGGATTTGCTGTTTTATTGAATATTTGTCTTTTCCATGTATTCCTTCTGAAATTTCTGACACTTATTCTATCATACATACAGCCATGCCATTTTGAGGTATCTTGCTTGTGCGTTCCCAGGAGTCTCAGACCATTGGTAATTAGAAATATTTTATTGTTTTTTGTATGATATTCTTTTCTTTGGAACTTGTAATTACTCTTACCAATTTTACTTGCCTGTTGTACTATTAAGAAACATCAAGGCACCTAACTTTGGAAATTATAAAATGTAAGTGTGGGAATTGACTGTTAAAAGACATGTGAAATTTGGCTCATCTCACTCTGTTGGTTGGTTTGGTTATGAGCAACCTTATTTCATCATTGTAAACTAAAATAAAAGAAAAGATGGATAGGAAAGGGAATTCAAATCTAACTACCCATGACCTGCTGGAATATGTTACTGTTTTCTTCATGACAATTATGTCCTTATTTTGGTGTCTTGGCACCCTGCCGGTTCAAATGATCCAAAAGAAAAGAAGGTGCAATGAGTAGTACACTGTTGGTACAAGGCAGTAAGGGTCAGTTTGGAGTAGTATTGGGTGGTATGGGGTCGGTTTGCTTGTGGAATTGTCCTAAGGACTGCCATTCACCCATCTCTGGTTGGTATGGTAGGTACAAAGCAATGCCTTTTCATATAAAGAAGGGGGATGGGTGCAGGAGAAAGAAAGCTAATTAATTCTGATATACAAGTTTAACTGAAAATCAGTTGTTGTTATTATTGACAGAAGGCTTTTATTTTGATTTGTTACAAATAAAGGTGGCAGAAGCATGAGCTGTTGGCTAATGCATAGAAGGGTGGTTATGGTTAATAGCTTTTGAACAAGAGAAATAGTTAAATGCTTCTGATTTATTTTGCGATTTAAATAAACATTCTTATGGGTTATGTATTTCTAGTTAGTTATTGCTCACCTCTCCCCTCTATCTCTTGCTTTAAATTTTTTAAAGGTACCCTGCTGATTTGTTCTACCGAGCTAAAATCAACTCCATCTTGGATTGGCATCATTCAAACCTACGCCGTGGTACAGGTATACAAATTTCTAATGCTAGCAAGTTCTATCAAAACATATACTTATTTTCTTGTCATGGAAGTTTTGATGGAAGCACTTACTAACAAAGGACACACATTCCTTTAGAACCATAATTGAAAACTTAAGAACATAGCTCAGAATTTTTGCTTGCTGGGTTAAAGTAGTATTAAGACTAGGGCTGCAATCGAGCCGAGCCGAGCTTTTCCGTGCTCAAGCTCAGCTCGTTAACAAATTCTCGAGCTCGAGCTCAATTACAAAAAGCTCGGGCTCGACTCGAGCTCGGCTCGAGCTCGCTCATTTGGTATGATTAGAAAGCTCGACAAGCTCGACTCAGAAAAAGCTTGTTTCAAGCTCGAGCTTGAATTGAGCTCGTTTCAAGCTCGACTCAAATTAAGCTTGTTTAAAGCTCGGCTCGAGAATAAAAAAAAGCTCGATTCTTAAACCCAAAGAGTAGTCAGAAAAGATGAAAAGACATCTTGTGCACGATCTCCTAATCGAGCCAGCTTGCAAGCTTCTAATTGAGCCGTCTCACGAGCTCTTAATCGAGCTGTCTCGCGAGCTCCTAATCGAATCTGCTCTGCTCAAGCTCGGCTCGTTTATCAAACGAGCTCTAAAATGAAGCTCAAGCTCGGCTCGTTTACATGACGAGCCAAACACGAACGAGCTTTTATCGAGCCGAGCCTCGAGTAGCTCGTGAGCGGCTCGGCTCGATTACAGCCCTAATTAAGACTGATTGTTAAATAATGAATGTCATCATAACGAAAATGAGAGCTATTTTTGCAATGAAACAATTTTTTACCAAATTTCTTTATAATAAGAAGAAAAAGAGTGTGAGAATATCTATTAATGTTTCGAAAGTAGGACCTCTTTTATGGAAGTTCTTAATTAGATGATTATGAAATCTTTTATAAATCAAAGATTGTTACTTGATTAATGAGCTAGCAATAGTATATGAATTATGAAAGTTCTGAGTTTTAAGCAAGCATGCCATAATTAAGTTGGGTTCATTCGAATAATATGATGTGATGTGATTTCTAAATAAATTTTGTCCTAGTAAAAGTTAATTTGAAGTTGTTGAATAGCTATGACTAAAGTTCGCAATCTTGATACCAGATTCCATACTTGTACCACATTGGTATAGTGTCAGTATGTCTAATAGGTAGGTTAGTTTGGTGTACCTAGACATGGACCGACTCTCATACCATGTCTTGATTCGGTAGCGGTACAATATGGCATATCTAGTATGGGACAGTGCCCATCAGTCTGGCATACCATGGCTGTGACAGTTTTATTAAAGTTTGCTAATGAAAACAAATGGCCAAAAATTTAAAAAGATGACCTCAAATTATTGGTCATAGTTATGTCTATGATATTAATTTTAAATCATTCAATTTTATGATGCCTTGACCACAGAACATAGGCTAATATTCCTAGATATACATACTAAGTGTGTAAAACAAAGGAAATGAAACTAATAAATGTCCAATGATAAAAATGGTGGAATTCAAAAGGGCAAAATATTACATCCTTTAGAGATGAGCTGTTAAAGGAGAGAATTGGGACTCAAGTAATGAGACTATAGAGCTAAACCAAACAGAATGCAGGACTGGTAGTTGATTGTGTTAAGAAACTAACTAGAGATGTGCCTAAGGAGTTGATAGGCAAAGGAAAACACATAAAGAAACAATGTGGTGGAATATGAAGCACAGGATGCAATTAAGATAACAAGGATTTGCTTTAAAACTGGACCAGCACAAATAATATTGAGGATTCTTTAAAATGTAAGAAGGCTAAGGAAAGTCTAGTAAGGCTTAATTTGTAGCTTATGTGTTTGTATGGTTAGGATGGGATAGAAAGGTGAGAATCAGATTTATAAATAGCTGTATTTAGAGAGAAAATCTGGAGATATCTAGCAAGTAAGATACATTATGAGTTAGGATAATAGGATATCGGTAAAGATGAGAAAATTTAAGGAGATCAGAAGACACTACATTTTAGAAACTTTTGAGCAGGGATTTTACTAGAGAAATTTCTATTGAACACACACAATTGGAGAGTTGTCAAGTTCAAGTTTTCTTCTGTAGAATTTACAGTCTTGAGATGGGGGTTGTTTTCAAAAGGATGCAAAAGGGTATGGCATTAGGGCCATACTAAATACATAATGAGGTTTTGGAAAGTTGTGGGAGATATTAGGCCAACTTGGCTTGCTAGCTTATTCAATGAGTTCTTGAAAACCAAGAAGATGCTAGATGTTGAAGGAGAAATATAATGTATTTATTTATAAAAATAAGGTTGGTGTATGCAGTTTCTCTAATTACAGTGAACTGAACTTATGAGTCACCATATGAAGTTATGGGAAAGGGTACTTAAACAAAGATTAAGAAAAAATTACGGCAATCTTGGAGAACAAATTTGGACTGATGCTTAGGAGGTCAAGAACAGATGTTATCTTATTTAGGCAACTAATAGAAAAATATAGAGAAGTGTCTGTATATGATCTTTATTGACTTAAAGGAAGCTTATGATATGATTTCCATAAACAATACACTGAAACCTCGGTCTTTATGTAAGAAACAATCTTTAGATAAGGGAATGGAAAGGGAATGTGAAGATGACACTTAAGGGGCAACCATATAATAAACGCAATAGAGAATTGTTGAAGAAAGCTATCGGCATTTCCTACATTATGGAATTTGCCTAATAAATGAATGGTGGAACTAAATTACTACAGCCAAAAGAAGAGCAATATGCTATGCAACTCCTTGCTTATAATTATAATGATGCTGTTGAATTTTGTTATCATTTAGGATGGGGCCATCATAATGTCTGATATTCTAGTGCATGCATACTCATGGTTGCTGCGTTTACTGATGAATTGATCTCATTGCATTGGATTGAATTAATGCTTTGTCTTATTGTACAGCATCCTTAGTTCTAAACACTTTACTAGCTCCTGGACTTGGTCTTCCATTAAACCCTCAAGCAGCAAATGAAGCTGAGAAAGTTCTCAGCTCATCTCTTTCAAAGATTGAATCTGTTTGGCTTAAAGGGAAGGCAAAGTTCTTATTGGGCAATTCACAGCCATCTATTGCAGATCTCAGCCTTGCCTGTGAGATTATGCAATTGGAGGTATGCTAATTCATTTAATATCTGCAAACATCACCTAAGATAACTAAATGTTGTGGATGTTATGTGTTGATAAGTTGGTATTATAACGATGAAAGTCAGAAGAGGGGCTTGGCATAGTGTTATTAATTCAATGCATATCATTCTTTATGCCAGTCAATGTGGTTGGTGCTAATAAAATTGCATGGTGTATGCTGTATGGGCTGGATAAAATTTTAAGTCTACATAACCATTATGAACAATCTTTTGCTTTTTATTTTAGGTTGAATCCTTTTTCGCCTTTCATTTGCATTATAAAGCTCCGTTTTTGTCAACTTGATTTGAGAACTAGTTTTGTTGTTTTTATTCTCTCCCAACTTCCAAGTATTTTCCTTTGTCCTAGCCTTCATGAGATTCTCTTGAAAACTTGAACTTTGCCTTCAGTTTCCTTGGACTTATCATGATCTAATCTTTTTTCTTATGAGGACCACTTTTATGTCTTGTTTTGGTCATGGATGAAGTCTCTCTCTCTCTCTCTCTCTCTCTCTCTCTCTCGTGCGTGCGCGAGTATAGGTACATGCAAAGACATATTTTGGTACAAGCTTTTTACTCTAACGTGATAATTTCTAGCTTAAACCCACATAATTGAAACAAGCGTTAATGGGTTGAAATGATGTAATAAGTCACTATAAGGGGTATTAGCTCAATGATCTACAGCTGGAGCCTCTCAGGTAATATGTGAATGTGCAACATATGACATATTAATGCGTTCGTATAACCACAAGCCAAAAAGAAAAAAAAAACTCATCTCAATTGGTCTTCTTATACCTTTGGCTAGTGAGAATTGTTTTTTGCTCAGCATAAACTGTGCATGATATTTATAGTCTTTTTCGAGCAGTTTAAGAGTAGCTTAATAGATTAAAAAAAGGGTTAAATACAGATTACCATTTTGTAGTTTAAACATTTTCAATTTGCACTCATATGATTTGAATTGTTACACTTAACTATCATAGTTTTAAATTCTTATTTTAAATTCTATCAAATTACCTTCATGTGGTTTGACATGTTACACTTAGCTATTATGTGGTTTAAATGCTATCAAATTGCACCCATATAGTTTGAAATGTTACATTTAACTATCCATACATTTTAAACCTACTCAAGCTTTACGCAATATGCCCAAACTTTTATATGAGTGTAATTTGATAGTGTTTAAAACACATGGTAGTTAAGTATAAACAAATGGTAGTTAGGTGTAACATGTCAAACCATATGAATGTAATTTGATAAAACTTAAAACACATGATAGTTAAGTGTAACATTTTAAATACATGGGTTCAATTTGATAATGCTTTAACCATAGGGTAATAATTTGTATTTACCCTTAAACAAATAATGATGGTTTTTTCTAATGAATTCATGTTCCTACAATGTAACTATAGTTTTATACTGTTTGTTAACCTACTGCAACCATCTTCCTTTATTTGGGCTTGGAACTAGCTATACATGAAATAGAGGTGGGGTTAAATTACTTTTGTTATTGTTGCTGCTGTTCTTGGCATCGTCATGGTTATGTCCAATGAGGGACAATGGTAACAACACAATTATGATCAATGTGGATCAAATACTCTCATCATGCTTTGTTTGGATTATTTTGTTTATGATAAGAATGGGTAATTGTATGATGTCCAAATGTTGATAATGAAGCTAAATTTCATGTGTGCCAGTGTGCGTTGTGGGATAGTTGGCATCATCTCAAACCTTAAACTCTCACAAAGAGGCAATAGATGGAAGAAATAAGCAATAATCACTGTTTGGGGATATGGAGAATGCATGAAATGGCACATTATAAAATGGAGAAGTGAAATGACAAGTTGGCTTTACAAAACTTATCATATACATAAATATGAGTAGAGAGAAGGTCAAGTGGATTAGACAACTCAGTACATATCTATACTTAGTTGGTCATGAATAGTCTGATATTAGCAAAATACATGGATGAAGCTTCATTAGTATATCAACAGCGCCGGCAACCACTAATATGTTACACTTGATTAGTTCAAAAATATGCTTTTTGTGCAACTAAGTCTTGAAGAGACAGCGCATCCTTGTGGCCTAAAAAGTAGCAAAAAGGGATGTTATTTTAAGTGATCAATAATGGAAGCATCATACCTTCGAAAGTTGTGCATAGTTATTAGAACCGGATAGGACATCAACTCAGTCGAGGGATGGGTCAATGGTTGAACCATGTGAATAATTAAATACTTTTAAAATTAAAAGACATTATCCGTAATGATAAATTAAGGTAGTTTTCATGTGAAATTTAACTAATTTAGTAGTTTTAAATTTTAAATCCATAGAATGAAGTTATTTAAGCTACAATAGAATATAATATCCATGTTAACATTTAAAATTATTATCAAATTTCTATTAAAAATACTTGAAATCTTTAGATCAGTTATAGAAAGAGAGACAAGATAGAGCCATTTCGATTAAAGAAGAGGGAAAGGGGGATTTAAGCCTAAAAAATGAAGTCCCTAAAAGTTATATTGATTAAACAGTAATTTAGAAGACATGAAAACCGGTCTTGTTTTATTTCACATGGGTCAATGTGTCAATAAAAATTGGTCGGTTCATCTAGTTTTGATCGGGTCAATTATACAACTGATTCAATTAAAGAACTGGACCAGTCAGGAGGTCTACTGGTTGGACTGGAGGACTGGTTTGAGTCTGATAATTATGGTTGTTTGACTGACAACAGTTGGAATGCAGTTTTGCTGGAAAAACATGATAGAACTGCAAATAAAGCGTATGAACTGCAAATAAACATACTATGCATTAAAAGAAGACAGGCTAGATGTAGACTCCTTGAAGAGCCTGCTGAGCCTTGCTTTGCCATTTTTTATAGAGTTGAGTGATGATGTGCTGCCATAGAAATGAAAGAGTGAACAATGGTCATTTCCTCCATAACTTGTGTGAGCTTATGAAAGTTTTGACTTTTGAATCAATTAAAGCAACGGGATGGATTTTCTGGTGCTCTGCTAGAACATTAAAAGTTGTCTAGTTAGTGCTTCAGACATGTTGTTTGAGGCTCCAAGTTGATGAGTATGTGCCAAATATTCTAAGCCATTGTTGATTTAAGTTCCAAGCTTCCAAGTATGTGCCAAATATGAAGAGGCCTCTTACTTGGTTTGAGGCTCTAAATAGGCATGGATGATTTTAAGGCAGAATCAAAATTATTCAGAGTAGGAATTAACTCTAAGAAAGCCAAAAATATCTTGAGCATAGCACATTAACTTGATATAACAGTCCAAAATAGTAGGTCGTCTTTCAGGTGAGGTGTGGCGGGTGTCCAGATAGATGGATCAATGGATGGAAGATTCTTGAGGAAAGAATCTACAATGACTTGCATCTAACTACTGGTTTACCAGTAAATATAAACAATGGGAATTTGCTTAGAAACTTTAGAAGGTGAACACCTTGGAGCCTGAGGAAAAGTACTGAAGTATGGCTGAGGAAAAAGATATGAGAGGGATCTAGAAGAAAAAGGAGTGGGAAAAGTAGATAATGCCTTAAGAATGGCTTAATTCAAAGATGAAATCCCTAGGCAAAAATTAGGCATCATAAAGTTGGCACGCTGCTAAGATGAAGACACCAAGGGATATCATAGTGATGACGCTTGCGCTAGCTAGGGAAAGCCTTTTGTGTTCACTAAAGCAATGAAGAGTGAAAAACTATAACCAAATGATATGCATATACTTGGAATTACTAAAAGTAAATGAGGTTATTCAGCAGGTATTTAATACTGCATATTAATGATGCGATAAAGGGATGTGATACTACTAGAAGAGAACCAAATGGGCATGAATTTGCAATTTTGCCCTTGCTTTAGGTGGTCAGTTCTCTTGTGACAATGTCATTTTGCCCTGGCTTGTAACTATCAAACTTCTTATGACGTAAGAGAAAATGAAGATATGAAGATCAGATGATTGATTATGTCATGCTATCAAGACCCAGAAAGCCACATTCTATTCTTCAATCCAGTTTCAGACCATATTAAGTGGTATTTACTGCAAGCCTTAATAGAATTAGCAAATCCTAAAAGAATGACATATGGGATTGCCATAGTGAAACAGAATATTCATTAATAGAACACATAACATGAATGACAACTGAGAGAAGACAATGAAACCCTAGATATTAGATTAAGTACTAGTTTGCAGGTGGTCAGCCCATTGGATGCATGAAGATTGGCAGGTGCTTTTGCAACCTCATATTTGATAAAGTTGGAAAGGATCTATGCATGATGCATTCTCTCTACAAAAGTTTGAATGATAGTTCTAAACACACAATCTTGTAGATGACTCCACAAATGAGAGGAAGATAAATTTTTGGCACTAAGGGCAGATAAACATGGAGAAAAGGAATTTGCTGATGCAAACTGTGCAGGCTAAGGTTGATTGTTGGTTTGGATGTGTATTTCAGATGGGTTGGATGCCATGTATTAATGATGTTAATGTAGTAATTATGTTAAACTACTGCTATTAAGAATTAAGTAGTAAGTAGTAAGCACTAATTGTTTGTTGTTGTTGTCATTGATCTTGCTGTTATTTATTAAAATATATTGCTATTACTACTACTACTACTATTGTGTTGTTTTTATTGTATTTAATGTATTTTATTGATTCTTTCAATATTTAAAAAACAAATGTATGCACCTGCATATTGTGCTATGCGCAGTCCCATGACCATTTGAATATTGCAGCTGCCTTTTAAAACACTGGGTAAATGAGATCCTTATGTGCTGCAAATCAAGCAGTTGCATGCGATAAGATATAGGGATCAAATGTCATGTACTCAGTTCACTCTCCTATATGAGAAGGTAACAACGTGCCAATTTGGCAATGAAAATAGCAAAGGGAGCATCACTAGATCCAATTATGAGATGTAGGAGAATCTTTTGCATTTGTTGGAGCTAAGTAAAGTGATACTGGGCCGAGGAATGAGAGTGTGTTGGCTCTAGAATGTGTCCAAGGGCTAAATTAGGAAGCTTTAGGTGCTTGCCATTTTGTGCAATCAATTCTAATAAGATTTCTTGTGACAGTCTAGGCCTTTTAAGTAAATGCATCACTAAGTCATAGATGATTTGTAGTCCTCCATCAGCATAAAGTGATGATTTTGTATTGATATTGAGTCAAATATATAGAATTTTCCTTCAAACCCTTTTTGAAAAAAAGAATCAATTAGTAAGAACTCTGGATCATTATACAAAAAAAAAGCAGGTTACAGGCCTATACCACCATGTATCAGCCTGTATTTTTGCATTTATGCACGTTGCATTTGTGCAAGCGGATTCACAGTTATAAACTTGCACACATGATGCAAAGGTTCTTGCTCCTTTATGGTACGCATGTGTGCTCATAGCCTGGCAGCACTATATTCTACTCCCCATTGTACCTGTTAAGCATAACAAACTGAAGTACTGCTTGATCTTTGGATATGACAAACTGAAGTACTGCTTGTAGTATAGAGTTGAGCAGTGCCACTCTCTAATCAACTTCATGTCATGGCTTCAGCTTTTGTGTGAGGAAGATCGCCAGAGAATATTGGGGCCTCATAAGAAGATTCTACAGTGGATTGACAATGTAAAAAGTGCTACTAATCCTCATTTTGAGGAAGTCCATGAATTTCTTTATAAAGCTAAACCACTGTTACATAGCAGGCTGGCTTCCATAACTAATCATAATATGGAGCAGAGCATGAAAGCCAAGTCATCATCAAAGCTTTGACAGTCTCACTGCTGCTGGTTATTGTGTGGAACAATATGCTAAGAAAATAATTTATGCTTATTTGGCCATCCGTGGAGAAGCTACCTCCATCAACTTCTAGTGCTTGTAAAATAATGCTGACAATATTATGTCGGCTACTAAATGTTGGTAGTCTTGGTAGCAGACAAGGAAACTTTCCTGCACTGATATGTCTGATATTTAGATGCTTAAAGAGCAGAGCGGGTCATAAATATGTATTGTGATATTTTCAATGAATTGCTGAGTGGCAGAATATGTATGATGTGATGCTATTTTAGTTTTATATCCACTCTCTATGCAACGCAGTAGTGTAATTGACATGGAACAGTTTTTTGTTTCCAAGGAATTGGCTCTGCAATTTGTTTCTATCTGCTTCTACTTGCACCTTGGGTAGTATCAACACGTTCTTGTCATCGGAAAAAAATTTTGGTTCCTTATCCAGCCATTCCGGATGCTCAATTTTTGAATGATTTGGGCTATTGTGAATCCTGTGCACAAGCATCCATGAATTGTTTATTGGTGGTCACCGTAAAAGCCAGTACTACTGGCACTATTGTGCTCGTTTGCAAGGGGTATGCTTTTGAGAAAGTTGCCTTGCAGCTGGAAAGTTTTCTATCGACTCAAACTTGAATTGCCTATTGGACAGCATGTATAATGGGAAAGAATTCATATACGAGCAAATATTAGTAGACCGTAATATGCAGTGGAATAATAAATAAAATACGCAAACCACACAATCATAGAAACATCAAGATTTACATGAAAAATCTTTCAAGATAAAAGAAAAAAAATCATGGGTATAAAATAATATATATCTAAATTTTAAAGTCCCCTGGACTTAGAAAATCACAAGAGAATAATAGGGATATAAGGATTATTCACCAAAAAATACGGTCTCCTACGTTACCTCCTTATTTTCTTCCTTTCTCTTCTTCTACCTTCACGTGATCCTGGAGCGAAAGTTCTTCCATGTAGTCAAGCACCAAGCAGCAACCCTTCCTTCTCTTTCTCTAGCAATCCATACTCCTAGAAAAAAGAGAAAATATACTATCTGTTCTATCTTTTTTCCCAGACGACTACTCCTTGAAAAAGAGAAATAAAAAAAAGGAAAAAGAGAAATCAAAAAAAGGAAGGCGGCTGCTAGCTCAAAAGAGAGAAAAAATACTGAGAAAGGGAGTGGCGCTCCCTTTTGCCCTAATGGGCTAAACTAATTGGGCCATGGGCCCAATAACCTCCCCCTTCAGCCCATAAGGGAGGCTGTCTCATGCTTCCTTAGTGTGAATCATGCCGACCAGCTATTGGCATATCTCTTGCCTTTCTTTTGACAAGGTCTTTGTCAACATGTCTGCCTCATTTTATTGTGTAAATTTTTTGAAGCTGCAACTGCTTCTCTTCAAACACATTTCGAATCCAGTGGTATCTGACATCTATATGCTTTGATTTGGAATGAAAAATTGGGTTCTTACACAAGTGGATGATGCTCTAACTGTCACAATACCACATACTTTTCTTGTTTCAGCCCCAATTCATGTAAGAATTCTTTCATCCACAGCATCTTCTTACAGACCTGGTAGCATCAATGTATTCTGCCTCTGTGATGGAGAGAGCTATACACCTTTGCAATCTGGATTGCCATGACAGCTCCCCCTGCAAAAGTAAGTATGAAACCTAATGTGAACTTCTTTGTATCAATATCTTTCGCCATATCTACATCTGTGTAACCAATCAGCACATGTGGACCACCCCAAAGCTTAAACAAACTTTCACTGCTGCCCAATACTCTTTCCCTGGATTTACAAGAAATCTGCTAGCAACACCCACTGCATATGCGATGTCTGGCCTCGTACATACCATCGCGTACATCAAACTTTCGACTGCTGAAGCGTAAGGAACCTTCTTCATTTTCTCCTCTCCTCATCACTTGAAGGACTCTGCTCTGAGCACAACCTGAAGTAACCTGCAAGAGGAGAACCAACTGGCCTTGCATTGCTCATATGAACCTATCCAATACCTTCTCAATATACTTTTCCTGTGACAACCATATTTTCTTGGTTCTTCTATCACGAAAAATCTGCATGCCCAGTATTTGCTTTGCTGGTCCCATATCCTTCATTGCAAATGACTGACTCAGCTCCTTCAACCTGTCAATCATAGACATATCTTTCCCAAGGATAAGCACGTCATCAACATAAAGTAGAGTATGACAAAATCATCACTAAACCATTTGATATACACACAATGATCTGAAGCCATTCTTTTGTATCCATTTTCAGCCATAAATGAATCAAATTTCTTGTACCATTGCCTTGGGCTTGTTTCAGCCCATATAAGCTTTTTTTCAATTTGCAGACAAGATTAATTTTACCTTTGACTTTGAAGCCTTCTGGTTGCTCCATATAGATTTCCTCCTCCAAATCATCATGAAGAAAAGTTGTCTTCACATCTAACTGCTCAACCTCCAAGTCTAGACTAGCAGCAATACCTAGAGCAATACAAATTGAAGACATTTTAACAACAGGAGAAAATATCTCTTCAAAGTCAATACCTTTCTTTTGACCAAAGCCTTTCACAACCAGTCTGGCCTTGTACTTTGGTTGAGAACACTGTTGTTGAGTCTTTAACCTGAAAACCCACTTGTTCTTTAAAGCCTTCCTTCCTTTTGGTAGTTCCACTAAATCATATGTGTGGTTCTTTTGTAAGGCATCCATTTCTTCCTGCATACCTACTAACCACTCCTTTTTCTGCTCACTTTCAATTGCCTCCTGGTAACATTCTGGTTCACGTGCATCAGTAAGCATTATATATTCATATGTAGAATACCTTTTGGAAGGTTGACGTTGTCTGGTAGATCTTCTCAGCTGAGGCTCTATAGGAGGTTGCTCCTGATCTCCTTTCTGCTCAACATGTCCTACAGGTGAGTTAACATCTGCTCCTACACTATTTTTTGCACATCTCCCCCATCACCTTGACATACTAGAGGAGTAACTAGGTCACAGTCTGTCAATCCTCCTATAGAAGACTTGACTGGCACCTCTTCTTAAAGTTTGAAGGGTTTGATCTTAAAAAATACCATATCTCTGCTTCTGAACACCTTCTGCTTTTCTGGATCCCAAAGTCTATAACCAAACTCATTATGTGAGTAACCAAGTAAAGCACATTCTTTTGTTTTACCATCCAGCTTGGACCTCTCAATGTCTGAAACATGTGCAAATACACGGCAACCAAACACTCTCAAGTGCTTGTAAGAGACATCTTTTCCTGACCATACACGCTCTGCAACATCACCATCTAGAGCTGTACATGGTGACAAGTTTATTACATCAACTGCTGCCTTCAATGCCTCATCCCAAAATCTTTTAGGTAACTTGGACTGTACATCTGATCTTTTCCATGATGGTACGATTCATCCTCTCTGCAATTGCATTATGCTAAGGAGTACCAGGTACTGTCATCTCATGCTGAATGTCATGTGATCTGCAATAATTATCAAATAACCCTGTGTACTCACCACTATTATCTGACCTTATTCATTTCAATTTCTTTCCTATCTCTCTTTCAACTCTGGCATGAAACTCTTTGAAGACATTAATAACATGATTTGTTCTTCAAACCATAGACCCAAACTTTTCTGAAAAAATCATCTATAAAAGTGACAAAATAAAGTGCACCACTGATACCTGGAACATTAACAGATCCACCAAGAGTTTTTATCCTCAGAGGACCACAAACATCTGTATAGATACGATCCACAACATGCATTTTTCTAGACAAAGCAGGACTAGCAAAAGAAACTTATGTTGCTTGCCAACCAAACAATCAACACATGGGTTCAGATATACACCTTTAAAGTCTAGTAGAACTTTTCCCTTGGAAAGAACTTGCAGCCCTTCTCACTCATGTGTTCCAGTCGTTTATGCCACAACTCCATGCTGAAGTCTTTCTCTATAACATTCAACTGTTCACCATAAGCTTTAGCCTGCAACTGTACAAAGTGTGACATTTCTTTCCACTGGCTACAACAAGTGAATCTTTATTGAGCTTCCATTGCCTTTATGAAATCTGCTATCAAAGTCTTCATCATCAAGTCTTCCAACTGAGATTAAATTTAGCCTCAAGTCAGCCACATGCCTTACATCTTGAGTACCAACTTACAGCCAAGATTGATCTTCATAGATGTCACCCATGCCAATGATGTCTGCTGTGCCTTGATTTCCCATCTTGACAACACCAAAATTTTCAGTCCTATAGGTAGAAAAAAAACTCCTTCCGTGGTGTAGCATGATAAGAAGCACCTGTGTCAATCACCCACTCATGATTCTGACACTCACATGAGACAATACCATCAGAAGTAGACAAAATCAAATAATCATCACTCTGCACTGTAGCTGTGATATTCTCCTTTAACTATGTATCCTCCACTTCTTTTGACTTTTTCTTGCTCTTCTTAGGCTTCTTACACTGATTCTTGTAGTGCCCTTTCTCACAACAGTTGTAACAAGTAATATCTTTTCTTGACCTTGATTTGCTTCTACCCTTGTATGAATTGTCTCTATTTCTAGACTTTGACCGTCCTCTATTCTCTGAGACAAGTGCCTGTGAATCAATCTGAGAAGTGCTGAATTCTTCCTCCTCAACTCCTTATTCAACAAACTGCCTATTACTTGACTCATGGTTACAACACCGTCTGGTGCAGAATTACTAAGGGAAACCACCAGTGTCTCCAACTTTCTGGCAATAAACTAAGAAGTAACAATGCCTGCAACTCATCATCAAGAGACATTTTCATAGAGGATAACTCGTTATGAATACTCTGCATTTCATTTAAATGCTCAGCAATAGAAGCACCCTTTTTATATTTCAGATTCACTAGTTTTCTGATCAAGAAAGCCTTGTTGCCAGCTATTTTTCTATCATAGAGACTTTCTAACTTTTTCCAAAGAGAGTTTGTAGAAGTCTTAGTGGAAACATGGTGAAAGACACTATCATCCAACCACTGCCGATAAAACCGACTGCTTTTCGATCTAACATGATCCAAGCATCATCTGTCATTGTAACGGGCTTTGCTTTGACCCCTTCCAAAGGTCCATATAGATCCTTACAATACAAGAGGTCCTCCATCCTTGGTTTCCATATCATCCAATTGTTTTCATTCAGACTGATCATGTGGAAAACATTACTGGCCTCCATGCTCGCACACAAAAATTCATAGGCTCTGATACCAATTAATGGGAAAGAATCCGTATATGAGCAAATACTAGCAGACCGTAATACACAGTGGAATAATAAATAAAATGTGCAAACCACACAATCACAGAAACACCAAGATTTACGTAAAAAATCCCTTCAAGATAAAGGAAAAAAAAACCACGGGCAAGCCAGAGAAGAAGATTCACTATAAAATAATAAATATCCAAATCTCAAAGTTCCTTGCCTGGACTTGAGAAACAATTACAAGAGAATAATAGGGATATAAGGATTACATCATCGAAAAATATGTTCTCCTACGTTACCTCCTTATTTTCTTCCCTTCTCTTCTTCTTCTTCTCTTCTTCTTCTCCTGCAGCACCTTCACGTGATCTTGGAGCGAAAGTCCTCCCACATAGTCAAGCACCAAGCAGCAGCCCTTCTTTCTCTTCCCCTAGCAATCTATACTCCTAGAAAAATAGAAAATACCGTCTATCTGCCCCACGTCTTTCTTCCAAATGGCTGCTCCTTGAAAAAGAGAAAATCAAAAAAATAAAAAGGAAGGCGACTGCTAGCTCAAAAAGAGAAAAAAATACTGAGAAAGGGAGCGGTGCTCCCTTTTGCCCTAATGGGCTAAACTAATTGGGCCATGGGCTCAACAATGTACGCCATAAATCTAATTCCCATGAAGAAAAAGTCTTTGTACATCGCCGCCGGTGCAGCAAGTCCTACGTGGGCTGCACCGCCTCTCCTGATTGGTCCATGTGGATCCAACGTGGCTGACAATGCGGAACGGTATGGCTCTGCTACGATGTTACGTTTTTGTTGACCCAATTATTGATTTTGATGATTAATAAAGGAATTGAGTATATTTATTGTGTTACTAATAAATTTAACAAGTGTTTCAGGGCTTAAAAATATTTGCTTAATCAAAAGGCATTTAGAAACGTATTTTGAATCAAGTGCCAAAGGTAAGTTTCAAAATTCAGAACCTGGAGTTGACACCTAGGAAATCTGGAGCTGACCCCATGGCCAATCAAATGTCTTTCTGAATTTTGATACGGTCTGGAGCCGACACCCAGAGTTTCGGAGCTGACACCCAGAGTCTCGGAGTCGACACTTACAGTGTCTGGAGCCGACTCTGACACAGGGACAGAACGTATATTTTGACTACCTTGGAGCTGACACTTATAGTCTTTTGGAGTCGACACCTGACCATGGCGAGCCGACACTTAACTCTTTCGGAGCCGACTCCTCGATGAACTCAGAACTTTCTATTTTTGGATACACGACTTGGAGCCGACACCTGAAAAGTTGGAGCCGACTCCAACCTGTCAGAAACGGATTTTTAAAATGCCAGATTAGCTCAAACGGTAATATTTTCTTTTCACCTAACTTCTAACGGATATAGTTTGTTTGGAAAAACTTTCCAGGTACATTCCAATGGCTAGTTTTCTCACCAAAAACGGATTAAAGGAAATCTATAAAAAGGAGAAAGCTCGTTTTGAAAAATAACGGAAAAAACAGAGTGAATACAAATCAAAAATCCGAGAAGTCTTGAGCCTAAAATCAAAGAGAAAAGTATCCAAGTTCAAATCCTTCCACTCCAAAAAGCTCAAAGAGAAATCCAAGGCGTTCAACTTGAAAAATCGAAGGATTTCCCAAAAGAAGAAAAAGCTCTATTTTTTGTGATTTTCTAACTTCTCATCTGCAACATCTGTGAAGAATCAAAGCTGAGGCCTGATTCAATATCTCCAAAGAGAAGAGGAAAAGAAGAAAAGCTCAAATCCAATCTACTTCAAACAAGCTTTTCTAACCTTATTCATTTACTTTGAATTTTTCTCATTTGAGGAGCTGTTTGTTAATATAAACATTATTCTTTCTTGTTTTTGCTAGTTCAATCAGGGGGATTGAATTAGTGGAGGTAGTATACCTCGGGGCAAGCTAGATTAGCTTGAGTTTGGGTTTTGTGCTGGTGAGCCCAAAAACCAACTGGGTTCGTTGTGCACCCGGAAAACAACAAGTTTTGAGTTGTGATCTTGTAAAACAACTCGGCTGTAATTTAGTTGATTATAGTGTGGACCCAAGTGGAACTTGGGAGTGGACGTAGGTGTTGGATACACCGAACCACTATAAATCATTGTGTTTGCCGTGCTTTAATTGTCTCTCTCTCTATCTCTTCATTTGTGATTGAAATCTATTCTGCACTTAATTATTTCAAAGTCAATAGTTTTAAAAAGGTTAAATTTTTTTTAGAACCCAATTCACCCCCCTCTTGGGTTACCATATGGGCCAACAATTGGTATCAAAGCAAGTGCTCATTTGAATTTGATCCAATGATCAAGAGCTAAAGATCCAAATGGCAGCTCAAGCTGGATCTTCATTTGCTGAAGGTCATTCTACAAATAGACCTCCTTTGTTTAATGGTTCCAACTATTCATATTGGAAAGCAAGAATGAGGATATTCATTCAAGCTTCAGATTATGAATTGTGGAGTGTCATAATTAATGGACCTAGCACACCCACACACATAATTGATGGTTCTATTCCTAAGCCCGAAAGGGATTGAATGAGAATGATAGGAAAATGGCTCAGCTCAATGCTAAGGCCATGAATGTTTTATATTGTTCATTAGATGCTAACGAATTTAATCGTATCTTTACATGTAATTCCGTAAAAGAGATATGGGATAGATTAGAGGTTACCCATGAGGGTACAAATCAAGTTAAAGAATCTAAGATAAATATTCTTGTTCATAAGTATGAATTATTTAGCATGGAACAAACTGAAAGTATAGCATGCATGTATACTAGATTCACTGACATTGTAAATGATCTGAAAAGTCTTGGTAAGACTTATACTAATTCTGAACTTGTTCGTAAAATTCTTAGGTCACTTCCAAGATCGTGGGAAGCGAAGGTGACTGTCATCCAAGAAGCCAAGGACCTCAACACTTTACCTTTGGAGGAGCTACTTGGATCACTAATGACTCATGAGTTAACCATGAAGCAACACATAGAGGAAGAAGTTAAAAAGAAGAAGACTATAGCTCTTAAGGCTGCAGAAAGTGAGGAGAGCTGCAGTGATAATGATGAAGATGATGATGAGACAGCTCTTCTTGCTAGAAAGTTCAAAAAATTCATGAGAAGAAAGAAACCCTTTCATAAAAGAAAATCTGGAATTAAGATGGAAGGAGAAAAAGAAAAAGAAAAGGAGAAGGACAAAACAAAGAGAAAGACCCCCTAATTTGCTATGAGTGTAAGAAACTGGGGCACTTTAGATATGATTGTCCTCAACTAAAGAAAGCCTACAAGAAGAAGAAGAAAGCCTATGTTGCAACCTGGAGTGACAGCGATGAATCCTCTTCAGAGGAAGATTAAAAAAAAGTTGCAAACATTTGCTTTATGGCGAACGACGACAACGAGGTAAGTTTTGAAAACCCTTGTGATGATTTTGCATTTGATGAATTGTTTGAAGCTTTTAATGAACTAGTTGATGATTTTAAAGCTTTGAAAAAGAAATACAAGTTTTTGAAAAACGATAACTCAATTCTCATTAAAGAAAAAGATAATCTTACTCATGAGATTGAGATGCTGAAATCTGAAAATGATAATTTGACAAAAGAGAGAATCAATTTCCAATGAAAATGATAAACTAAAGAAGGAAGTTGATAAATATAAGAATATTGTTGATAAATTCACATATAGTTCTGAAAAACTTAATTTATTATTTAGTAATCAAAGAGCTATATTTGATAAGGCTGGATTAGGATATAGGCCTAACATAAAACAAAAGTTTGTCAAAAACTTTTTTAGAAGAGAACAAAATAAAGATAATGTTACATGTCACCATTGTAACAAGAAAGGCCATAAATCCTATGAATGTAATGCAAGAAACAGTAACAAAAATTTAAGTAGTAAAGGAAAGAAAATATGGGTTCCCAAAGGAACAATCTTTTTGCTACTAACCATGAAGGACCCAAGAAGGCTTGGGTACCTAAATATAAGACTTGATCATTTTTGCAGGAGTGTCTTGCGGCCAAAAAATCAAAGCGAAAGTGGTATCTCGATAGTGGCTGCTCAAGACACATGACGGGTGACAAGGATCAATTCATCACCCTTGAAAGCAAAAGAGGAGGAGTTGTTACGTTTGGTGACAATGGCAAAGGCCAAATCATGGGGTTTGGTAAATTCAAATAACTCCCACATATATTGAAAATGTCTTATATGTCAATGGTTTAAAAATAATTTAATTAGTATTAGTCAATTATGTGATAAAGGTTTTAAAGTATCATTTGAAGCTTCTATCTGCACTGTTTCTAATCCCATTGATGATAGCATTGTTTTTACTGGAAATAGAAATGGCAATGTATACTTGATTGATTTAGACAATTTGTCTACTAGTAATCATTGCTTAGTTGCTAATAATGCTAATATGAATGAGATTGGTTGGTTATGGCATCGTAGATTAGGTCATGCAAGCACACACCTAATTTCAAAATTAATTAAAATGGATTTAGTAAAAGGTCTTCCACAACTAGATTTTGAAAATGGCAAAATTTGTGATGCATGTCAATTTGGAAAACAAACTAGAAACTCTTTCAAAACTAAAAATATTGTTTCACTTCTAGGCCACTTGAACTACTTCACATGGATCTTTTTGGACCTACTAGAACCACTAGTCTAGGAGGAAAGAAATATGGTCTTGTGATTGTAGATGATTATTCTAGATACACTTGGGTATTGTTTTTAGCTCATAAAGATGAGACCTTTTCATTATTTTTGAAATTCTTTAAGAAGTCACAAATGAGAAAAACAACACCATAGTGTCTCTTAGAAGTGATCATGGCACTGAATTTGAAAATCATTTATTTGAAAACTTTTGCATTGAAAATGGCATTCATCATAATTTTTAGCACCTAGAACACCACAACAAAATGGAGTTGTAGAAAGAAAAAATAGAACTTTAGAAGACATGGCCCGTACCATGCTATGTGAAAGCAACTTACCAAAATACTTTTGGGCGGAAGCTATAAACACGGCATGTTACATTCTTAATAGAGCTTTAATTAGGCCAATCATTAAGAAAACTCCTTATGAACTATGGAACAATAGAAAACCAAACATAAGTTACTTTCATGCATTTGGTTGTAAATGTTTCATTCATAATAATGGTAAAGATAATTTAGAAAAATTTGATGCAAAATCTGATGAAGGCATTTTCTTAGGATATTCAACATCTAGTAAAGCCTATAGAGTGTTTAACAAGAGAAACTTAATTGTAGAAGAATCTATTCATGTAATTTTTGATGAATCTTTAGCATCGAGTTCAGGAAAAATTGATGATGAGGAAGATACAAACATATTAGAAAGAGACATTGAAAAATTGAATATAGATGTATCTTCAAATCATGAACAAGAAGCTAAAGATGATGATTCTCCTAGTGTTGATGTTGTTGATGCAAATCATAATGATGTAGATCTTCCTAGAGATTGGAGATATGCCTATGGTCATCCAAAAGAATTAATTATAGGTGATCCATCTCAAGGAGTAAGAACTAGATCATCAATGAGAAACATCAATAATCATCTTGCATTTGTATCTCAAATTGAACCTAAAACTATTGAAGAGGCTGAAAAAGATAATTATTGGATGTTAGCTATGCAAGAGGAATTAAATCAATTTACTAGAAATAATGTCTGGACACTAGTAGATAGACCTAAAGATCATTTGTTATAGGATCAAAATGGGTATTTAGAAATAAATTAGATGAAAATGGCATAGTAATTAGAAACAAAGCTAGATTAGTCGCAAAAGGATATAATCAAGAAGAAGGAATTGATTTTGATGAAACTTTTGCACCTGTAGCTAGATTAGAAGCAATTAGATTATTACTCGCATTTGCATGTCATATGCATATCAATTTATTTCAAATGGATGTTAAAAGTGCATTTTTAAATGGATTTATAAATGAGAAGTTTTTATTGAACAACCACCTGGTTTTGAAAATCATGAATTTCCAAATCATATTTTTAAATTGCACAAAGCACTATATGGTTTAAAACAAGCACCTAGAGCTTGGTATGAAAGATTAAGTAAATTTCTAATTGAAAATGATTTTACAAGAGGAAATGTTGATAAAACTCTATTTTTGAAAAGAAAAGATAAGGATTTATTAGTAGTACAAATATATGTTGATGATATTGTATTCGGTGCTACTAACAATCTTTTGTGTCAAGAATTTGCTAAGTTAATGCAGGGTGAATTCGAAATGAGCATGATGGGAGAACTCAATTTCTTTCTAGGACTTCAAATCAAGCAAAGCAAAGAAGGGATTTTCATCAATCAAGCAAAATACACAAAAGAACTTCTCAAGAAGTTTGGAATGGAGTCAATTAAACCCCTTGGAACACCTATGAGTCCTTCATGCAAATTGGACAAAGATGAAGATGGTAAGAAAGTAGATCAAAAATATTATAGAGGTATGATCGGATCGCTTCTTTACTTAACAGCTAGTAGACCAGATATCATGTTTGTTGTTTGTCTATGTGCTAGATTTCAATCTGAACCTAAAGAATCTCACTTAATTACTGTAAAGAGAATCTTAAGATATTTAAGTGGAACTAAAAATGTAGGTTTATGGTATTCTAGAGACTCAACACTAAACTTGATTGCATATTCTGATTCTGACTATGCTGGATGTAAACTAGATAGAAAAAGTACAAGTGGTGCATGTCAATTTTTAGGAAGTAACTTAATCTCTTGGTTTAGCAAAAAGCAAAATTCGGTTGCATTATCAACTGCTGAAGCAGAATATGTTGCAGCTGGAAGTTGCTGTGCTCAAATCCTTTGGATTAAGAGACAACTTGAAGATTATGGCATAGCACTTGATAAAACTCCTATTAGATGTGATAACACAAGTGCAATTAATTTAACTAAAAATCCAATTCAACATTCAAGAATAAAACACATTGAAATTAGATATCACTTTATAAGAGAACATGTAGCTAATGATGAAATTTGTCTTGATTATGTTAATACTGAAGAACAATTAGCTGATATATTTACAAAACCCTTGAGTGAAGAGAGATTTTGCTATCTTAGAGGTAAATTAGGGATTTGTGACCCTTTGGAATGATCTTGAAACTCTAAGGAATGACTATCTAGATTTCTATTAATTTCTTAATATTCCTTTCATAATTTTAAGGACAAATTATCTAGTCTTCTGAGCAATTTGATTCTTCATATTCCAAAGATTTTTTCAAAATTTTATTGAACCTATTTTGACAAGTTTCAGATGTTTGAATCTCAGTTATTTTTCTCTGAAACTGTCAGTGGAGTCGACACCTCAGTTTGAGGAGTCGACACCTCGTCTGTATTGCTCTCGGTCCCTGACCTTGGAGCCGACACCCGTATAAGTAGAGCCGACTCCAGTTCGAGCGCTGACTATGTTAGCGATTTGGAGTCGACACCCGACTTTGCGGGAGTCGACACCTTGGGTCCCAAATCGATTTTATTAGGGCAGAGTCGACACCTTCGTCATTTGTTCTTTTTCAATCCTCAACCAAACTCTTCCCAAACTCTCTCAAAACTTCCCCAACTCAAATTCCACTCATTTCAAACCTTCCCAAGGATCTTAATGGCACCTAAGAGGAGAGGATCTGTGATTGGAGCGCCCATGACGACTGGAAAACGTTCGGCGAGGTGACCCGTCCGCGAGCCATCTCCAAGCGAGGAATCTTCAACCCAATCAGACAATCCTAATCCTTCTTCTCCTCAGGTAGACACATTAGCTGGGAGAGTGATCACAATGGGTAGGAAAGTCGATTTTGAATTCTTTGAATCCGAGGGCTTTTCAATTGGGAATCAAATTAAAGAGTTAGGCTGGGATAAAGTTTGCTCATTAGATGTTCCCACCTATCCTGCCCTTGTCAAAGAGTTCTACTTCAATCTATCAAGAGAGATGGTGGAATCGTGAGTTCTGTCAGAGGTAAAAGAGTCCATCTCACATTTCAAAAACTAGGAAACCTTTTGAGCATTCCCATCACTGGATTGGTAGCCGACATCCACAGTGAGAGGTCAGACGCTTTGTCAAGGATGTTAGGGAGAGAGGTAACAGAATTTGAAGAGGTTAGGGCTAACCAATTGCCCTTGGAATTGAGATTGCTTCACAATATTTGCAGTAGGATTTTATTTCCCAAGACCAGTCGATTTGAGTATGTCTCGAGCGAGACATAGTGGTGATGGATAGTGTGTTGACTGGTCAAGCCATAAACCTAGCTGCAATGATGATTTTTTATATGGCCGAGGCTGGAGGAAAAAGGAGATCGTCCCTACCCTATGGAATGGTTCTAACTATGGTTTTCAGGAGCCAAGGAGTTGTGATTTTGGATAATGAACCTTCCAAGAACCTCAGGCATACCGATTACTACAGTTTGGCTACCTTGCATCGGATGGGATTTGTAAAGGTAAATGGGCATTGGGAAAGGAAAGGCAATTTGGATGAGAGAGCCCCTGAGCTTAGACCTTCTGCACCTTTTGAGGCTGGTCCGTTTGTGAGGGTTCCCTCTCACAGCCTAGCAGTCTGGTTCCTGTTCCTGTCCCTGCTCCTGCCTCTGCTCATGTTTCTGATCAGCCATCTACTTCATCTGTCGGATTTTCAGACTTTCAATTGGAGCAACTTAAAGGTTTACTTGTTGCTCAGAAAGATGAATTGAAGACTGAGTTTGATAATCATTTTATGAACTTAAGAGAGACTCTCTACTCATTGGATGATCGCATTAGTAAAATCGAGTCCACTCTTGGTTCATCTGCGGAATCCTTAAGTAACGATCTCAAGCACATATTTGAAGAACTCAAGGATATCTGTGGAGACTCTGAAACCTACTCCAAGTGCAATGCCGAGCTTCAAGATAAGATAATGACTGCATGTGCTTTTGTTGACAGAAGATTGAAAGAATTTGTAGGAACTTAGAGTGATGGAATGCAAAGAATTTTAAATCATTTGCAAAGGATTATTAGAACCAATCTATGATTTTCATGTAATGAAGTAAAAGTTGTTGTTTGATGTTTCATTTTGAAATCTTAATGTAAAATTTTGTTTGATGTATATTTGATAGTTGACAAAGTTTAGTTTCATTTTGTAACACTTGACTTTTTAATGCAATGAAATTATCTTTTGATCTATCAATTTTAACATTTTACTTAACTTCTCTTAGTCTTTTTGTTGATTACAAAAAAGGGGGAGAAAGTTATGTCGTATATGCATTGATTATTAGTTAAGCATTGATTGGTATTTGATTGATATCAAGTTATTTTGGATATGGATTAATTTAAATAAGCTTAAGTGAAAATTGATATAACTAAATTCCAAGTATCAAACATGTAAAGCAAAAGGAAGAACAATTGTTAAATTGAACTTCATAGGGGGAGCTACCTTATTCAGGGGGTGCTTACCTGTGAGGATCATATATTTAAAAATTTTGATTTAAGAATCCTATGCATATACTCGATTTTTATAATCATCAAAAAGGGGGAGATTGTTGACCCAATTATTGATTTTGATGATTAATAAAGGAATTGAGTATATTTATTGTGTTACTGATGAATTTAACAAGTGTTTCAGGGCTTAAAAATATTTGTTTAATCAAAAGGCATTTAGAAACGTATTTTGAATCAAGTGCCAAAGGTAAGTTTCAAAATTCAGAACATGGAGTCGACACCTAGGAAATCTGGAGCCGACCCCATGGCCAATCAAATGTCTTTCTGAATTTTGATATGGTCTAAAGCCGACACTCAGAGTTTCGGAAGACACCCAGAGTCTCGGAGTCGACACTTACAGTGTTGGATCCGACTCCGACACGGGGATAGAACGTATGATTTTTGACTACCTTGGAGCTGACACTTACAGTCTTTTGGAGCCGACACCTGACCATGGCGAGCCGACACTTAACTTTTTCGGAGCCGACTCCTCGACGAACTCAGAACTTTCTATTTTTGGATACATGACTTGGAGCCGACACCTAAAAAGTTGGAGCCGACTCCAAACTGTCAGAAACGGATTTTTAAAATGCCAGATCAGCTCAAACGGTAATATTTTCTTTTCACCTAACTTCTAACGGATATATTTTGTTTGGAAAAACTTTCCAGGTACATTCCAACGGCTAGTTTTCTCACCAAAAATGGATTAAAGGAAGTCTATAAAAAGGGGAGAAAGCTCGTTTGAAAAATAACGGAAAAAACGGAGTGAATACAAATCAAAAATCCGAGAAGTCTTGAGCTTGAAATCAAAGAGAAAAGTATCCAAGTTCAAATCCTTCCACTCCAAAAGCTCAAAGTGAAATCCAAGGTGTTCAACTTGAAAAATCGGAGGATTTCCCAAAAGAAGAAAAAGCTCTATTTTCTGTGATTTTCCAACTTCTCATCTGCAACATCTGTGAAGAATCAAAGCTGAGGCCTGATTCAACATCTCCATAGAGAAGAGGAAAAGAAGAAAAGCTCAAATCCAATCTACTTCAAACAGGCTTTTCTAACCTTGTTCATTTACTTTGAATTTTTGCTCATTTGAGGAGCTGTTTGTTAATATAAACATTATTCTTTCTTGTTTTTGCTAGTTCAATCAGGGGATTGAATTAGTGGAGGTAGTATACCTCGGGGCAAGCTAGATTAGCTTGAGTTTGGGTTTTGTGCTGGTGAGCCCGAAAAACCAGCTGGGTTCGTTGTGCACCCGGAAAACAACAAGTTTTGAGTTGTGATCTTGTAAAACAACTCGGCTGTAATCTAGTTGATTATAGTGTGGACCCAAGTGGAACTTGGGAGTGGACGTAGGTGTTGGATACACCGAACCACTATAAATCATTGTGTTTGCCATGCTTTAATTGTCTCTCTCTCTATCTCTTCATTTGTGATTGAAATCTATTCTGCACTTAATTATTTCAAAGTCAATAGTTTTAAAAAGGTTAAATTTTTTTTAGAACCCAATTCACCCCCCCCTCTTGGGTTGCCATCTGGGCCAACAGTTTTGATCGTGATGGCCATTAAAAGTGCTTCGCCTTTTTTTTAAAATTACTATGCAGACGAAAATGCCCTTTCCCTCCAGCCTACTTCTATCGCCATTTTTTCTTGGATTACATCTGTGCAAGAAAAACTCTTTCTTTCCCTTGCTCTGGCTTTTGGATACAAGGAATCAGTCCAAGGTTTGAGCAAGATCCTGAGCCCTCGCTCTGAGAGTCCGATCGTAAGAAAATGTTTTAGCTTCGAGGCTGGAATACGTAGCCACTGAAGTCTTTGTACAAAAACTTCTGAAGAAAATGTCATCCGCAGTAGGAAGTAAAAGTCCTTGTTTCCACTTCTTTGTAAAGCTCATTTATTACACCAACTATTTTTTGTCATTAGAGGAAGTTAATGCATTAGGAAACCATTTAATGCGTAGGTAACTTCCTTAGAACTAGGGTGTCGTCAGAGTTTCTCGGCCTATATTTCCTATTATTCCCTGTCCATATAGCTCTAGTGTCCTCACTTTACAACTCTGGAGAGAACATCCGACACCACATGAGGAATTCGGCCGAAAATCTTCGTGACACCCCAATTGAAACCTTACGACACCTAGCGACAATGCTATGACACCCGTGCTTTGCTTATAACTGACCATGGAGAGAAGCCCCGCGACACCCAGGAGGAATTCTGCTAAAAATCCTTTGCGATACCCCAATTTAAACCTTACGACACCCTAGCACCAATGCTACGACACCCGTGCTTATAACTGACCATGGAGAGAAGCCCCGCGACACCCCATGAGAAATTCGGCCGAAAATCCTTTGCGATACCCAGTTGAAACCTTACGACACCCTAGCAACAATGCTACGACCCCAGGAGCAATTCGGCCAATAATCCTTCGCGACACCCAAGTTGAAACTTTACGATACCCTAGCACCAATGCTACGACACCCGTGCTTATAACTGACCATGGAGAGAAGCCCCGCGATACCCCAGGAGGAATTCAGTTGAAAATCCTTCGCAACACCCCAGTTGAAACCTTATGACATCCTAGCGACAATGCTACGACCCTAGGAGCAATTCGGTCGATAATCCTTCGCGACACCTAAGTTGAAACTTTACGACACCATAGCACCAATGCTACGACACCCGCGCTTATAACTGACCATGGAAAGAAGCCCCGTGACACCCCAGGAGGAATTCGATCGAAAATCCTTCATGACACCCTAGTTGAAACCTTACGATACCCTAGCATCAATGCTACGATACCCATGCTTATAACTGACAATGGAGAGAAGCCTCGCGACACCCCAGGAGGAAATCGGTCGAAAATCAGTAATGATATTCTAGCTGAAATAGTATGACACCCTAGTTATAAACCTAAGACGCTCGTTCAGGAAATTGCCCAGAACACCCAGCTTTACCGTTAAGACACCGTAGGTTTAAACTTACGACACCTGTGGCCTTACACCGGATGCTAAAGAACAGCCTCATGACATCGTAGGAGGAAATTGGCCAAAAACTATTGACGACAACCAAGCTGAAATAGTATGATACCCTAGTTACAAACCTAAAACACCCATTCACGCTTAGAAGAAAACTTTACAACATCCCAGAAGGAAATCGGCCGGAAACCATTGACGACATCCAAGCTGAAATAGTATGACACCCTAGTTACAAACCTAAGACATCCGTTCATGCATAGGTGAAAAGCTTCACAACATCTCAGGAGAAAATCAATCGTAATCGTAATAAAGCTATGATACCCCAGATTTACTATTAAAACACAGTAGCATCGAAGCAGTTGCAAGTTCATCTATAATACTATTAGTCATTGCAAAATTTTGTTATAATTTCAAACGGAAATGCTTTTTCGCGTTTCCAGGCGGACCTCTATGGTCTCCTCCCTTTCTCTTCTTCTCACTTGTATGCTCAAAAAGGGATTTCGGAGATACACCAGAGTCGGTCTTCAACGATCCCTTGGCAGTTTGCTTTTCCACATCTTCGTCGAAGCCATCGAGCCAAAGTTTCATGCTAAAGGCGATAGCCAGCTCGTCTACCTCTGATGTCGTCATGGGCGAAGCTTTCTTAAACCTTCTTAAACTACCTCCGATGTCATCCACCCTTCTTGTGGTTGCAGGCAATACTCATCCTTTCCCTTTTATAGCCGTCGAGTTGGGGGATGGGGGACAAAAACCATTACTAAAGAGAGTGTTGGGAAACCAAATCTCATCGAACTCAGTGTTCCAATCCCTAATTCGGAACAAGCATTGGCCATGCTAGTGTCTTCGTTATAGTAAATCGGAGTGTCTCTCCTCCCATGATGGAATGAGCACTTTCCAATTATTCAATCGGCCACTTGGTTCCCGTGGTTTAAATGCACACTAAACAGATAAGCTTTATAACGTCCCAAGAGGAAACAGGTCGGAAGTATTACGACACCTAAGTTATGTTCACCCAAAAAAAGATCTATGACACCGTAGTTGAAACCTTACGACACCCAAGCGACAATGCTACGACACCCATGCTTATAACTGACCATGGAGAGAAGCCCCGTGACACCCCAGGAGGAATTCTACCGAAAATCCTTTGCGATACCCCAATTTAAACCTTACGACACCCTAGCACTAATGCTATGACACCCGTGCTTATAACTGGCCATAGAGAGAAGCCCCGCGACACCCCATGAGGAATTTGGTCGAAAATCCTTCGCGACACCCAGTTTAAATATTACAACACCCTAGCACCAATGCTACGACACCCGTTCTTATAACTGGCCATGGAAGAAGCCCGTGACACCCCATGAGGAATTCGGCCGAAAATCCTTCGCGATACCCCAGTTGAAATCTTACGACATCCTAGCGACAATGCTACAACACCCGTGCTTATAATTGACCATGGAGAGAAGCGCCGCGACACCCTAGGAGGAATTATAATGAAAATCCTTTACGACACCCTAGTTTAAACCTTACGATACCTTAGCACCAATTCTACGACACCCGTGCTTATAACTGGCCATGGAGAGAAGCCCCACGACACCTAATGAGGAATTCGGCCAAAATCCTTGCGACACCCCGTTTAAACCTTACGACACCCTAGCACCAATGCTATGACACCCGTGCTAGGGTTTCGTAACAGCCTAATTTGGGGATGTTGTCGGTCCCCGCCTTAACAGTCCCCACACGGGTGTCATCGCCTTAAAGCTAGGGTGTTGTCAGATGAGAGCTGGAGTGTCGTAATAGCCTAAGTCGGGGATGTCGTCGGTCCCCGCCTTAACAAGTCCCCACGGGTGTTGTCGCCTTGAAGCTAGGGTCGTCAGATGAGAGCTGGGGTGTCGGTAACAGCCTAAGTCGGGGATGTCGTCAGTCCCCGCCTTAATAGTCCCCGCACGGGTGTCATCACGCTAAAGCTAGGGTGTTGTCGGATTAGAGCTGGGGTGTATTAACAGCTTAAGTCAGGGATGTCGTAGTCCCCACCTTAACAAGTCCCTGCACGGGTGTCGTCGCCTTAAAGCTAGGATGTCGTTAGATGAGAGCTGAGGTGTCAGTAACAGCCTAAGTTGGGATGTCGTCGGTCCCCACCTTAATAGTCCCTACACGGGTGTCATTGCGCTAAAGCTAGGGTGTCGTCGGATTAGAGCTGGGGTATATTAACAGCCTAAGTCGGGGATGTCGTAGGTCCCCGCCTTAACAAGTCCTTGCACGGGTATCGTCGCCTTAAAGCTAGGATGTCGTCAGATGAGAGCTGGAGTGTCGGTAATAGCCTAAATCGGGGATGTCATCGGTCCCCGCCTTAACAGTCCCCGCACGGGTGTCGTGCGCTAAAGCTAGGGTGTCGTCGGATTAGAGCTGGGGTGTCGTAACAGCCTAAGTCGGGGATGTCGTAGGTCCCCGCCTTAACAAGTCCCTGCACGGGTGTCGTCGCCTTAAAGCTAGGATATCGTCAGATGAGAGCTGGGGTCGTAAGTTGTTTCATGGGGTTTCGTTCACGACACCCAGTTGAAATGTTACGACACCCTTGGTATAAACTTATGACACCACTACGATATATTTGAACTAGGCGGGAATTTTGACGTCACCCTAGTTGTAATTCGACGACACCCTAGTAACTCAGCTATGCCATCTTTTCGAGAAAAGTTGCAAACGTGGGCAGTTCCTATGGGTTTGCGTCTCAGTGATGTGATCGTGGCGATCCGGGTGTCCTTTCGTATTTCTCTGAGGTCGGCATAAAAAAAAACCCTAGAGGTCCTTCGTTTGTTGCTCGAGAAGCCACTGGTCTCCTAAATTTGTTCCATAGTTCATTCTTCCGTATACTTCATTCATGGAGATGAGTGCTTTCGTTTGTGGACGAAGACCGCGAACAAAGAAGAAGCAGACGGAGAAAATGGCGGAACAATGCAAGGACATGGTTCTTCGTTCGAATGAGGATGCGGCTCCTTCAGGTATGTTTATCACTATGTTAAATATTATGACATCCTCTCTTAAAATTATGACAAGATTGACAAGTATGTCTTACCCCCTGTTTCAGTTGACAATAAAATTGTTCCAGTCCCCCCAGTGAAGGCTTCCCAGCTGTTTAAGAATAGCTGCAGGCCGGCCGTATACGTTCAGAAGGTTTGGAGGATGGGGTTCTCTAGACGGCATACAAAACTTATTCGAAGGACCCCATTTGGTGCCTTCGTCGACATGCAGACGTTCACAGTCGACGGGCGACTGCTAGCAGACATCATAAGATGTCACAATGGAGGCGACGAGTTCATTTTGCGGAAAGCCAGTTCTATTCAGTGCCGACGAAGTCGCACTCATTCTGGGACTTCCAGCTCATGGAAGAAGATCGACACGTCCAGCCAAATGTTCAACGGAAGGTTGTTCAGACGGTTTGGCCAGGGTTTAGATCTTCGCCAAGAAGGTTTGGAGAAGTTGATATTTCAACTCCGATCATCTAAAGTACAGGAGGATGTCGAGGACACCGTCCGACTTTGGATCGCATACATGTTGGCCATGTTTTTGGCTCCAAAGTCTAATCAGAGATGTCCACGGTATCTCATCCAGCACTTGGATGACTTAAGTCAACTGGATAGCATCGACTGGGCTTCGGCACTGAAGGAGTTGATTGTTCTGGCTCTCCCAGAAATAGCTGCTTGCTTGCGTTCCGAGGAGCCGGTGCACTCAAAGAATGCAAAAAAGTTAGGAGGCAGCCTACCCTGTTCGGATGCTCGGCAGCACTGGTGGTAAGGATTATTGAGACAAAATTATTAGTAAATTTTTTTGTAATATTACATTATTTAATATCCAAAAAATATCATGTTCAGGCGTGGTTCCTCGAGCATACATCAATGCGAGACCAGCATACCCTGATAAACTGCCCCGGCTGTTGAAGTGGTATGACCACCAAATGAAGATCCAATCGGTTCGGGTTGCCGACTTGCAGCCTCACGACTTGGTAAGCTAGTTCATTGCTCCATTGCTCTGACCATATTTTTTCAACTTAATGTCAATATGTTCACTTAATATTAATTTGTTATCATCTTGCGTTGCAGATGGAGGGAGCTACTGTACCATTGCCAGAAGAGCGCTGGCTTCTCACTCAGCAGAATGTAGCATCCCTCAACCAACAGATAGCTGCGCAAGCTGTGCCGAGTTGAGGACTGAATTGGAGTGCGTTAAGGATCAACTCGACGATGTCAGGCACAGGCTGTCCATTGCTGAGAGCCTCCTCAGTTCACTGTCAGAAAGGAAAGTAATGCAATAAATGAGGAGGACAAGGGAGACGAGAAAACAGAGAAGGTGCATTCCCTGGAGTTGGTCCTCCGCGAGCCTGGTAATGGAAATAGTGAGGAGAAGAAGATGGAGGAGGACCATTCATCCGAGTTCCAATTGAGACAGGGAATGCAAAAGCAGAGGAGAAGAGATTGGAGGGATTCATTGGCTGATAAAACAGAGCATGGGAATGAAAATAGATAGTCCAAATCCGATAATAAACTTGGCACCCCTGCGCCAAAGGATGATAATATGGACATAGAAATAATTGGAGTGCCTTCGCTTGTTAGGAGGGTTAAAAAAGAGCCGAGGAAGCGTAAGGCATCCACGGTCGTCGGAGAATGTTATGAGACAACCCGTCCTAAAAAGTCGGCGAAGACAGTGGGCACGTCAAAGCCCAACACAACGGTCGAAGATGACCAAATTATTATTCAAATTTTTTGAGCGAGCGACTAACCGACGAGATCGTCTACACAAATATGTTTTCTGGCGTTGTAACAAGAAAAAATCTTCAAGATCTCATTAACAATGAAATGATAATAGATGATGTAAGTATATCAAGAAACCTGTTCTAGTTGTTGATTTTAGAATTATATTAATCGGTTTACATTCCATTGGCAGATAATTGATTGCCGGCCAGGAGTTTCTGATGCGCAACTGGACAGAGCATCCTGACCGATACCATAAGTGCATATTTGCATCAGTTTTCGTATCCGCTCTGTGTCTGACTTCTCATCACCTGCTCATGAACTTGCTGGAACATCAGGGGCTGCGATATTTGACAATGTATCGGATGAAGATAAGGCCCAATTCCGGTTTCTTTTCACCATAATAAACTCTGATAACTCGCACTGGCATTTGGTTGCTGTCGACATGGAAAGAAAGGTGTTCATGCACCTGAATTCATGAAACGCAACCCGAAGTACAAGGCCAATGCAAGGAAATGGCATACAATTCTAGGCCACATATTCCATATCTACTGCGATAAGAAGGAAGCGATGACTTGGCCGATGGAAGATATTTCGGATTGCCCAAGCCAACCGACCGGATCGCTGGATTGCGGCCTATACTGTCTGAGATACATGGAATGTCTTGCTCGACGGGACAATCCTGATATGAAGATGGATTTCATGGATGAGGAAGTCAGAGATTACCGGCGACACTTAGCTGCGACGATATTGAGAGAGGGCCTGAACAAAAAGATTAGCGACATTGTCGAAAAATGTTCTTAATTTTTTTATTCTTCTTTGAATGAAAATTGAATGTAATTTATTCATATTAACACTGATTAATATTTAATGCAAATGCAAAAATTTTATATTGCGAACAGGGGTGTCCTCGATTTATTCATATTTTGCCTTCTATTTCTTCGTTTTCCTTGTCGCCTTTCGGTGTCGTCGCGCTAAAGCTAGGGTGTCGTTAGCCCAGAGCTGGGGGGTCGTCGCTAAAAGGTTCTGGGATGTCGTAGTTTTGCCTTTCGGGTGTCGTCGCGCAAAGCTAGGGTGTCGTTAGCCAGAGCTGGGGGTCATCGCGCTAAAAGCTTTGGTGTCCTTTCGCGAGTACTGGGATGTCGTAGGATTTTGCCTTTCGGGTGTCGTCGCGCTAAAGCTAGGGTGTCGTTAGCCCAGAGCTGGGGGTCATCGCGCTAAAATCTTTGGTGTCCTTTCGTGAGTACGTGTCGTAGGATTTTGCCTTTCGGGTGTCGCGCTAAAGCTAGGGTGTCGTTAGCCCAGAGCTGGGGGGTCGTCGCGCTAAAAGCTTGGTGTCCTTTCGTGAGAACTGGGGTGTCGTAGGTTTTGTCTTTCGGGTGTCGTCGAGCTAAAGCTAGGGTGTCGTTCTGGGGGTCATCGTGCTTTTGGTGTCCTTTCTGTCGTAGGTTTGCCTTTCGGTGTCAAGCAAAGCTAGGGTGTCGTTAGCCCAGAGCTGGGGGTCGTCGCGCTAAAATCTTGGTGTCCTTTCGTGAGTACTGGGATGTCGTAGGTTTTGCCTTTCGGGTGTCGCCGCGCAAAGCTAGGGTGTCGTTAGCCCAGAGCTGGGGGTCGTCGCGCTAAAAGCTTGGTGTCCTTTCGAGAACTGGGATGTCGTAGGTTTTTCCTTTCGGTGTCGAGCTAGGGTGTCGTTAGCCCAGAGCTGGGGGTCATCGCGCTAAAAGCTTGGTGTCTTTCGTGAGTGGGATGTCGTAGGTTTTGCCTTTCGGGTGTCGCAAAGCTAGGGTGTCGTTAGCCAAAGCTGGGGTGTCGTCGCGCTAAAAGCTTGGTGTCCTTTCGTGAGAACTGGGATGTCGTAGGATTTTGCCTTTCGGGTGTCGTCGAGCTAAAGCTAGGTGTCGTTAGCCAAGAGCTGGGGGTCATCGCGCTAAAAGCTTGGTGTCCTTTCGTGAGGGGATGTCGCCTTTCGGGTGTCGTTAGGGTGTCGTTAGGCAAGAGCTGGGGTGTGTGCAAGCGTTGAGCACTTCATTTACTGAAAAAGACACCCTATTTTGAAAGCACTTCATTTGCGACCAAGACACCCTATTACAAAGTTACGACACCCGTGTTTTATATATGCTCTTGTGTAAGTTGACTCAATACATAAGCATCAAATTCGTCCATCAAAGTTTCGGAAGGCGGAACAATTCTCTCCAGGTCCTCTTCAGTATTAATAGACTGCAAACAAGTCTGCCTGATGCTTGAAGCAGCTCTTTCCTTGACCTGATTTTTCCTTGATCTTTTTGACTTCTTCTCGACTCCACTCTTTAATCTGTTCTCTCTCGGGCGACCTTTCGTCCTAATTTGTTCAGGATCTTGAATTACAAGCTCTGTACGTGGTTTAGCTGCGCAGTTGGCATCCACGGCAATTTTGAATATAGGTGTTAGACCATCCATCACTACATTAAATGCATCTTCAGACATGGAGGCTATCTGCGAGCTTCATCATCCGATGACTCAGCAAACTATATCTACAATCATTAACATAATATTAACGATAACAAATATTAAGACATTTCAATTAAAAAATTGTCACTGCGTACCGTGATTTTCGTGTGCTTTTATCATAACCCTCAGTATTGCAGTCGAATTCGTCGAATTGGTATTTCATGTCCTTGCACCATCTCTTCAAGAAGTATTTATCTGGTAAACGAAATACGTCACTTTGATGAAGAACCAACAGGGCATGCCTACACAGGTACCCCTTGAACTGAAAGGATCGGCACTGGCATTGGACATCCTCAATATTTCTATCGTATGACACGATATAATCTTTGATCATCTCCTTGCCAATTCCATCGACTTCAATCCTTTCATACGACTTTACGGAATATACACAATGTTGCCAGCTTCCTTGATCAATTTGTATTTGATGCAGCCATTTCAAGGATCTCATTCTGAAATTTTTTGAAAATGCTCCTTGTATACCTTCCTGCAGCTTGTCTCTCAAAAGGTGATGATGTCTTTAGGAAAGCAATCGTTTGCAATGTCCTATTATCTTCCTCATTTTCGGCCTCGTATCTTTTTCCAAGGCATCTTCGTACTTACTTATGAACTCCGTTAGTGTTGTCTTCGAATTTATAAACCCATCGAAGAAGTGATTAATGCCCTCGCTCCTTTGTGAAGATGACATCCCTGTTACAAATTTTGTCAAAAAAAAAGCGTTTAACGCGAACATGAACCAAAGACAATGACATACAAACCTGCGAAGAATGTATCCTTTAGGTAAACTGGGACCCATTTATCCCGACATTCGTAAAGGACATTGAACCAATCTATAGACTTGCATTCTTTATATTTCTCCATAACATGTGCCCACCTTTCCTCGAATGACTGTATGGTCAATGAATCATATATCGCCTCATCGAAATCAACCATAAACTTGGGATTTGCCGTGCAAATGTGGCCAATCTTTTCAGGTATCTTCTTCAATATATGCCAAAGACAAAATCGATGTCGTGTGTTAGGAAAAACTTCTTTGACAGCAGCCTCGATTGCCTTATCTTGGTCAGTTATTATGGCAATAGGTGCTTGACCACCATTTGCATCCAGCCATGTCTGAAAAACCCATTTATATGTCTCAGTACTCTCATCAGACAACAATGCGCATCCAAGCAAGGTGGACTGTCCATGATGGTTGACCCCAACGAATGGACAAAAAGGCATTTGATATCTGTTTGTCAAGTAGGTTGAGTCAAAGCTTAGAACATCACCGAAGTATGTGCATGCCAATCTTGACCTTGGATGAATCCAGAAGACAGACCTCAGATGACCATTATCATTGAGGTCTAAGGAATAGAAGAAATTGGGATTTCTGAGTTGCATTTCGGCGAAATGAATTACCATCGACTGAGCATCTCCTTCTTTCAGCTTAGACTGACGTTCGCGACAAATGAAGTTACGAGCATCCTTCTCGGTGAAATCCAATTTCTTCTGCCCCCTTTTCTCCTTGCTATGGCAGAGTATATCTGAGTTGTCGGAACATTCACGGCATGTAAATTGCTGATCTCTGCCTTCTCTGGTGTGCTGATCCTCCTATGCGACCGTAGATAACCAGTTGATGTTATGGACATCCCATGGTTATGTTCTAGAGAAACCTCATCCAATATCCACTTACCACTTGTAGCATTCAGTCTTGCTTTTATGGATGCCATACAATCAACTTTCCCAGTATCCCTATGATTCATACTCTTCTCTGATTTTCTAGATTTTCCTTGCCTCCAACACGCCAGGTGCTTGAAGCAAAGTTGTTTTTGTTGTTGGCCCTGCTACACACTGTTGTGATTCCAAAACCAACTCGTTTTGCGTATCCATTGTAGAACGTATATACATCATCTGCTGAATTGAATTCCATTCCAGTTTGAGGAACTACAATATCATCCACTGCATTTGGAGCGATGGGTGAAGGTGCACGGCCGGGAGTGTTATCGATTTTTTTCGATCTATAATTTCAGCATCATATGTGGAAATATAGGCACACAGTCATGAACAATGATATCCATAGATTTAACTGTCAATATAACTTGAAGAAATACGACAACACGATTATGATTGAACCTCAGATACCAGGAATACATGCCATCTATGATCTGAATAATGGCTCCTTGTTCGTCTTCCTGGTTAAAAACTACGACACCCATTAATAGTTAAAGACATGACTTACAACAGCCAAATTCAAAAGTCGCGATACCCTAGTTTATAAAAAATGACACCAAAGATGTAAAATTACGACACCCATTCATAACACATTGAGGAAGGGCCTAACGACACCAAGGTTCACATATTACGACACCGTAGCTGAAAATGTTCAGGCAGGAACTAACGACACCCCATGAAACAACTTACAACACCCCATATAAAAAATAACGATACCTTTAGCAGTTAAAGACACCTCGGAAAGCAACAAACGAAGATCGCGAAGGTTATAATCATGGGTGTCGTAGCGTTGTCGCTAGGGTGTCGTAACGTTTCAACTTGGGTGTCATGAAGATTTTCGGGCGAATTCCTCTTGGGATGTCGCGGGCCTTCTCTCCAGCGTCAGTTATAAGCACGACACACTCTTTAGCAGTTCAAGACACCCCAGAGAACAAACTATGACACCCCGTAAAGCAACAAACAAAGATCGCGAAGGTTATAAGCATGGGTGTCGTAGCGTTGCCGCTAGGGTGTTGTAACGTTTTAACTGCAGTGTCACGAATGATTTTTGGCCGAATTCCTCCTTGGGTGTCATAAGGTTATAAGCACTGGTGTCGTAGCATTGTCACTAGGGTGTCGTGATGTTTGAACTGCGGTATCGCGAAGGATTTTCTGCCGAGCATAATTGGGGTGTCGTATTTGTTTAACAGAGGTGTATTATTACTTTAACTTGGGTGTCACATTACTCCTGACTTTTTTCCTGGGGTGTCGTCATTGATTTTCGGCCGATTTTCTCCTGCGATGTCGCAAGGCTTTTCTCCAGCATTAGTTTGGAGCACGGGTGTCGTAGGCTTGTAACTACGGTGTCTTAACAGTAAATCTAGGGTGTCGTAGCTTTTATGATGATACCCCAAAGCACGGGTGTCGTAGGTTTGTAACTAGAGCTATATGGAAAGGAAATAACGGGGAATATAGGCTGCCGAAACACTCTAACGACATCCCAGTTCATAAGTTATACAGTATGACATTCGTGCTACAAAACACTAAACTTTAAACAGTTATGACTCCCGGAATGTCATAACTGTTTTGGTCTAAGGAAGTTACCTGCGCATTAAACGGTTTCCTAATGCATTAACTTCCTCTAACGACAAAAAACAGTTGGTGTAATAAAGGAGCTTTACAAAGAAGTGGGAACAAGGACTTTTTACTTCCTGCGGATGACATTTTTTTTCAAAAGTTTTTGTACAAAGACTTCAGTGGCTACGTATTCCAGCCTCGAAGCTGAAATATTTTCTTTCGACCGGACTCTCAAAGCGAAGGCTCAGGATCTTACTCAAACCTTGGACTGATTTCTTGCATCCGAAAGCCAGAGCGAGGGGGGAAGAAAGAGTTTTTCTTGCCCAGATGTAATCCAAGAAAAAATGGCGATAGAAGTAGGCTGGAGGGAAAGGGCATTTTCGTCTGCATAGTAATTTTTAAAAAAGGCGAAGAGCTTTTAATACCCTCACGATCAGAACGTAACATCGTAACAGAGTCATACCGTTCATATCGTCAGCCACGTAGGATCCACGTGGACCAATCAGGAGAGATGGTGCAGCCCACGTAGAACTTGCTGCACCGAGGGCGGTGTACAAAGACTTTTCCTTCCCATGAAAATCTGAAACATCTAGAATTGTGCCTTCATTTTCTAGGTTGTTAGTTCCCTTGGCACCATTGACGAACTCATTGAAGTCTGGCTTTTGCCGACTTAGATAGGGATGCAAGTCACGAGTGAAACCTGGTAGTAATGATGCTTGTAAATTCATTAGAAAGCAGTCTTAATGTTGGAACAATACCAAAGTAAAAATTCTTACTAAAATTTTTAATATTGGAACCTCCAGTGCTAATAATATCTGTCTACATGAATATTTTTGCACGTCTGGACCATAAACTACGGTCTTCGCAATCATAGAGTCGAAGAATACGATTGGCTTTGGTATAGCTTCCTCCCAAAGGACTTCTATTCATCCCTGAAGTGTTGTCATAAAACTGCTCCGTCCAACGCCTGGCATTTGGAGCCGGGAGATATGATATCATACAAACTGCTTGACCTCTTTTGATATGGCAAAACAAGCAGTGGATGATCTCCAAAATGTCTCCATAAAGACATCCAGATCAATGTGTAAGTGAAGAATAGCCTCTCACAGTTGCCGAGAATGCTAACTTGCTAGCAGCCCGTAGTTGTAGAGGAAGACATCCAGATTTTTATGCCATGGTTTTCCTGGCAAACTAACCTCTTCTCTCGTAACCTCTCTGCCATTAACCCAAATTAGTTAAATCTGAATATAAATAACGTATGCGAACATAACAAGAGGTTTTTATCGACATGCAGACTTCAGCCATTCCCTTCTTGTTATACGGGAAAAAATTTTTAAAAATAGTTCTTTGTCCCATCATATCTTCAGGTGTCTCGTGGTATGCTCCTTGTAGATCAGAAAGTTAAAATGCTTTATGATAAGAATCGGAAGACGACAAGAACGTAGAGCATTGAACGAGCGCCTATACATGGTAGAGGAGGGTCCAGCAAACCCTGGAAATAATATTTCTAAAGTTTTGCACGTGAACCTCCAGAAAATTTAAAATTGGCAAACTTATCTTTCGTCGGAAAAATGGCTTGGGCTGGTCAACGAAGCCGAGTAGCCAACGGTAAGAACGTTTGCTTTATAAATGCAAATAAAGTACAGTGATATTTATAAAAAATTTTAAAAATATAATATTTATATATCACCTTTTTTTTGAGAAAAAAAATTAAAGTTATTCCTTTTTTTTAATTTTTAAGATTTATAAACTATATAAATTTATGAATAAAAAAAATCAAATTTAAAATTTAGTTACATTCAAATATAGCCTTTTTTTTTTTCTTCCCTTTCTCTCTCTCTCTCTCTCTCTATATATATATATATATAATTAAATAGATTAACTTAATTTTATAAAAAACGAGCGCCTCATCCCAACCGTTCTAATACGTAGGACTAATATGTTCCAATGCGCGCTAAATAGGATGCTATGGCTGAATAATTTCGTTTCAATACTTAGGATGGTAATACGTACCAACCTCTCATGAGACATTCTTTTAGGATTTGAAACAATCCCTATAAGAAAATAAAATAAGTTTAAAAATCTCTTGTGGAGGCAAGATGTCCACGACTAGCATCTAAAAGGCCCCATCTTCTTAAATCGTTGCTTCTCTCCTGTTCCGCCTACTAAATATTGATACTTGAGAGCTTAGAAAAGAGTGAAGCAAGTTAAAAAAAAAAAAAAGTTAATGCAACCTCTAGTCTTGAGTGCTCAAATCCTAAATCCTCTTACTTTCTTCGTGTTAGACATTGGATCTTAACTGGGCATCCATGATGAGCTAACCAGGAAGCCTGACTTTATTTTTCAAACTTCTGCGGTGCAGTTTCTGGGTTGATAAAATTGCCAACCATATATAGAGCTTTTACAAATATTAGTTCTCTCTGGAACTCAAGTGGGGGAGCATGGGCGAACTTTCATACTCGCAAAGAAAAGAGGAACATGAATCCGAGGATTCAAGAGAGATATTTGAGTCGCGGAAGAATTAATAGGGTCTGATTTGTAATCTTAATCTCATTGGTTTTACCCGACGTTTCAGCTTCTCACGGTGCTTGCCTATGTATACACCCATTGCTCCGGGATTGCAAGGACTACAACCAAACTGCAGCGGGGATCCTGCATCGATCTCAACTGGAGTGGAGGTAGTTTGAAGATATAATTTGGCAAAGCAGCGAAGCTGCTTCATAATCTTGCTGTACGTAGCCCATGTGGCCACAAAATAAAGGCTATGAGCAAGAAAATACAAAAACAAAAGGTCGAACTCCATCTCCGGCCAAAGGAACCAAGAAGTCGAAAATCTTTTTTGGCCTTCGATTAATGAGCTACCCCCCTCCACACAGGACACAGAGTGAGAGAGAGAGAGAGAGATGAAATTCCCACCAGCTGGAGTGGGGCGAATGTTCCTGACATCCAGAAGATAATATTGAAAATAATCCAACCGTATCAAGAATGATAGAAAACTTCCAAAAAGCCACTAATAATACATCATCCGGATTGATTTGAAATATATATATATATAAAGCATATATGGGCATTACATGTGATGCATGCAATCATATATTCTTTTTTATACTATAGTATATGTCTGATGTGCCGTCGCAGAATAAACACACACCCTCCTTCCAAAAAGTAATTATATCGTAAAATTAATAATTTATTTTTTAAAAAAATTATTGTGACAAAAAAAAGTTTTCATCACAATAACATCATTAATTAATTTTTTATTAAATTTAAAATGTTATAAATTAAAACTCTTAATATAATTTCATTGCATTCAAATATTGATCGAAACATTCATTACAAAAATTTTAATAATATATAAAAATTTAATATATTAAAAATTAAAAAATTTTATATACAAAACATAAGTAGTAAAGAAAAAAACAGGAATCCGAGCTATCACGATCACGGGAAGGCTGCGAAGGCTGGAATGAACCCTGCGACATCAGGCGAACCAAATCCTACATCTGACGCATCTACTCTCTCATGTTTGCAAGCTCCTGCTGAAGGCCTTCCGTGCGCTGGTCGAACTCCTACCGAATCTCCTGCAGAACCTCCTCCGTAATAGATCTTCGAATGTCGTTTAGGAATATCGCCAGGATAGTGTGAACTAGAGCCCTGATGGAAAAAATATCTAGAAGCTTTAGTGCCCAGACCGTAGACCCTACAGTCTCGTGGCTGGGCACTAATAGCTTCCAAAAACACACGTCGACTATCCTCTAGTGAGAGTTCGATGAGCGCCCCCCATTAGTAGAGTCGACCTACGATGCCTGGGACTGAAGCTCCTCAACTCGTGTCTTTGAATTATAGAATCAATGATAAATAAATCATTATATAACCTGAATAAAATTTTAGATATTAAACAGATACAATATAAGGCTAATTTCTTACCGCAACCTTCTGTGATCGTGCATCAACCCAGGAACCATCCTTCTTGGTGTGTGTTGCCCTGAATAAGCGAAACTCACCAGGATCTCTGCCCTCCTGCTCAGACTACAAAAGCAGAAGAAATGATATTAATGTAAGTATTTGCAAATGACTAAATTAGTAATTATAATATTTATGTTTTCTTACCATACGACGTCTATGCTCCTGAATCGAAATGGACCCCGTAGTGTGGCAGGAGAGACCCATGCCACGATTGCCCTTCTCGGATCAACGGTTCATGGTGGCTGATGCAGACCTCCTTTGCCAGGCCTCAGGCTGCCACACCTGCTGCCAGTCGTGCCAAATACCCTTCGGCACATGCGCAGGACGCTTACCCGATCTTCTCCAATGATGAAGCATGTCGGAGTATCGGCGTGCTGCAAGAGCATTCCATGCTGCCCTAACGGCATCATGGATGGCAGGGTCCCACGTAAACTTTTTCTGCATTGAAATAAATAGTTAGTTTAAGAATATATTAAGATTAGAAAATTTTATATCAGTGATAAATTGTATATTAAAAGTTTACCTGAAACTCTAAAAAATAAAACTCCCTCATGGCAGCAGATACATGGTACCAATCATAGCCAGTGGGATCAGCACGCCTCTAAAATATGAAGCTGATCCGGCTCGATACAATATGCTGCTCAATAAAGCTGTTCAAAAATGAATGTTCATAAGTAATTGACTTAAAAATATAAACATATATTTACAATTAGTATATACTTACTGCCCATTAGTATCTAATTGAAGTACAGTGCGACCGACGTAGGAAAAACTCTCAGAGGTTTGTGCCGATCGGCTATGAGACTCGAAGGCTATAGATCTAAACTCTCCATCTCCAATGCTCATAAAGTGATCTGATGCAGCAGGGCTATGTCCCTGCTCGCGCTGTCCATCGGTGGAAAATCTATCTCGGCCCGACATACTGAAAATACTAAAGATTCATGCAATATAATTACAAAAAATGATTGAATATGTAAAAATTTAGCATTTATAAAAATAAATTAAAATTGAATAAACCTTTATGTTTAATCAGTATCATTTGTTTCGTCAAATATTGGTTCAACCTCCTATATCATATCAGATTGTGATTTAGTGTCATTATCATCGAGAAGAAACTGAACATTTGCATCCTCAATTTTTTGGACATCACCATTTGGATCTCTAACTGATGTTTCAGGAGCCCTTGTGTCGTCCTCAATTGCATGCATTTTCATCTTATCCTCTTGAAATGCAGGGCACTCAGGTGATTGATTTGATGAACTCTTGTCTGATATGATTGCTGAATATGGGATGATTTTAGAAATAGCCCACCAATCTTGCTTGTCGTTGCGCAAACTTGGATATCCGCAGTAAAACATTTGCTGAGCTTGGGATGCAAGGATGAATGGTTCATATTTCTGCAATCTTCGGTGATAGTTGACTTCAACTAGATTGTAGTCATTATGAACCATTTTACCCACAGGAATTGTGGATCAAACCAATCGCAACGAAACAATACGGTTCATTTTATAGGCCAACTGCCATATTCAACTTCAACCACCTCTACTAACTTTTCATAAAAATCCTGCATATTTGCTCCAACACTTTCTCCTTTGACACACACACTTAGTTCTGCGTGCCTCTTGAAGATGCTAGTCGTTCAATTTGAAATTTGTATCAATTAACAAAATAGCCAGTTGAGGTTGTTACGGTCTTCAATGGCCATTGCACTAGACATTTAATGAAAATATTGTCGGTTGTGAACCATAGACCATTTACCTATAATTATTAATAAGCTATTCCCAACCAATTTGAGAAATAAAAGCCATTATTGATTAGGTTGACTAATAGATACTCACATATTCATAAAACCAGTAAGCGAACTCCGCTTCTAACTTCTGCCCAATGGCAATTTGATTGATGTTGGGATTCATCTATCGTTATCTATCACAAAACATCCTTAAGGGATGATAACAATTAAAACTTCTGTTAGCAATTAAATAGTAAGGTACATTATAATTTAAAGTAGTGAAGTATATACTTACTTAATGTATGGATCGACTTCTCTATAGTTCATTAGGATGTAATAATGTGCTACATTATACTCCACATCACTTAAATCTCTTGATTTCTGCCTCCCAAATGAACGACCGATACCTTTAAAAACTGATATTTTACCATCGTTAGGTTCTCCTTCGTCCACACATACGTCATCATTATGACTAAGATTTTGGCTCCTCGTGTGGACATGACTTTCAAAGTAATAAGAGGCAAAAGCTGAAACTTCTTCAACCAAGCGTGCATTGCATATAGAACCTTCAACCTTTGCCTTAATACGCACATTATTTTTAACTTCTTAAGGTACCTATATGTAAAGATAAGAAATAAAATAAACCAACTTTCTCGCAATGAAATAATATTTGAAATGTCAACATGTACTATTGATTATTAATATATTTATCTCTCGAAAGGATACATCCAGCGATACTGTACGAGACCAGCTATACTCGCTTTATATGACAAGTGAAGCGGTAAATGCTCCATTGAGTCAAAAAAAACTTGGAGAAAATATTCGCTCCAGCTTGCATAAAATAATTAGAATTTTCTCCTCAAGCCTTGCCATGGATGCAGAAGTAATGATTGCGATAGATAATTCCTTGAAGAACAAGCTGAGCTCCATCAATGCCTTCCACACATGGTGCGAAAGCAACTCACGAAAAGCTATAGGCAATAACCGTTGCATGAAAACATGGCAGTCATAACTCTTCATGCCAAACAACTTGAACTTATGCATGTCCACACACCTACTGATATTTGAAGCATAACCATCTGGAAATTTTAAGCCTCTAACCCAATTATATAAAACTTCTCGTGAATTTCTGTCAAGAGTGTAATAGGCTTTAGGATAGGTCCCGTTAGCATTCCTCCTCAAATCAGCTCTTCTGCAATACTGATTAAGTTCTTTTCTCAACTTTGCAGTGTCTTTGGTTTTTTCCGAGATATTTAGCACCATGTTAAATATGTTATCAAAGAAATTTTTCTTAATATGCATAACATCTAAATTGTGCCAGATGAGATTTGTGCTCTAATATGGCAGATCCCAAAAAATACTTCGCTTCTTCCAGTTGTGTTCTTTACATATATGGTCATTTACTCTATCTGCATCAGCTTCCCAAGCATACCTCAACCCCAAATGCTCTATAGTATCAAATATATCTGTGCCAGACCTAACCGGCTCGGCAAATTTTGTGACTGCTTTGTTCTTCCGGAAGGTGATCAAGTTCTGCCTATAAGGATGATTTGGAGGCAAAAACTTTATATGATTATCAAACTATGACTGCTTACCACTCTTCTGCAATGTGAATGCATCAGAATCATTCATGCAGTAAGGGCACGCTATATGCCCAACAATGCTCCAACCAGACAACAATGCATATGCCGGGAAGTCACTTATTGTCCACATCAAAGTAGCTCTTATGATAAAATTTTGTTTCATAGAAATGTCGTAGGCTATGACTCCTGTTTCTTACAACATTTTCAATTCGGCCACCAACGGTTGCAAGAAGACATCAATTTTTTCCTTTGGATTTGATGGTTCTGGAACCAAAACTGTTAAAAACATTGCAGTATCTTTCATGCACTTCCATAAAGGAAGGTTATATATAGTCAGTATCACGGGCCAACATGAATACTGTTGGCTCACTTGACCAAATGGTTGGAAGCCATCGGTACAAAGACCTAATCTCACATTCTTTATATCTTCAACGAAATCAGGATGATTCTCATTGAAATGCTTCCAAGCTTTTGAATCTGATGGATGCCATATTTCATCTTCTTTAGATTCATGTTTGGTATGCCATCTCATATCAGCAGTTGTAACCTCAGATCTATATAATCTCTGCAGGCGTGGAGTAAGAGGAATGTAATGCATCCTCTTGTAAGGCACACTTTTCCTCCTATTTGTACTAGCTCCCCCTTCATCGATTGCCCACAAATCTTACAATATCTCAGGTCTGAGTCTTCACCCCAATATATCATACAATTGTTCAAGCAACAATCAATCTTATTGACTGGATGCCTAAGGCCATGCAACAACTTCTTCATCGAGTAAAAACTGTCTGCTACAACATTATCATTTGGCAAAACTTCCTTCATTAATCCAGCTACAGGATTGAACATCTTTTCTGATAATCAATATTCTGCCTTAATATTCAACAACCGAGCAGCCATAGACAATTGGGAATGACTCTCACAACCAGGATACAATTCTTGATTTGCAGAATGCAGCATATCATAAAATTATTGTGCATCTGGATTTGGTTCTTCCATAAATGTATTCTGATTGAATTCATTACTCGATGCATTCATCATCATTTCTTCATATCTGTTTAAATTCACACATGGTTCATCAACGGAAATTGAAACCTGTTGTCTTATGACAGCTGCACACATTTCATCTGTTTCACCATGATAGTACCAAACATCATAATCTGGAATAAACCCCTTTTTACACAAATGCACCTTCACAGTTCAATATCCTTGTAGGCTTTATTCTGACACCTGTATAAGTTGTACGTGCACCTAATCCTAGGCCCATCCATCCATTCAGGTTGGCTACATGCAAATCCAATAAATTCTTCCAATCCATTTAAGAAATCTAGATTAAGCAAGCCATCTTTTATCCTTACATACATCCACGAGCGAGGCCCGCTCATTTTTGACCAACTTATACAATTTTTTGGCAAACCATTAAAGAAAACCACAACAATTTTTTTGGCAAACCATTAAAGAAAACCATAATATAAAACTATATTAGTATTAATAAATATATAAATAAATTATTTTTTTACACATCTAAGGTAAATAATAACTATTTAAAAGGTCACATGGAGTTCGTGAGACTTCACTAGTATGCAAGTGTCCTAAATTAATTCCACTTTCGCTTTATATCTAAAAGGTAAAGCTATATCTCATTCAATATTATTTTCTGTAATATGTTATTCTGCTATTAATTATTATCATTTACGTTAAAATTTCAGCAGCATTTCCCTATACGTTCTTCTAAATGTGTGGTATATATGCCATACTAGGAGAACATATGAGGAAATACAAACCACAATCTCAACTGACGATAAATAATAGCGGACTAACATATCGCAAAAAATAATCTTAAACTGTCCACTAGGACAATTTAAGAATTTGCAAGACTCTCAAACGGGTCTAAAGTTTTTTTTGACTATTATATATATTTTGATTAAGGTCTGTAGTCACTAACTTGTAAGATTATTATGTCCAAGATAATAATGTTAATCCAATATTTATGCATAGTATTATCTAATAATATCATGGTTTTAATATTGGATAGGCTAGATCGAAAATTTTCGTAATACATCAACTGTGGCACATATGATATGCCACGAAACCCTTAAGTGTAATACCTTAATATGCTCACATCATACATCTATTAAAGCCATACATAATCTCATTACCAAAATAATATATCCCAATATATCATGTTCTTGTAACTTAAATCAAAGTCAAAGTCAAAACCATTTCATAACAAAAATAAGATGCAACAATATATGTAAGATGTTCACCAATAAACTACCATGCATAGTTTAACATGATGAGAAATTCAATAATAATTATATAAAAACCACTAATTAATCATGACTTAATTAATTTAATACAAAAGCACTAATTAATCATTTAGGAATTTATTTAATTAATTTACTATCATAATCACTAATTCGCCAATAATACAATAATGTTATATTACAATCATTATTTATTAGAATACCATAATTTATTATATTATATTATAATATTATAAACTAATATATGTTAATATATATTATAAAATGACATTATTAATATTATTACATAATATAATTATTAGGTAACGATTATATTACATAATAATTTTTTTGTGCCCATGGTTGGGTTTTTTTTTATGCCCGTGGCCTGGCCATGGGGTGTGGCCAGGCCCATGGCCAGGCCGCGATCGGGTGCCAAGCCAAGGCCGCGACCAGCCTAATAGAGGGGTAGGGGGGGTTGGGTGGAGGGGGTGTTTTATTTTTTTATTTTTTTGTCGTGGCTATGGACTATGGCCAGGCCACAGCCGCGGCTGTGGCCGGCGAGGGCGGGAATGGGGGTCTGGGGGGGGGGGCAGGGGGTGGGTTTTAAATTTTTTTTTTTGGCTCGGACTATGGCCAGGCCACGGCTAGCCAGCAGGCGGCCACGGCCGTGGCCGACGTCAGGGGGAGGGGGGGCTTGGGAGGGGGGTGGGTTTTAAATTTTTTTTTTTTGGCCTAGCCGTGGCTTGGCCACGGACTGTGGCTAGTCCACGACCGGCCACCTGGCGGCCACGGCCGGCGAGGATGGCCATGGCCGTGGTTAGCGACAAGGGAGGGGGGCTGGGGAGTGGGTTTTATAATTTTTTTTTGCCTGGCCATGGCCTGGCCACGGACTTTGGCCAAGCCATGGCCGGCCGCGGCCAACGACAGGGGGAGGGGGTGGGTTTTAATTTTTTTTTACCTGGTCGTGGCCTGGCCACGACTGGTCGCGGCCATGGCCGATGACAGGGGGAGGAGGGGCTTCAGAGGGGGGTGGGTTTTAATTTTTTTTTTGGCCTGGCCATGGCTTGGCCACGGACTGTGGCTAGTCCACGGCCGGCCATCAGGCAGCCATGGCTGGCGAGGACGGCCACGGCCATGGCTATGGTCAGCGACAGGGGGAGGGTGGACTGGGGGGGTTGGGTTATATATATATTTTTGCCTGGCCATGGATTGTGGCCAAGCCATGGCCGGCCACAGCCGTGGCCGGCGATAGGGGGAGAGGGGGGGATTGGTGGGGGGGGGGGGAGGGGGTGGGTTTTAATTTTTTTTGCCTAGCCGTGGCCTAGCCAGGGACTGTGGCCAGGCCATGGCCGGCTACCAGGCTGCCATGGCTGACAGCGGCCATTGCCGGTGATAGGGGGACGGGCAGGGGGGCTGGGGGAGGGTTTAATATTTTTTTTCCTTGGCCGTGGCCTAGCCACGGACTGTGGCCAGGCGGCCATGGCTGGCCGTGGCTGTGGCCGGCGAGCACAGCCCCGGCCGGCGGGGTAAGGGGGGGAAGGGGATGGGGGTTTTAATTCTTTTTTTTCCTTGGCCATGGCCTGGCCACGAACTGTGGCTAGGCCATGGCCGGCCGCCAGGCCACCACGGCCGACCGCGGCCATGGTCGGCGAACGCGAGCACGACCTCGACTGTGGCCGTGGCCGGCGAGAGGGGAGGGGGAGGGGGAGTTTAAAATTTTTTTCCCTTGGCTGTGGCCTGGCCATGGACTGTGGCCAAGCCATAGCCGGCCGTTAGGCGGCCGCGGCCATGGCCAGTGAGCGTGGGCACGGCCCCGGCCATGGTCGGCGAGAGGGAAGGGGAGGGGGAGGGGGGGGAAGGGGGGGTTTTAATTTTTTTTCCTTGGCCGTGGCCGGCGAGCGCTGGCACGGCCCTGGTCGTTGCCAGCGAGAGGGGAGGGGGAGGGGGAGAAGGGGGGGGTGTTTACCTAAAAATCGGGGTCACGGGCGAGGAGGGCGGGTGTTGGAGGGATGCCGGAGTGCCATCGGAGGTGGGAAAGAGGTAGGAGGAGAAAGAGGAAGGGAGAGGCGCCGCCGGGTAGGGGGGAAACCATGGAGGAAAAGAGAGGAGTTAGGGCTTCCGGGGGGGGAGGGGGTGTTATATATTAGGATTAGCGACGCATTTAAATTAATGCGTCGCGTCACTAATTAGCGATACAATTAATGCATTGCTAATTGCATCGCTAATTTGGCACCTTAACCCCAGCAGGAATTTAGCGATGCAAAATTGCGTCGCTAAATAGCGATGCATAGTCTGCATCGCTAAACAGCGACACAATTATGCACCGCTAAATATTAATATTTTATAATATTAATTTTATTTAGTAATTATTATAGTGTATTATATTTAATATTATATAGTGATACTTTTATATATCGATATATTGTAATCTGTGCCGCTCGTTTCGCTGGAGTCCTGGGGTGATGTGGCTAGCCGCGATGTTACATATCCGCTTCCTTCAGGAACCTCCCATGGGTAGCGCTGCTGCCCCTTTTTTCCCTTTGCTGCCCTCAGTGGCGCTTCGATCTCTTGTCGCGGGTTACCTTCCTGGTGGCCGATCGGGGGGTCGAGCTCGACCTTGTGCCGCTCTCGTCTATCCCTGAAATCCGAAGACGGGTAAGGGCCTGCCATGGTGGTGATGGGTGACAAAGAATTAGGGTTCAATTCAGGAGAGGAAGCCTGAGAAATGGCTACCACAACTAAGTAATACAGTACGCGTGCAAATTACCCGATCTTGACACGGAAAGGTAGTGACAATAAATAACAATACCGGCAGGCTCTTCAAGTCTGGTAATTGGATTGAGTACAATCTAGTACAATCTAAATCCCTTAATAAGAATCTATTGCAGGGCAAGTCTGGTGCCAGCAGCCGAGGTAATTCTAGCTCAAATAGCATATATTGGAGTTGTTGCTGTTAAAAAGCTCATAGTTGGACATTGGGCTTTTTTTTGGCTGTTCAGCCCCATAGAATGGTATGTACCGATGGTTCCACGGTGTGCCCGGATGGCCGACTACAAGGTCATACCCGGGACCAACATTGCCTTCAGTCCAATCCATGCCTTTATGCCGAGAATGCAGCCTAAACCCTAAAAACCCTAAACCAACGATAACCCTTAAAACCCTAAAACCCAAAACCCTAAATCCTAAAACCCTAATCCTAAAACCCTAAACTTTAAAACCCTAAACCCCTAATTAAACCCTAAACTTTAAAACCCTAAACCCCTAATTAAACCCTAAACCCTAAAACCCTAAAATCCTAAAACCCTAAAACCCCTAGAACCCTAAAACCCTAAAACCCTAAACCCTAAACCCCTAATATAAACCCCTGAAACCCTTACTCCCTGAACCGTGAATCCCTGAACCCTTAAACCCTGAACCCCTAAACCCTTAAACCCTAAAACCCTAGTGACACATGCTAATGCGTCTCTAAATAGTGACAATTAAAATCGTCGCTAAATAGTGATGCATTAAAATGCATCGCTATTTAGTGACACAACTTTGCGTCGCTATTTAGCGACACATTTATGCGTAGCTAAAAAAATTAATATTTTATAATAATAATTATATAAATTATTTATTATAGTGTATAATAATTAATATTATATAGTGATATTCCTTAAAGTGGCCAGGTTTCCTTCACTTTTTGTGTAACAAGAAGAAAGATTCATGAAAGAATTATCAAGCATTTCACTTCCTTCCTTTTCCCCTTCAAGTCTCTTCCTTCTCCCCTAAACCCCTGAAACCCTGAAACCCTTAAACCCTGAACCCCTGAACCCTTAGACCTTGAACCATTGAATCCCTGAACCGTAAATCCCTGAACTCTTAAACACTGAACCCCTGAACGCTTAAAAATCCTATTTAGCGACCCACGCTAATGCGTCGCTAATTCATCGCTAAATAGTGACGCATTTATGTGCATCACTATTTAGCGATGCATTAAAATGCGTTGCTAAATAGCGACGCACTAATGCGTTGCTAAATAGCGACTCATTAAAATGCATCGCTAAACAGCGACGCATTAAAATGCGGTGCTATTTAGTGATGCATTTTTGCGTTGCTAAACAGTGACGCATTTAGTGATGCATTTAGGGCATCACTGTTTAGCGATGCATTTTATTTAGTGATGCATTAAAATGCATCGCAATTTAGTGACACAATTTTGCATCGCTATTTAGGGACGTATTTTAATGCATCGCTAAACAGTGACGCCTTAAATGCGTCACTATTTAGCGGTGCATTTTAATGCATCATTGTTTAGTGATGCATTTTAATGCATCGCTATTTAGTGACGCATTAGTGCATCGCTAAACAGTGATGTACTAAATTGCATCGTTAAACAATGATGCATTTTAATACGTCGCTAAATGTGTCGCTATTTAGCAATGGAATTTTTTGGAGTCGCTCAATTCGTTGCTATTTAACGACTGATAATGTGCATCGCTAAATTATGTTGCAGATATCATGGGTCACAATTGCGTCATAATTCTGTCGTTATTTTGTGATAAATATTTGTGTCACTAAATTACATCGCTATTCCATGAATTTCTTGTAGTGGTTAACCATTGAGAAGCATTGATTGACGGTTGTTACCTCGTCCAGAGCGGATAGCCTGCAAAAAGTCCTGGTGCCAAGCGGTGGCTCTGACCGGGACCCTTCGACGGTCAAGTTAGCAATCGAGGTCATAGTAGTAAGAGCTTGAAGAAGCTCCCTAGAAGAAGAAGGCCCTAAGAACTAGAAGGTTTTCTTAGGGTGAGAAGGGCGTGTGTCTGAACATGTCCTTACCTTGAATTCGCTTACTCTTTTATAGGCGTTCGGTTATCCGTCTGGGGATCAGCCACATGGAGTTCAGTGAAGAGGAATGTTTGCTGAACTCATGGTGATTACATGAACAAAAGCTGGTTGGTGGGCCTGGTCCCATCGAGTGCATGGGTCTGATAGTCGGTGGGCCTGGTCCCAATGAACGCATGGGTCTGACGGTTGGTGGGCCTAATCCCATCAACTGCGCGGGTCAGATGGTAGGTGGGCCTTATTGTGTTAGGCGGCGCAAGCTGGGTGGTAGGTGGGCTTGGTTATGTCAGGCGGTGTAGGTCAGGCCGTAGGTGGAGTCAGGGCCGCTGGAGGCCAGCTTGAAGGAGTCGGGGCTGCTAGGAGCCGACTTGGAGAAGTCGGGGCCGTTAGGAGCCAACTTGGAGAAGTTGGGGCCATTGAAGGTCAACTTGGAGAAGTCAGGGCCGCTAGGGGGCTGACTTGAAGAAGGCGGGTCCGCTAAGGGCCGACTTGGAGAAGTCGGGGCCGCTAGGGGCCGACTTGGAGAAGGCGGGGCCGCTAGGGGGCTGACTTGGAGAAGGCGGGGCCGCCAAGGGCTGACTTGAAGAAGTCGGGGATGCCAGGGACGACATGGAGAAGGCAGGGCCACCGAGGGCCGACTGGCTGAGGCCGACGGGCTGTCTTGCTGAGGCCGATGACCGAGGCTGATAACTGAGGCCAAGGTCGAGGGTCGACTGGCTGAGGACCGAGGCCAATGATCGAGGCCGAGGGCTGACTGGCTATCTTGCTGAGGCCGAGGGGTTGAGGCTGAGGACCAAGGCCGAGGCCGAGGGTCGAGGGCCGACTGGCCGAGGCCGATAGGCTATCTTCAAAAATGACTGGTCCAACCTTGGTGAGATTACCGCTGCCCATGTGGCTCATTGGCCCATCAGATGCCCCCACACTTCTGAGCTTGTGCGACCCCGTGCCTCGCATCTACCAAGTGAAAGGAGTGTAGAGCTCTCCATCCTTGCACTTGTCTTTGCATGTCGGTTTTTGATAATTTTTGTCTGCCTTGTCCGGACTTGTGACCACGTCTGCATGCTCCCTTGTGCTTTTGTTTGCTCAAAGACTTTAAGTAATGTTGGAGGTGGGTTGATTACCTTTCGCTAGCTGAGGACAGCTAGCAATCCTCTTCCGATGTGGGATCTGGAAGTGGATGCTTATCAACTATGAGCTGGGGAGTTGATATCTCTCAACTATAAGCTAACTTTAAATGATGCATGGGGGTGGATGACCATCAATCGGTTGGTCGTGGCTGCTAAGACAAAGTTGAAGCCGCTGAGGCTATGATGATGCCGTTGAGGTTGTGATGAAGCCCTCGAGGCAAAGTTGAGACTGTCGAGACCCTTTTGAATCCTGAAGGGTGACGTCGAAGGCAGAGAAGGAGGAGGATTCCATACGGGACTCAGGGGTTCCCCAAAAGGGTCGCTATTGGGACCATGCTTAGGTGCCTTTTGGACCCTGAAGAGTGATCAGAGAGTCGCTGGGATGGGACCATGCTCGGGAGCCTTTAACTCCGAAGGGTGACCCGAGGGTGTTGAAACCACGCTCAGGGTCCTTTTGAACCCCAAAGGGTGACATGAGAGATGAGAGTCGTTAGGACCCTTTTCCTTGCGCCAACGTTGGGGTTGGTCTTTGGTGCCGAGTTGGCCTCGGGCTTAGGTGCTGACGCTGGGTTATTTAGTGCCGGTCGAGAAACATCAAAGTGTGTTCAGAGGTTCCTCTAGGACCACCTCAGAGGTTAATGTGCCGCATCGAGGGATGACTCGAGCGAGTATGGGGCTGTTAGAGACTTGAACCGACTCAGGGGCATCTTCATGCTGGGCCGAGTGGTGTTCCATTAGCCGCGGTACCGACGAGCTCCTTTAGAACCACCTCGAGGGTTTGTATGCCGACCCGAGGGATGACTCGAGCGGGTACGGGGCTGTTAGGGATTTGAACCGACTTGGGGGAGTCTCCACGCCGGACCAAGTGGTGTTCCGTTAGCCGCAATGCAGCCGAGCTCCTTTAGAACCACCTGGGGGTTTATATACCAGCCCGAGGGGCTACTAGAGCAGGTACAGGGCTGTTAGGGACTTGAATCAACTCGGGGATGTCTTCACGCTAGACCGAGTGGTGTTTTGTTAGCCATGATACAACCGAGCTCCTTTAGAACCACCTCAAAGGTTTGTATGCTGGCCCGAGATATGACTCGAGTGGGTACAGGGCTGTTAGGGACTTGAACCGACTCGAAGGCATCTCCACATCGGACCGAGTGATGTCCCGTTAGCCATGATGCAATCGAGCTCCTTTAAAACCACCTCGGGGATTTGTATGCTGGCCCGAGGGACGACTCGAGTGGGTACGGGGCTATTAGGAACTTGAACCAACTCAAGGGCATCTCCATGCCAGACCGAGTGGTGTCCCGTTAGCCACGATGCAGCCAAGCTCCTTAGAACCACCTCGGAGGTTTGTATGCCAGCCCAAGGGGTGACTCGAGTGGGTACGAGACTGTTAGGGACTTGAACCAACTAGGGGATATTTTCATGCCAGACTGAGTGGTGTTTCGTTAGCCACGATACAATCGAGCTCATTTAGAACAAACTCGAAGGTTTGTACGTTGGCCCGAGGGGCGACTCGAGCGGATATGGGGCTATTAGAGATTTGAACCAACTCGGGAGCATCTCCATGCCGAACCGAGTGGTGTCCCATTAGCTGCGATATAGCCGAGCTCCTTTAGAACCACCTCGAAGGTTTGTATGCTGGCCCGAGGGGTGACTCGAGCGGGTACGGGACTGTTAGGGACTTTAACTGACTCGGGGGCATCTCCATGCCAGACCGAGTGGTGTCCCATTAGCCGTGATGCAGCCGAGCTCCTTTAGAACTACATCGGGGGTTTGTATGCCGGCCCGAGGGATGACTCGAGTGAGTACGGAGCTGTTAGGGACTTGAACCGACTCGGGAGCGTCTCCACGCTGGACCGAGTGGTGTCCTGTTGGCCGCGATGCCGACGAGCTCCTTTAGATAACAAGTCTTTAGCTTCGAAGATGAGCCATGTATAGTATTTGGAAAATTCTTTCTTATCAATAGTGGAGGGAGTACATCATTGATAGTATTGGCGGAGGTTATCCGTATTCCAGGTGCATGGATGGGCCATTCGCCGAGTTCTTCGATCCAGTATGCTCCTCGATGAAGCACTTTGGTGATACGATAAGGACCCTTCCAGTTTGGAGATAGCTTGCCCCCCCTCCATCAGCTTGGACACTTCGACCTTCCTGAGGACTAGATCCTTGGGGCGGAACATCTTAGGATGTACCCGAGCATTGTAGTACTTGGCCGCTCACTGGCGAAATGTGGCCATCCAGAGCCGTGGTCGGTCATGCGCCTCATTAATAAAATCGAGGTTGGCTCTCAGCTGTGTGGGTTTGTCTTCTTCATTGTAGGACTCCACCCGAGGACTTAGCAAGCCGATCTCAATGGGGATGATCGCTTTAGATCCAAAAATGAGACTGAAGGGGTCTCTCCCGTCGGGGCCCTTGGAGTCATATGGTATGCCCATAGCACGCTGGGGAGCTCCTCCACCCATCTGCCCTTGGACCCGTCTAGCCGTGTTCTGAGTTCCCGGAGGAAAGTCCAATTCATGACCTCGGCCTTTCCGTTGGTTTGTGGATGGCCGACTGAAGTGAACCAATGGCAGATGTTCAACTCCGCATAGAAAGTTTTGAATGTGGTGTTGTCGAACTGTCGGCCGTTGTCGGTGATGATAGTATGAGGCAAGCCGAAACGACACATCCAAAAGAATGCTTTAACCTTGCTTTCGGTGATTTTGGATAGCACCTCGACTTCAACCCACTTAGTAAAGTAGTCGATGGCAATGAGTAGGAACTTTTGCTGACCTGAAGCCGAGGAGAACGGTCCAAGAATGTCCATCCCCCACTGGGCGAAGGGCCACGGGACCGAGAGTGGACTCAACGAAGCGGACGACTGCCATTGGATATGTGCATATCGTTGGTAGCCGTTACATTTCTGAACCAGCTTGGCGGCATCCTCGCTCATGATGAGCCAATAGTAGCCTTAGCGGAGGGCCTTCTATGCTAACGACCTGCCCCCCAGATGGTCTTTGCAGATACCCTCATGGATTTCCTTGAGGATGTAGTCGACATTTGTAGGTCCGACACATTTGAGAAGGGGGTAGGAAAATGACCTTCGGTATAGATGCTCGTCTAGGAGAGTGAACTTGGAAGCCCTCCATTTGAGCAGCCTAGCCTCCTTGCGGTTGGTTGGGAGGGTGCCGTCCGTGAGGCAGTGAACATAGGCATCCATCCAAGTCGGCTCCTGGGCAACCAGGATAACTTCCTCCTTGTCCTCAATGCTAGGCCTCTCCAGGTGTTCGATGTAGGTACCCCCCATAGAGCTGCCCGCTGAGGTAGCCAGGCGGGAAAGGGCATCGGCCTTGGCATTCTCACTTCGAGAAATGTAACTGATGTTGAAGTAGGCTAGCGAAGAAACCAAGAGCTGAACCTTCTCCAGATACTGAGCCATGACGAGGTCCCATGCCTCATATTCTTCGTTGATTTGTCCAGAGACGAGTTAGGAATCAGTGAAGGCTCTGAGATGCCTCACCCCAAGCTCTTGGGCGAGTCTCACTCTAGCCAGTAAGGCTTCATATTGGCCTGGTTGTTTATGGCTTTGAAAAGAAAGCAAGGGCGTACTCCACTTTTTCACCCTTTGAACTTGCAAGGATGAGGCCAGCACCACTTCCTTGGGAGTTTGAGGTGCCATCCACGTAGAGGATCCAGAATTTCCCCACACTCTCAAGCTTAACATCGGGTTGCACCGCAGGAGATTCCTTTACTTGTCCTTCAGTCCAAGTGCACTCAACCAGGAAGTCGGCCAGGACCTGAGATTTCAGAGCCGGCCTTGCCTGAAATGAGAGGTTGAACTCTCCCAGCTTGATCACCCATTTGGTAAGTCGGCCCGAGGTGTCAGGACGAGTCAGCATGGCTTTAAGGGTTGGTCCATGAGTACCATAATGGGATAAGCCTAAAAATATGGCCGGAGATGCTGGGCGAAGATGACCAGAGCAAAAATAATCTTCTCTGTCTTGGAGTACCTAACATCAGCATCATGAAGTACCTTACTTATTTAGTAGATGGGCTTCTGGGTTCCGTCGATGTCAAGGTGTACTAGGACGGAGCTGACAACCTTAGAAAAGGCGGCAAGCTAAAGGAAAAGACTCTCCCCATCCCTCGGCTTCGATAGGAGTGGCGGTGTAGATAGGAACGCCTTCAACCCTTCGAAAGCTCTTTGACAGTCTTCCGTCCACTTGAACCCGTTTACTTTACGTAGGGCCTTGAAGAAAGGCAGGCATCTCTCAGCCGACTTGGAGAGAAACCGGCTTAGGGCCGCCACTCTTTCGGTGAGTCGTTGCACCTCCTTCTTGTTGGCTGGTGGTCTCATACCAAGGATGGCACTGATCTTCTCTGGGTTCATCTCGATTTCTCGCTGAGTCACCATAAAGCCTAAGAACTTCCCCGCCATGACTCCGAAAGCACACTTTTTGGGGTTTAGCTTGACGTTATAGCAGTGGAGGTTGTTAAAGGTCTCCTCTAGATCGAAGACATGGTCAGAGGCAAGGGTGCTCTTCATCAGCATATCATCCACGTAAACTTCCATGTTCCATCCCAGTTGGTCTTGGAAGACTTTGTTCATTAACCTCTGATAAGTTGCTCCTGCATTTTGGAGACCGAAGGGCATTACCTTGTAGCAATAAATACCCTTCTTGGTCACAAAAGAGGTGTGCTCCTCATCGCCCGGTCCATCTTTACCTAATTGTACCCAAAGAAGGCATCCATGAAGCTGAGGAGTTCGTGACCGAACGTCGAGTCCACTAGCTGATCAATCCGGGGCAATGGAAAGCTATCTTTTGAGCACGCCTTATTGAGGTTGGTGAAGTCGATGCATATCCTCCAGCTCCCATTAGCCTTATGAACCATCACTACATTGGCTAGCCAACCTGGGTAATGCACTTCCCGAATGTGGCCGACAGCAAGCAATTTGTTGATCTCTTCATCAATGGCCTTCTATTGTTCAGGGGTAAAACTCCTCTTCTTTTGGCAGACCGGACGGTACTTTGGGTCAATGTTAAGCTTGTGGATGATCACCTCCGATGGGATGCTGGGCATGTCGGACGCCGACCAATCGAAAATATTTGAGTTGGCTTGCAGGAAAGTCAGGAGGCGATCCTGATCCTCCGAGGGGAGATGTCCATCGACCTGAACTGTTCTGGCCGGGTTGTCTCCCAGCGGAAAGGTCAGCTGTCTCTCGGCCGGTTCTCCTCCTTTGGCGGACTCCCGAGGGTCGGATACTTCTGAAGCCGGCGCGACATCCTGAGAGCTCGAGACTGTGTGATAGCAGGGTAGGACCAGATTGGACTCCCCTCGCATCTCGCTGATCCTATTGCTAGTGGGGAACTGCACGAGCAATCACTTGGTGGAGATGACCGCATAAAGGAGGTTGAGGCCGGGTCGACCGAGGATGGCGTTGTATACTAGAGGAACTCGAATGACCAAGAATCTCATCATGACTGTGCTTTGACATGATGGTGATCCGGCCATCACTAGCAAGGTGATCTCGCCTTCTACTCTCATAGAATCTCCCATAAACCTGACCAAGAGAGCAGTTACCGGTTGAAGGGAGTCAAGAGACAAATCCATCCGAACAAATCCATCGTAAGTAATGATATCGGCTGAGCTACCACTGTCAACCAGGATTCTTTTTATAGGGCATTTGGCGATCGTCATCGAAACGACGATGCCCTCATTGTTTACATTGTCTACCCTGGCTAACTCCCCTCTGGGAATTACATCATCTAGGTTCCCATCCCCCCTTGGCCGCTTGGATGAAGATGCTGCCCTCCAGGATACCATTCCCACCATCCTCTTCGTCAGGGAGTTATCGATAATGGCTTGAGCAGGTGGAGGCCCCATGAGTGCAGGAACAACTGGGGGAGTTTTCTAGACATATTTCCCAAGGTAGCCTCGTTGGAAGAGTTCCTCAATGGCATGCTTTAGACTGTAGCAGTTGTCGATGTCGTGGTCGTAGTCCCGATGGAAGTGACAGTGATGTAGGACCGATATCGCATGCAAGTGGATTTTAGAGGATTTATGATTTTGAGTTGATTAGTTTCCCAAAGTAAGGGCCTAAGAGGGGTTCAGAAAAACTTACAGTAATTTTCAGCACGCGAAACAGTTCTACAGAAAATCTGAGAAGGAGGACTATCGAGGCTAAGAAGCCTCGGTAGGGCTTGCTCTCCCATAATAAAGCTACTAGCAGATTAGAGGGGGTGTACCTAGCAGGATGAGTTGATCAAGATGCTGAAGGGGTCGCTCTGCCTGGCGGATGCGCCCTGGATGACCAAGCCCCGAGCCCGTGGATCTGCGGTTAAGTATCCGCTGACCTGGATGGTGATCACTTTGAATCCTGGATTCACAGTTACTAAGGGACATGCAAGAACACCATCCAAGGGTTAAAGAACAAGAGAGAAAAGTTAGATTAGAGGCAAAGAGGCAAGGAAGAAGTAGAGAAGGAGGGGCGGCCAAGAGACTCTTGAGCATCCACTAGAGGAAAACAAGGGCGGCGGCCAGGGCTTCTCCTAGAGACTGGGATGTTGGCACGCACAGGAGAATGGAATCAAGAGCACCAGAGAACCAAATAACAAAACTCACAATAACTCAAATCTAGATTGATTGATTAATAATTCAAAGATCCATAATTCATACAAGAGAGTCTCTTTTATAGAGCAAGAGACTTATGGCCCAAGTAAATACAGATATGGAAAGAAAAGGGGTGCCCACTTTCTTCCTAAAGTATGGATTAGATTACATGGAAAAAAAACTTTATACCATATAAATCCCTTTCAAAAAGATAATTTATAGGTGGCAATAAAGGGCGTCCCTTTGCTGCTTCTTTGGGCTAGAATTCTTCCAAACAAGGTTGTATGAATTGGGGAATTAAGGCATATCCTGTTGACTTGCTTGCTCTGCTAGGTGGCGTATGGAATGCCTGCTTTTTTGGGCTATAATTCATACAAGAGAGTCTCTTTTATAGGGTTGCATGATTTGGAGGATTGAGGCTTATCTTGTTGACCTACTTGCTCTGCTAGGTGGCGTGTGGAATGCTTGTGCTTAGGGTGGCAGGTGTGTGGCTGGCATGTGACTTCTTATGTAGGTGTGGCACCAACTTGAATTTAGCAGCTGTTCTGTTTGACTGTGATGGCCTTATCTTCTGCTCCAATACTGGTGTCTCCTTTTGTAAACTGAATGAACTTAATACAATACCAACTGGACTGGACATGACACATATAAGACCAATTGGACTGAACAGGACTCAAATTGACCCAAGCTCATAATGAGCTGACTCAATATGACCCAAACCCTAATAATGAGTACCAACTCAAAAGATAGGACTCAAATGCTCAAACAAAAATAAAATTTGACCCAAATTAAAATAAAATAAACCTAGTTTTCCAACTGAATTAAACCCTACAAACCTAATTAGATATCTACAAAGGATTAAGAATCCTCTGCCTGATCCTGGTGCCCGCACCAATTCTCCCAGGGTAGAAGGAACTCGACCCCATCGAGTATGGGTCACTCTGGCTCTGGTAGCTCTACAGGAGGTCTAGGTCGAGGCATTGCAAGTCCTCTCGAGTAATCCATGAATCGTTGGATTCGGAACGACCTTGCCATTGGACCAAGTAGTGTTGGTAACCACAGTTTCGGGTCGTAATGGCTTGATTGTCCAAGATATGCTCAATCCGCTCTCCTCGCTCAGGTAAAATTGGTTGTGGACACTCCTGTATAGGTTTGCTCATGAAAGGAGGGCTAGGTTCAAAGTACTCACTAGGAATCGCTGCCGGTTCCCTATACTCAACTAGGTCTGCAATATTGAAGGTAGAGCTAATGCCCAATCCGAGGATAGATCTAGCATATAAGCATTGGGTCCTACCTTCTCTATCACTTTAAAGGGGCTAGCTCCATAAGCGTGAAGTTTCTTTACGGTTCCTGGCGGGAACCGTTCAGGCCTAAGCCTAACCATGACAGAATTTCCTACACCAAACTTTTGGCTCTTCTTTAGGAGTTAGCCAGTCTTTTATAAGTTTTATTACTTAGATTTATTTTTTGGCTAATGTCCTTATGTAAGTCTCTGATATGCTGTGCAAATGCTTGTGCGGACTTTGAGACTTGTGTGTGGAGGGGTAAAGGAATTAAATCGAGTGGATGATTAGGCTTGTACCCATGGACTATCTCAAATGGACTCTTGCCTGTAGACCTGTTCACTGAGTTGTTGTAGGCGAACTCTGCATGAGGTAGCAATAGATCCCACGTCCCTAGGTGTTCACCTACAAGGCACCTAAGAAGGTTTCCTAGACTATGGTTCACCACTTCAGTTTGTCCATATGTTTGGGGGTGAAAGGCTGTAAAAAAATTAAGTTTGGTCCCTAACAGATGCCATAGCATTTTTCAAAAGTAATTGGTGAACCTAACATCCTTCTCCTTAAGCTCTAGGAAGGCCTTATTAGCTGACTTAGTCCACTCAAAATTACCCTTCCTAATACAATATGTGATGGGTGCGACGATGTTGCTAAATCCCCTAATGAATCTCTTGTAAAAGGTTGCTAGGCCATGGAAGCTGTGGACATCGTGGGACATTCATGGGTACTGGCCACTCTATGATCGACCTAACCTTTTCAGGATCCACTGAGACACCATCTGGGGTTACCACAAAATCTAGAAAGATAACCCTACGCATCATGAAATCATACTTCTTAATGTTTGCATAAAGGCTATTCTCTCTAAGAGTCTGGCAGATTAATCTGAGATGGTTAAGATGGTCCTCTTTGGTCTTGCTATAAACTAATATATCATCAAAATAGACCACTAAGAATTTTCTCATGTACTATTTCAGGATGATGTGGGACAACCGACGTGGGATGTATTTCTAATAGAATTAGTAAAGATTAAATGAACGATTAAGTGAAATAACAAATGCATTCACTCATTGTTTAAGAACTAGAAATTTTATGGAAGGGACTTAGAAGACTAAACAAAGTTTGAATTTAGAATTTAAACAAAGTAATAAAGAAGCGGATCTTTATGGTTAAGAAACCACTCAGATTAGGTCTAAGTAAATCTATAATTGTAGATCTAAAAGGATTTTAAAGAGGGTTCTCACAGCAATTAATAAACTTAAGTAAAATTGATGCACTCAAGGAAGGAACTTAAGGATGACAAGGGATTCCACCATATTGTAAGCTTTCGTACCTTGATTCATGGTGGGAACAACTTGCAACTTTGGCACCATGGAAGCCAGGGATCCTTGATCGATTGAAAATGGGCTTGAAGCAAAGTGGAAAAAGGAGAATAAAATGTGGACGATATAAATAGACACCAAGCCTCACGCCTACCCTCTCACAGGGGACCCATCTAACAAGAAGGGGATTTTCTCAAGAAAACTTCATTAATCATCCTCTTACAAAAAGCCAGGAGCCCTTTTTATAGACTACCAGCACTTACCCAAGCGGAGAATGGGAAACCTATATTTTACTGTAATTTTTGGCATGACTATCGACACACATCCTTCACGTGCCATCCTTTTTAGGTGTTAATAGGGCTGGAACTACACAAGGACTCAAACTTTCCCTAACAAATCTTTTCCTAAGGAGATCCCCTACTTGTCTTTGCAACTCAAGGTGTTCTATAGGGTTCATCCTATAATGTGGAAGGTTTGGTAAGGTTGCTCCTGGGACTAAATCAATGGCGTGTTGGATGTCCCTAAGTGGTGGAAGGTGGTCAGGCAGGTCATTTGGAAATACATCCTTAAAGTCCTCTAATAATTTAACTACTTCCTGAGGATGCTCTTTTAGGCAGGCTCTTGTGTTTCTCCAGTGGTTAAGATCCAAATAGGTGTACCCTTAGTGAGTTATTTCTTAATCTCCTTTGCAGTTATCAGATTGACTCTAGTCTTTGTTTCCTTTAGGTGGCTCGATCCTCTCTTAACGGGTCCTTAGGTGGTGAAGGGTTGATTACAAACTCTTCCCAAGGTGCATGAATGAGCAAGAATTAGATCGGCCAAACAGGGTAGCGTCATGGTCAAATAACCAAGGTTGACCTAAGATGATACTACTCACTCCCATTGGTAGAACATCATACCACACTTTCTCCTGATAGGACTGTAATTGGATTTGGACTAGACACCTACTTTTGATATGAATTGATGTGGAGTCTATCCAAGAAACCTTATAGGGGTTTGGATGAGGAGCTGTGGATAAGCCTAAAGTTTTGACGACACTCGTAGATATGGCATTCACACAACTTCCACTATCTATGATTATCTTACACACCTTATCCCCTAACTTGACAAAGGTTTGTAGGATGTTAGTCCTACACCAATCGTCCTGGGTTTTAGTCTGGGTAAGGATGCATCTAACTACTCCCAAAAGGTCAGGGTCTACAAGATCCTCATCACCTTCATACTTATCTGTCAGATTATCCTCAGCCTGATATACTTCCTCAACACAATCATCTAAGGGTGCTTTGGATTCAGACTCATTTTTCTCTAACCCTTCCATGTACAAGGCTCTATTTGGGCAATTGCTCGCATAATGGCCTATCTGATAACATTTGAAGCAAGCATTCCGATTTGGGTTTCTCTAAACTTCTGGTGCTTTGCCCTTATCATCTCTACGAGTCAGAGGTGTACCAGGGTTAGGCCGGTTGGGTCGCATCTGACTTGGTCCTGGCTGCTGACTAGGTGCACTAGTTCTAGGGATTTTTGGTCTGCGATAAACTGATCCCCTATGAAATCTCTCAGCATCGCGTGCTATCTGATAAGCTAGCTCTAAATCTTGAACTTCTCTCATGAACAACTCTTTCTGGATCTCTTCCCTTAATCCAGCTTTGAATCTAGATAAGGTAACTGATTCGGACTCATCAACATTGCATCTCATCATAAATTCATCAAACTTTGCAATGTACTCAGCTACACTCTTTGTTCCTTGGGTCAATCTCTACCACTGATCTAGAAGTCTTTGGTAGTAGGACATGGGAAGGTACTTCTCTCTAAGTCTACGCTTCATTACTCTCCAGGTTACTATGGGAACATCACCTCTCTGTCTAATGAATCTCTCGACATTTCCCCAGTATAACCGAGCCTGACGGACTAACCTAAGCTTTGCAAATTTGCACTTCCTTTCTCAGTCATTTCGTACCACTCAAAATACTGATCCATCTCACCCTCCCAATCTACATAAACCTTAGGATCTAGACTTCCATCAAAAGTGGATGCTTCTAATCTAATATTCCTAAGAGTTCGGTCATACTGGTCCATTTGGTCCTGATTGGATCTCCTAGGATTTGGCTCATAAGCTGGGTCATGGAGTGCTCTCCTAGGATTCGGGTCATGGACTCGATTAAAATTGAGTCTTCTAGATTTGACTCAAAGAAAGGTTCTTGATTAGGCCTTCTAGGATTGGGTTCAGAAAAAAGGTCTTGGTGTAAAGCTTTCTAGGGTTGATGGGCATACTTAACTCTGGTTCAGGCTCTAATTCCATTTGGGCCTCATGGGCTCTTGTAGGAGTACCTGCCTCTAATTGGTCAAGCCTAAAAGTGATATGGGTAATTTGATCAGTTATGCTTTGGGTGGTCTGGGTCAATTGATCAGTCAGATTCTGGTTTAATCGGGCCATTTGATCATTCAGGGTTTTCATCAAGGTCTCAAAATTTTGGTCCATGGTTGCACTTGATTGAGCTTGGATTTGGTAGGGTGTATCTAACCTAGTTGTCATGCAGTGCAATTAGGCACACAAGCCCTTAACTTGATTTATCATGAGATGTATGCAACATTCATATGAATCCTAAAATCATGTGCAGAATTTGTGTGTGTTGCAACTCCAAAGTGATGCAGGGGAGTGTTATGTAACATATTCAGAAAATTCAAAAAAATTTACAAACACTCTTAACTTAATAATGATACTCCAGGTGAAAGAAAATTAAATTTAAAAGTTGTTGCTTTATTGGGTAGTTCCTGGAACCCAGTCAAGTCAGAAAATAGAACGTAACATATTCTCAGACCTTATTTCGGTTGGCAGAAAATTCACAATCCGAAATAATGCCTGAGAAAATTCTGAAAAATACTTTGAATTATAAAGAATCTATAAAAATAAAAATCATAAAATTTTTGAATTTTTTACATGCTACAACAATTAAAACATTAGACTATATACTGCAATATTCAAATAATCCAGCGAGCAAGCAAAACTAGAAATTTCGCCCTAACCAACCATGCTCAGATACCATGATGATGTGGGACAACCGACGTGGGATGTATTTCTAATAGAATTAGTAAAGATTAAATGAACGATTAAGTGAAATAACATATGCATTCACTTATTGTTTAAGAACTAGAAATTTTATAGAGGGGACTTAGAAGACTAAACAAAGTTTGAATTTAGAATTTAAACAAAGTAATAAAGAAGCGGATCTTTGTGGTTAAGAAACCACTCAGATTAGGGCTAAGTAAATCTAATAATTGCATATCTGAAAGGATTTTAAAGAGGGTTCTCCCAGCAATTAATAAACTTAAGTAAAATCGATGCACTCAGGGAAGGAACTTAAGGATGACAAGGGATTCCACCATATTGTAAGCTTTCGTACCTTGATTCATGGTGGGTACAACTTGCAACTTTGGAACCATGGAAGCCGGGGATCCTTGATCGATTGAAAATGGGCTTGAAGCAAAGTGGGAAAAAGGAGAATAAAATGTGGACGATATAAATAGACACCAGGCCTCACGCCTACCCTCTCAGAGGGGACCCATCTAACAAGCATGGGATTTTCTCAAGAAAACTTCATTAATCATCCTCTTACAAAAGCCAGGAGCCCTTTTTATAGACTACCAATCACTTACACCATATTATCATTAGATGAAGAAGATCTCATCCAGCGAAGAGAAGAATGTGGGGCGTCCCATGATTTATGGAGGCGGTTTCCAATATGGGCGTCCCATGATTTGTGGAGGCAGTTTCCAATATGAACGTCCCTTGATTTATGGAGGTGGTTTCCAAGAGGAGACGTGCGAAGAGAGAATGTGGGGCATCCCATGATAGGAGGAGGTGATTGTGGAGGCGGTTCCCAAGAAGATACAGTTGTGGGGACTTTGACTTGATTCAAAATCTTTCTATTCATTGGGCAACATTCCTTGTTGATGTGGCGTGATGATATGGCTTCAATGTTGGTGACTTCATGACCATGCACCCATTCTTCTTGTGTTGAACCAGATCGGGTTTTTGGGCTGGACTCCTTTTGACTCAATTGCAATAAAAAACTTAAACAGGACTCAATCAAACAAATACAGTTATTGAAATAAAATTGCTCAAATGGAAAATAAATATAGGACTAAAACTTAATTTAATCTTTCATCCATAAAGAATCCAGCTGAAGTTGTGGAAGCCTCTTCCTGAGCCTGGCGTCCGCACCACAGGACCTGGGTCATGATTCTCATGAATGTACTAGGTGCGTTTGAAAGCCCAAAAGACATCACGACCCATTCAAACATACCATCTCTAATCTTAAATGCAGTCTTTCACTCATCCTCTAGTCTAATTCTAACCTGTTGGTAACCACTCTTAAGGTCTATCTTGGAAAAGATGGTGGCACCTGCCATCATGTCTAACATGTCATCTAATCTGGGGATAGGGAACCTATATTTGATAATGATTTTGTTGATGGTCCTACTATTTATGCACATTCTTCAGGTACCATCCTTCTTAAAGGTTAAGAGTGCAGGAACTGCACAAGGACTTAAGCTCTCCATAATGAATCCTTTCCTAAGTAATTCTTCCATTTGTTTCTGTAGTTCTTGATGCTCAGTGGGGTTCATCCTATAATGGGGAAGGTTTGGGAGGATGGATCCTAAGATCAGGTCAATGGCATGTTGGATGTCTCTCAGGGATGGTAACTGATCAGGCAACTCTTCAGGGAAGACATCTTTAAATTCCTTTAGGGTCTCAATTACTTCAGTGGGTTGTTCCTTTTGGACTGATTCATGAATCTCTTTAGTGGTCAAAATCCATATATAGTTACCCTCAGTGATGTCCTTTTCTAATTCTTTAGCTTTAATCGAATTAACTCTTGGCTTGCTATCCTTAAGGCTACTGGATCCTTTCTTGATTGGGTCCCTAGGTGGAACTGGATGTATTATATACTTGTTTCCATTGTGTTTAAAAGAGCAGATGTTGGATCGACCAAACAATGTATCATGATCGTAAAGTCAAGGTCGACCTAATATAATACTACTAACACCCATAGGAATTACATCGCACCGATCTTTCTTCATAATTTTGCAATTTGATTTGTATTTGGCATCTAGACTTGATTGGGATAGAAGTGGAATCTACCCATGAGACCTTATAAGGATTAGGATGATGAACTGTGGTCAATCCTAATGATTTAACTGTATTGGCAGAAACAACATTGACACAACTCCCGCTATCAACTATTATCTTGAGCACCTTATCCCCTATCTTAACAAAAGTCTGTAGGATGTTAGTCCTACGCCAATCTTCCTGGTCCTTAGTTTGAGTCTGCGCTAAGATACATCTAACCACTCCTACTAGATCTTCAGAATCAAATGTTTCCTCCTCTCCATCATACTCATCTATCAGATGGGTATCAGTCTCATAGACCTCTCCCACTACAAGAAAATACTGAAATAGCGATGCAAGTTTAGCGACGCAATTATGCATCGCTAAATTGCGACCACTTTGTGACCTCTGTGACAACAAAATATTACGACGCAATTAGCGATGCATTAGCGACTCAATTAACCAGAAATCAAAAAAAATTAATATTTTAATATTGCGACGCAAATAATGCATCGCAATATTTTTAAATTAATTTTTTTATAAAATTTAAATATCAAAAAAAATATTGCGATGCAACTCAGTGCGTCGCAATTTTTTGTAACAGAATTAAATATGTTAAATAGCGACGCATTAGCGACGCAATAAAACAGAAATTAGAGAAATTATTTTTAATTTAGCGACGCACCAATTGCGTCGCAAATAATTTAAATGAAATTAATTTTTATAAAATTTAAATATCAAAAAAAAAATTGCGACGCAACACAGTGCGCCGCAATGTTTTTAAAAGAATTAAATATTAAATAGCGACGCATTAGCGACGCAACAAACCAAAAAATTAGAAAAATTATTTTTAATTTAGCGATGCACCAATTGCGTCGCAAATAATTTAAATGAAATTAAATTTTTTAAAATATAAATATTTAAAAAAATATTGCGACGCATTTAGTGCGTCGCAATGTTTTTAAAAAAATTAAATATTTTAAATAGCGACGCATTAGCGATGCAATAAATTAGAAATAAATTAAAATTATTTTTTAATTTAGCGATGCAATAAATGCATCGTAATTATTTTAAATAAAATTAAATTTTATAAAGTATAAATATGAAAAAATAATTGCGACGTAATACAGTGCGTTGCAATGTTTTAAAAATTAATTATGTTAAATGCGACGCATTAGCGACGTAGTGAACCAAAAAATTAATTAAGGAAATTATGTTTTAATATAGCGACGCACTTGTTGCGTCGTAATTATTATAATTAAAATTAATTTTTATATAATATAATTATCATATTAAAAAATTACCATGCTACCCTTTGCGTCGTAATATATTTTAAAAAATTAATTATGTTAAATAGCGATCGGTCCAAAATCGATCGTGACCGATCGGAATAAGGGCTTGGATCGATCGCAACCCTCGGATCGTCACCGATCGGACCGATCGCCACGGTCGAGATCGGTCGTGGCCGATCGGGATCACGGCTTGGATCGATCGCAACCGTCGGATCGTCACCGATCTTGGACCGATCGCAACGGTTCAGGATCGGTCGTGGCCGATCGGGATCAGGGCTTGGATCGATCGCAACCATCGGATCGTCGCCGATCGGACCGATCGCCACGGTCCAAGATTGGTCGTGGCCGATCGGGATCAGGGCTTGGATCGATCGCAACCGTCGGATCGTCGCCGATCTCGGACGGATCGCAACGGTCCGAGATCGGTCGTGGCCGATCGGGATCAGGGCTTGGATCGATCGCAACCGTCGGATCTTTGCCGATCGGACCGATTGCCACGGTCCGAGATCGGTCGTGGCCGATCGGGATCAGGGCTTGGATCGATCGCAACCGTCGGATCGTCGCCGATCGGACCGATCACCACGGTCCGAGATCGATCGTGGCCGATCGGGATCACGGCTTGGATCGATCACAACCGTCGGATCGTCGCCGATCTCGGACCGATCGCAATGGTCCGGGATCGGTCGTGGCCGATCGGGATCAGGGCTTGGATCGATCACAACCATCGGATCTATGCCGATCGGACCGATCGCCATGGTCCGAGATCAGTCGTGGCCGATCGGGATCAGGGCTTGGATCGATTGCAACCATCGGATCGCCAGCGATCTTGGACCGATCGCAACGGTCCGGGATCGGTCGTGGCCGATCGGGATCAGGGCTTGGATCGATCACAACCGTCGGATCTTTGCCGATCGGACCGATCGCCATGGTCCGAGATCAGTCGTGGCCGATCGGGATCAGGGCTTGGATCGATTGCAACCATCAGATCGCCAGCGATCTTGGACCGATCGCAACGTCCGAGATCGGTCGTGGCCGATCGGGATCAGGGCTTGGATCGATCACAACCGTCGGATCTTTGCCGATCGGACCGATTGCCACGGTCCGAGATCGGTCGTGGCCGATCGGGATCACGGCTTGGATCGATCGCAACCGTCGGATCGTCGCCGATCTTGGACCGATCGCAACGGTCCGGGATCGGTCATGGCCGATCGGGATCAGGGCTTGGATCGATCGCAACCGTCGGATCGTCGCTGATCGGACCGATCGCCACGGTCCGAGATCGGTCGTGGCCGATCGAGATCAGGCTTGGATCGATCGCAACCGTCGGATCGTCGCCGATCTTGGACGGATCGCCACGGTCCGAGATCGGTCGAGGCCGATCCGGATCAGGGCTTGGATCGATCGCAACCGTCGGATCGTTGCCGATCGGACCGATCGCCATGGTCCGAGATGGTCGTGGCCGATCGGGATCACGGCTTGGATCGATCGCAACCGTCGGATCATCGCCGATCTTGGACCGATCGCAACAGTCCGGGATCGGTCGTGGCCGATCGGGATCAGGGCTTGGATCGATCGCAACCGTCGGATCTTTGCCGATCGGACCGATTGCCACGGTCCGAGATCGGTCGTGGCCGATCGGGATCAGGGCTTGGATCGATCGCAACCGTCGGATCGTCGCCGATCGGACCGATCGCCACAGTTTGAGATCGGTCGTGGCCGATCGGGATCAGGGCTTGGATCGATCGCAACCGTCGGATCATCGCCGATCTCGGACGGATCGCAACGGTCCGAGATCGGTCGTGGCCGATCGGGATCAGGGCTTGGATCGATCACAACCGTCGGATCATCGCCGATCGGACCGATCGCCACGGTCCGAGATCGGTCATGGCCGATCGGGATCACGCTTGGATCGATTGGAACCGTCGGATCGTCGACCGATCGCATCGGTCGGAATCGGACCGATTGCCACAGTGCGAGATCGGTCGTGGCCGATCGGGATCAGGGCTACGATCGATCGAAAATGTCGGATCACTTATAATTACTCAAAAAAAAATTTATGAAAAAGTTTTAAAAAATATTTTAAAATTATTGCCATGCCGTAGCGACGCATTTTAGAAGAAAAATTAAACAAATATTGCGACGCAATGTATGCATCGCAATATTTTTAGTAAATATAATTTTTATCAGTATTAATAAATAAAAAAATATAATATTGCGATGCATAATTTACGTCGCAATTATTTTTAAATAAATATATCTAATTAAAAATATTAAAAAATTATTACGACGCAATAAGGCATCGTAATTATTATCATAAATTATTAATATTAATGTTAATAAATAATTAAGAATTTTTGTGACTCCATAGCGATGCATTTTAGGAAAAAAATAAATAAATATTGCAACGACATTTATGCATCGCAATTATTTTTAGTAAAAACAAATTTTTTCAGTATTAAAATAAAAGCAATATAATATTGCGATGCATAAGTTGCGTCGCAATGTTTTTAAATAAATTTATGTAATTAAAAATTTTAAAATATATTGCGATGTAATTTTTCATTATTAACATTAATTATAAATATTATCATTTATAATATTAAAAAATTATTGCGACGCCTTAGCGATACATTTTTTTAAAAAAATAAACAAATATTGCGATGAAATATATGCATCGCAAATATTATTAAAATACATATAGCTGATTAAAATATTAAAAAATTTATTGCAATGCATTTTACGTCGCAATTATTATCATAAATTTTAAATATTATCATTTAAAAATATTTAAAAATTATTGGGACGCACTGAGTGCATCGCAATTATTGTAATAAGTTATTATTTTAATCAATTTAAAATATTAAAAAATTATTGCGATGCCTTAGCGACGCAATTCTTAGAAAATAAAAATAAATTTCCCGCCGGATGTTGGCGCCAAGTTAGCGACGCATTAGCGACGCAATTATTGGCATCGCTATTTTTTCATAAATTAATAATAAAACTATATTAACAATGGATTAGCGACGCACTAATGCGTCGCTAAGTCATAATAAATTAAAAAAAATATTGCGACCATATAGCGACGCAAATAATTGCGTCGCTAAGTACTTATATATAAGCCATCCTCTCTTCTTCTTTTTTCCCGTCTTGACCTAGTCGCGCCGTGCTCTAAAATTTTTTGGCTCCCACCTCGCTGCTCCGGCGCCTTCCCTGTGGTCCTCCGGCTCCCCGGCGTTCTCATCCGACTCCGGCTTCTTCTCTCGACCAAGGTAAGCCCCTACACTCTAAAAAAAAAAATTTTTTTTTTAATGATTTCCCTCCGGCCACGGCCGCTGCCGTGGCCGGCAGTGGCCTGGCCATGGTGGCCAGGCCACTGTCAAAAAAAAAAATTTTTTTTTTTAACAGGGGGGGAACCCCCCCCCCCCCCCTTTTTTTCTTGTCCGGCCACGGCCGTGGCCGCGGCCGGACAAGGCGGCCACGGCCGCTGCCATGCCGGCCGGCAGTGGCCTGGCCACGGTGGCCAGGCCACTGTCACAAAAAAATTTTTTTTTTTAACAGGGAGGGGAGGAAACCCCCCCCCCCTTTTATTTCTTGTCCGGCCACGGCCGTGGCCGCGGCCGGACAAGGCGGCCACGGCCGCTGCCGTGGCCGTCTTCTCCGGCCACGGCCGCTGCCGTGGCCGGCAGTGGCCTGGCCACGGTGGCCAGGCCACTGTCAAAAAAAAAATTTTTTTTTTTAACAGGGGGGGGGAAACCCCCCGCCCCCCCCCCCTTTTTTCTCCGGCCACGGCCGCTGCCGTGGCCGCAGTGGCCTGGCCACGGTGGCCAGGCCACTGTCAAAAAAAAAAAAAAATTTCTTAACAGGGGGGGGGGGGAAACCCCCCCGCCCCCCCCCCCCCTTTTTTTCTTGTCCGGCCACGGCCGCTGCCGTGGCCGGCAGTGGCCTGGCCACGGTGGCCAGGCCACTGTCAAAAAAAATTTTTTTTAACAGGGGGGGGGGGAAACCCCCCGCCCCCCCCCCCCCCCCTTTTATTTCTTGTCTGGCCACGGCCGTGGCCGGGGCGGACAAGGCGGCCACGGCCGCTGCCGTGGCCGGCAGTGGCCTGGCCACGGTGGCCAGGCCACTGTCACAAAAAAAAAAAATTTTTTTTTTTAACAAGGGGGGGGGGGAACCCCCCGCCCCCCCCCCCCCCCCCCCTTTTGTCTTGTCCGGCCACGGCCGCTGCCGTGGCTGGCCAGACCACTGTCAAAAAAAAAAATTTGGCCACTGTCACTAAAAAAAAAAAAAAGTTAGGGGGGGCCACGGAGCTGTTTGGATAGACTGATTGTTATGTCTTGATTATTCAATAATATTTGTAATGCTAGATAGGAAGTCTTGTATTATTATTTAATTTGTATAATGTTTATGTAATAATTAATTTAAGAAGAATGTTTATGCAATAGTATTTGTGCATTTGTAATTATTTACATTTGTTATGTCTTGATTATTTATATTCTGCTACAAACTAATGATGCATTACATTTTGAAATGCTAAATAAAATGTTTTGTTGTAATATTATTTAATTTCCAGCAACAAATTACTAGTTTCAATGATTTACATTTAGTATTCGCAAACATTTGTATTTGACACAATAATCTTAAAAAGTTAGTGATTACATGTATAATTTACAAGAAGTTAAGAATAACAAGCATAAGTTCGATTGTCTTCGGACTTCCATAATCACAGCACTTTAATTAACCTTTAGACCCGTTTGAGAATTTGTAAGCCTTAGTCTTGCAAATTCTCAAATTGTCCTGGTGGACAGTTTGGGAATATTTCTTGTGACATGTTAGTCTGCTAGTAATCATCGTGGGGTGAGATTTCGGTTTGCATTTGCTCATACGTTCTCCTAGTGTGGCTTATATACCACACATTTAGGAGAACATATGGGGAAATGCTGCCGAAATTTCAATGTGCCGATCGATGATAATTAATAGCAGAATAACATATCACAAAAAATATTCTTGAATGGGATAGGGCCTTACCTTGTAGACATGGAGTGAAGGTAGAATTATTTAAGACACTTGAATTCTTGTGAAGTCTAATGACTAAACGCACCGCCTTATGGCCCGACACAAACTCAAGCCCTCTCTTTAGCCATTAACCTATGCATCGGTCCTTGCTAGCACGCCAAGGATCGTAGCCGTGGCTCACCCTTGCATGGTAGGGTCCTTAGTTGCCTAAAAAAAATTGGTGTACTTATAAATGATTTAATTGGTTGTAATTAACCTTAGTTGTGCCCAAGAAATAATTTAGTTATATATTTATTAATACTAATATAGTTTTATTTTTTGGTTTCATTTAATGATTTACCAGACTTTGTATAAGTCGGATCAAAAATGAGCGGGACTCGCTCATGGATGTATGCAAGGATAAAAGATGGCTTGCTGAATCCAGATTTTCTGAATGGATTGGAAGAATTTATCGCATTTGCATGTAGCCAACCTGAATGGATGGATGGGCCTAGGATTAGGTGCCCATGCAACTTCCACAGGTGTCAGAATAAAGCCTACAGAGATGTGGAAACTGTTAAGGTGCATTTGTGTAAGAAGGGTTTTGTTCCTGATTACTATGTTTGGTACTGTCATGGTGAACCAGAGGATATTCCAGCAGCTTATAGGCCAACAAGAGTCAATTCCCGTAGATGAACCATTTGTGAATTTAAACACATATGAACAAATGGTTATGAATGCATCGGGTAATGACTTCAATCAGAATACATTTATGGAAGAACCAAATCCAGAAGCACAACAATTTTACGATATGTTGCGTGCTGCCAATCAAGAATTGTATCCTGGGTGTGAGGGTCATTCCCAGTTCTCTACAGCTGCTCGAATGTTGAATATTAAGGCAGAACATCGATTATCAGAAAAGGCGTTCAATTCTGTAGCTGAGTTAATCAAAGAAATTTTTGCCAAATGATAATGTTGCCGCAGACAGTTTTTACGCAACAAAGAAGTTGTTGCGTGGGCTTGGGCTCCAGTTAATAAGATCGATTGTTGCTTGAACAATTGTATGATATTTTGGGGTGAAGACTCAGAGCTGAGATGGTGTAAGATTTGTAGGCAATCGAGGTTCAAAAACACCGAAGGAGGAGCCGGTACAAGTAGGAGGAAAAGTGTGCCTTACAAGAGGATGCATTACTTTCCTCTTACCCCACGCCTGCAGAGATTATATAGATCTGAGGCAACAGCTGCTGATATGAGATGGCATGCCGAACATGAATCTAAAGAGGATGAAATGCGGCATCCATCAGATTCAAAGGCTTGGAAGCATTTCAATGAAAATCATCCTGTTTTCGCTGAAGATATAAGGAATGTGAGATTAGGTCTTTGTACCGATGGCTTCCAACCATTTGGTCAAGCGGGGCAACAGTATTCATGTTGGCCTGTGATACTGACTGTATATAACCTTCCTCCGTGGAAGTGCATGAAAGATCCTGCAATGTTTTTAACCGTTTTGGTTCCAGGACCATCAAATCCAAAGGAAAAGATTGATGTCTTTCTGCAACCGTTGGTGGCCGAATTGAAAATGTTGTGGGAAACAGGAGTGGTAGCCTACAACATTTCTATGAAACAAAATTTCTTAATGAGAGCTGCTTTGATGTGGACAATAAGTGATTTTCCGGCATATGCAATGTTGTCTGGTTGGAGCACTGCTGGACGTCTGGCATGCCCTCATTGCATGTATGATTCGGATGCATTTACATTGCAGAAGAGTGGTAAGCAGTCATGGTTTGATAACCATAGGAAGTTCTTGCCACCAAATCATCCTTACAGGCGTAACTTGATCGCCTTCCGGAAGAACAAAGCAGTCACAAAATTTGCCGAACCGGTTAGGTCCGGCACGGATCTATTTGATTCTATAGAGCATTTGGGGTTGATGTATGCATGGGAACCAGATGCAGATAGAATAAATAGCCGTATATGTAAAGAACATAACTGGAAGAAGCGAAGTATATTTTGGGATTTGCCTTATTGGAGCACAAATCTCATCCGGCACAACTTGGATGTTATGCATATAGAGAAAAATTTCTTTGATAACATATTTAACACGGTGCTAAACATCCCGGGAAAAACAAAAGATACTGCAAAGTCAAGAGAAGACTTAATCAGTACTGCAGAAGAGGTGATTTGAGAAGGAGTGCCGATGGGACCTATCCTAAAGCATGTTACACTCTTGACAGAAATTCACGAGAAGTTTTATGTAACTGGCTTAGAGGGTTAAAATTTCCAGATGGTTATGCCTCAAATATCGGTAGGTGTGTGGACATGCATAAGCTCAAGTTGTTCGGCATGAAGAGCCATGACTGCCATGTTTTCATGCAACGATTATTACCTATAGCTTTTCGTGAGTTGCTTCCGCAACATGTCTGGAAGGCAATTACGGAGCTCAGCTTATTCTTCAAGGAGTTATCTGCCGCAGTCATTACTTCTGCATCCATGGCAAGGCTTGAGGAGGAAATTCCAATTATTTTATGCAAGCTTGAGCGAATATTTCCTCCCAGTTTTTTTGACTCAATGGAGCATTTACCGGTTCACTTGCCATACGAAGCGAGCATAGCTGGTCCCGTGCAGTATCGCTGGATGTATCCATTCGAGAGGTAAATATATACATCATTAAGATATGTTGACATTTCAAATATTATTTCATTGCTTGAAAAATTCGTTAATTTTTTTGTTGCAACTTTACATATAGGTATCTTAAGAAGTTAAAAAATAATGTGCGTAATAAGGCAAGGGTTGAAGGTTCTATATGCAATGCACACTTGGTCGAAGAAGTTTCAGCTTTTGCCTCACATTACTTTGAGGGTCACGTCCACACGAGGAGCCGAAATCATGGTCGTAACGATGACGTATGTGTGGACGAAGCAGAAGCTAATGACGGTAGAATATCAATTTTTAAAGCTATCGGCCGTTCATTTGGTGGGCAGAAGTCAAGAAATCTTAGCGATATGGAGTATAATGCAGCACATTATTACATCCTAATGAACTGTCGAGAAGTCGATCCATATATTGAGTAAGTGTATACTTCAATGCTAAATTGAAAATTTAAATTTATATAATAATATACCACAATATTTAATTCTAACATTAGTTTTCATCCTTTTCATCCCATAAGGATGTTTTGTGATAGACAACGACAGATGAATCCCGACATCAGTCAAGTTGCAATTGGGCAGAAATTAGAAACGGAGTTTGCTTACTGGTTTTATGAATTTATGAGTAGTATCACTCAATCAATTTCGATAATGGCTATTATTTTTTGAATTGGATGTCAATAGCTTATTAATTTATAGGTCAACGGTCCATGGTCCACAACCGACAATATTTTCATTAAATGTCTATCACAATGGCCATTGAAGACCGTAACAACCTCTACTGGCTATTTCGTAAATGGGTACAAATTTCAGATTGAACGATTAGCAGCTTCAAGAGGCACGCAGAACTGGGGCGTGTGTGTGAAAGGAGAAAGTGTTGGAGCAAATATGCAGGATTATTATGGAAAGTTAGTAGAGGTGGTTGAAGTTGAATATCCCGGTTGGCCTATGAAACGAACCATATTGTTTCGTTGTGATTGGTTCGATCCGATAGTTCCTGTGGGCAAAAGGGTTCATAACAACTACAATTTGGTTGAAGTGAACCATCGACGAAGATTGCAGAAATATGACCCATTCATCCTTGCATCCCAAGCTCAGCAAGTCTTTTACTGCGGATATCCAAGTTTGCGCAATGACAAGCGAGATTGGTGGGCCGTTTCTAAAATCGTCCCACGTTCAACAATCGTATTAGAGGAGAGTTCATCAAGTCAATCAGCCGAGTGCCCTGCATTTCAAGAGGATGAGATGGAAATGCATGCAATTGAGGACGACACAAGGGCTCCTGAAATATCACTTAGAGATCCAAATGGTGATGTCCAAGAAATTGCGGATGCAAATGTTCGGTTTCCTTCCGATGATAATGAAACTGATTCGCAATCCGATACGGTATCGGATGTTGAACCAATATTTCACGAAACAAATGACACCGATTAAACATAGAGGTTTTTTAAAATTTAACTTTTTTTTATAAGTGTTAAATTCTTACATAGTCAATCATTAATCGTAATTTAATTGTGTGAATCTTTAGTATTTTCAGTATGACGGGCAGAGGTAGATCTACCGACGACAGACGGAGTGAGCAGAGACGTAGCCCTGCTACATTAGATCACATGAGCGTCGGAGATGGAGAGTTTGGATCTCCAGCAGAGGCACAGCCTTCGATCTCTCCAGCAGTATTACCATCCAGCCGATCGGCACAGACCTCCGAGAGTTCTTCCACCATCGGCCACACTGTACTTCGACTTGATGCTCAGGGGATGTAAGTATATACTAATTAAAATATATGTTTATATTTTTAAGTCAATTACTTATAAACATGCATTTTTTTAATAGATTCATTGAGCAGCATCATGTATCCTGCCACATCAGCGCCGTATTTCAGAGGCGTGCAGATCCCAGTGGCTACGATTGGCGCCACGTATCTCCAGCCACAAGGGAGTTTTATTTTTCTGAGTTTCAGGTAAACTTATTAAATACAATTTATCAGTGATATAAAATTTCTTAAACTTAATAAATTCAGAAACTAACTGTTTATTTTAATGCAGAAAAATTTTACGTGGGATCCTGCCAGCCATGATGCCATTAGGGCAGCATGGGAGGCTCTGACGCGATGCCGATACTCCGACATGCTTCATCGTTGGAGGTCATCGGGTCAGCGTCCTGCGCACGTGCCAGAGGATATTTGGCACGAGTGGCAGCAGGCCTGGGAGTCCGATGGCTGGCGCAGGAGGTCCGCATTAGCCAGCACGAACCGCCGATCTGAGAAGGGCGGTCCTGGCATGGGTCTCTCCCGCCATACTTCGGGCTCCATTTCGATTCAGGAGCACAGACGGCGTATGGTAAGAAAATATAAATATTTTAATTACTATTTTAGTTATTTACAAATATTTGTATTAATATCATTTTTTTATTGTTATAGTCTGAGCAGGAGGGTGGAGATCCTGGTGAGTTTCGTCTATTCAGGGCGACACACACCAGGAGGGACGGTTCCTGGGTCGACACGCGATCAGGAAGGTTGCGGTAAGAAATTAGATATATGTAGTATCTGTTTAATTTCTAAAATTTTATTTCGAGAAATTTATTAACTCATTTATTGTTGATTTCATAATTTCAAGACACGAGTCGAGGAGCTTCGCTCCCAGGCATCGTAGGTCGACTCTACTGATGGGAAGACGCCCGTCGAACTCTCAGCAGAGGAGAGTCGGCGTGTGTTTTGGAGGCTATTGGTGCCCAGCCACGAGACCGCAGGGTCTATGGTCTGGGCACTAGAGCTTCTACATTTTTTCCCATCAGGACTCTAGCTCGCGAGTTCCTGGTGATCTTCCTCCCGAGCGTTTACAGGACCTTCGCAGATCTATTGCAGAGGAGATTCGCCAGGAGGTCGAGCAGGATTTTGAGGATCGTATGCGAGGCCGGGATCAGGAGGTTGCAGACATGCGAGATGAGATGCATTATTTGCGGGATATGGTTAGACGCTTATCGCAGAGTCTTCAGCCTCCACAGCCTCCACGTGATTGCCCAGATTCTTGATGTATTTTTCTTTTCTTTTTTTATGTTGTAAAAACTTCAAATTTTAATATATAAATTATTTTGAAAATTTATTATTGTTTGGATTGAGTGAAAAATGTTTGTATCAATATTTAGATTTAGCGAAATTGTATTAACCGTTTTAATTTTTAATCTTTTATATTTTTTAAAAAATAAAATTTGCGATGCATTAGCGACTGAAATTGCATCGCTAATATTTTTAAAAATTATTATTAAATATTGCTACGCAATGACCTGGCATCGTAATAATTTAAAAATAAATTTAATAGCGACGCATTAGCGACTAAAATTGAGTCGCTATTTTATCTTAAAAATTTTTAATAAATATTGCGACGCAATGACCCTGCATCGCAATATTTTAAAATAATTTTTATTTGCGATGCATTAGAGACTCAAATTGCATCGCTATTATACCAAAAATATTATTATTAAATATTGTGACGCAGCTGGATGCGTCACAATATTGCAGCGTAATTTAGTGCATCGCAATATTTAATAATAATTTTTTTAAAAAAATTAATTTTAAATTTAGTGACGCATTTGCATGCGTCGCAGTTGCGTCACAGAGAGTCGCAATATTACGACGCAATTGCGACAAATGGGTATTACGACGGACATTCCAGCGACGCCATCATTGCGTCACTATTGCATCGCAATATCATGTTTAGCGACGCAATTGCGACGCATTTGGGCGTCGCAATAATTTATTTCTCTTGTAGTGTCCCTCAGGCTCAACTAGGGACTCACACTCAGTCTTAGGTAACTCATCTATATAAAGGGATCTAACTGGGCACTGGCTGATCATATGCCCTAGTTTGTTGCATCTAAAGCATTTGATCTAGGGGTTGGGATCTCTCTAGACCTCTACATATTTGCCCTTACTCTCTCTTTGGGGTATAGGGATACTATTTTGGGGTCGACTCAACTCGGTTTGGCTTGTATTGGATCGGCTAGTGTTGGGTCGACTCGGATAAATCTGGCCGGGGTTTGAGTACTGGGTAGGTCTGGAACGACTAGAATAGGCCTGGCTAGATCCTGGGCTAGGGATCTTGGTAGTTAGGCATGCAATTAATTCACAAATCGAATTAAATTCTCAAAAGATAACAAAAAATACTTTAAATTATAACGAATCCAAAGAAATAAATTTCATAATTTTCTAATGTGTATGCAGATAGAAATAATTGATTAACAAAATCTCAAGAATTTTATATTTTCTATAAGTAATCAGGCATGCAATTAATTCACTGATCGAATTAAATTCTTAAAAAATAATAAAAAATACTTTAAATTATAATGAATCTAGAGAAATAAATTTTGTCATTTTTTAATGTATATGTAGGTAGAAAAAATTTAATTAACAGATAATATACTGATAATAACATGAATTAAAAATTAAGCCCTAACCATGCTTTGATAGCAAACTGATGCAGGACCAATATCGCATGCAAGTGGATTTTAGAGGATTTATGATTTTTAGTTGATTAGTTTTCCGAAGTAAGGGCCTAAGAGGGGTTCAGAAAAACTCATAGTAATTTTCAGCATGCGAAATAGTTCCACAGAAAATCTGAGAAGGAGGACCGCCAAGGCTAAGAAGCCCCGGTAGGGCTTGCTCTCCCACAATAAAGCTACTAGCAGATTAGAGGGGGTATACCTGGCAGGATAAGGAGATCGAGATGCTAAAGGGGTCACTCTGCTTGGCGAATGCATCCTGGATGACCAAGTTCCGAGCCCATGGATTTGCGGTTAAGTATCTGCTGACCTGGATGGTGATCACTTTGAATCCTAGATTTGCAGTTACCGAGGGACCTGCAAGAACACCATCCAAGGGTTAAAGAACAAGAGAGAAAAGTCAGATTAGAGGCAAAGAGGCAAGGAAGAAGTAGAGAAGGAGGGGCGGCCAAGAGACTCTTGGGCATCCACTAGAGGAAAACAAGGGCGACGACCAGGGCTTCTTCTGGAGACTGGAATGTTGGCATGCGCAGGAGAATGGAATCAAGAGCACCAGAGAACCAAATAACAAAACTCACAATAACTTAAAACTGGATTGATTGATTAATAATTCAAAGATCCATAATTCATACAAGAGGGTCTCTTTATAGAGCAAGAGACTTAGAGCCCAAGTAAATACAGATATGGAAAGAAAAGGGGTGCCCACTTTCTTCCTAAAGTGTGGATTAGATTACATGAAAAAAAACTTCATGCCATACAAATCCCTTTCAAAAAGATAATTTATGGGCGGCAATAAAGGGCATCCCTTTGCTGCTTTTTTTGGCTGGAATTCTTCCAAACAAGGTTGCATTAATTAGGGAATTGAGGCTTATCTTGTTGACTTGCTTGCTCTGCTAGGTGGCATGTGGAATGCCTGCTTTTTTAGGCTGGAATTGTTTCAAATAGGGTTGCATGATTTGGAGGATTGAGGCTTTTCTTGTTGACTTGCTTGCTTTGCTAGGTAGCGTGTGGAATGCTTGTGCTAAAGGTGGCAGATGTGTGGCTGGCATGTGACTTTTTATGTAGGTATGGCGCCAACTTGAATTTAGCAGCTGCTCTATTTGACTGTGATGGCCTTGTCTTCTGCTCCAATTCTGATGTCTTCTCTTGTAAACTGAATGAACATAATACAATACCAACTGGACTGGACAAGACACATATAAGACCAATTGGACTGGACTGGACTCAAATTGACCCAAGCTCATAATGAGCTGACTCAATATGACCCAAACCCTAATAACAAGTACCAACTCAAAAGACAAGACTCAAATACCCAAACAAAAATAAAATTGAACCCAAATTAAAATAAAATAAACCTAGTTTCCGAACTGAATCAAACCCTACAAACTTAATCAGATATCCACAGAGGATTAAGAATCCTCTGCCTGATCCTAGTGCCCGCACCGGACAGTAGCAACTCTTGTCGTGGGGGACATTCTTCTTCATAGGGGGAGAGCGTTGGAGGTATGACTCGCCCTCAATCTCCATGAGGATGCAAGAGTGAGGAGTGAGAAGAGGCATAAGCTCGCTCTCCCTTAGGGCAAGGCTTCGGTGCATGTTGTTCGGTTGGCGTGGCAGTTCGAGCTTCTTGGGGCGAGAGGGTCCGCTTGGTTCAAAGCGGGTGGACCTTTGGCTGGAGCCCCTATCAGTCTTCCAGTAGGTGGAGTCGGTCTCATCCAAATGGATGTGCTTTTGTGCATGGAGAAGGAGTCGGAGTAGGAGCTAGGTGACTTCTTGTCTAGAGAGAAGGTGAAGTGGGAGGGGCGAAGTCTTCGCTTCAGTGCCAGAATTGCCACCGCATCATCCAGATGATAAACTTCGAGGACGGCTGTCTTGAAGCGGGCTACAAAGTCTCGAAGTGACTCCCCCTCCTGCTGCACGGAGAAGAGGTTGTCCGCGACCTGTGGGATCTTTTGACAAACATCGAAGTGCGCCAAGAACGCTCTTTCCAGCTCCCGGAAAGAGTCGATGCTGTGCGGGGACAGACGGGAGTGCCAGGTACGTGTAGTCCTCTGCAAAGTGGCTAGAAAGGCTTTACATAGGAGGGCATCAGTAGCCCCTTGGACTTGCATGATAGTTTTGTAGCTCTCAAGGTGATCAAAGGGATCCATCGTACCATCATACAGATCCAGCTAGGGGAGATGGAATCTGGAGGGAACGGGCTCCTCCAAGATTCGGCGAGTGTAAGGAGGACGAGTGTCGTACTCCTTCGGCTGGTTGTTGACTTTTCTGGTAATCTCCTGCAGCCATTGGTGGTATTCATCTAGATGTTCCTCCGTCTGGTGGTTAATAGTTGGCATCTTCTTCGATGGCCCAGAAGATGAAGAGGAAGAAAAAGTAGGAGAGCGCGGGTGGTAGTGCCTCCACTTAGACTCTTCCTTGCGCCGTGGCTCCGGGGAGGATTCTCCTAGGCCACGAACCGGGGAGCGTGACCTCTTAAGGGGCTCCCGACGATGTACTTTGGGAGAGGCACGATGGCGACAAGTCTCCCACCGAGGGAATCTCTCCCGAGTAGACTGCTGACTAGCCGGTGTAGTAGGTGGTGGTACAGGAGGATCAGGCTGGTGCTGGGTCGCTACGGACTGCTACTCTCGGAGCCCATGGATCATCATCGTAAGAGTTTGGACTTGCTGGGTGAGCGTGGCCAACTGCTCAGCTTGAGTGGCCGCGGATGGTGGTGCAGGAGTTGCCGGAGGGTTGGCAGCAGGAAGGTGGGCCTCATGCTGTTCTGCTGGCTGGAGGTGCCCCCCAGGAAAGCTGGCAAAGACCTCTCGAGCACGTGTCACCACCATTGCTGATGAAGAGGGAGCGAGAGATTGTAGCTTAGTGTCACAAAACTCTACTCTCGGCCACCCCCTTCCTGATGCGCCGATCTGTTGATGCTCGATCACCGGGGATAATCGTCGGGAAGCACCGATTGATGGATGTTGCCTCCTCCGAAGCGGATAGCCTATAAAAAGTTCCGGTGCCGGGGGGTGGCTTCAACCGGGACCCTCCATCGGTTAAGTTAGCAACCGAGGTCACAGTAGTGAGAGCTTGAAGAAGCTTCCTAGAAGAAGAAGGCCCTGAGAACTAGATGGTTTTCTCAAGGTGAGAAGGGTGTGTGTCTGAACGTGTCCTTACCTTGAATTCTCTTATCCTTTTATAGGCGTTCGGTTATCCATCTGGGGATCAGCCACATGGAGTTCAGTGAAAAGGAATGTCTGCTGAACTCGTGGCGATTACGTGAACAGGAGCTGGTTGGTGGGCCTGGTCCCATCGGGCGCATGGGTCTGACAGTCGGTAAGCCTAGTCCCATCGAACGCATGGGTCTGGCGGTTGGTGGGCCTGGTCTCATCAACTGCGCGGGTAAGATGGTAGGTGGACCTGATTGTGTCAAGCAATGCAGACTGAGTGGTAGGTGGTTCTAGTTATGTCAGGAGGTAGGTGGAGTCGGGGCCGTTGGAGGCCAGCTTGAAGAAGTCGGGGCCGCTAGGAGCTGACTTGGAGAAGTCGGGGCCTCTAGGGGACCGACTTAGAAAAGGCGGGTCCGCCAGGGGCCAACTTGAAGAAGTCAAAGCCGCTAGGGGGCCAACTTGGAGAAGGCGAGACCGCTAGGGGCTGACTTGGAGAAGTCAGGGCCGCTAGAGGGCCAACTTGGAGAAGGTGGGACCGCCGAGGGCCAACAGACTGTCTTGCTAAGGCCGATGACCGAGGCCAAGGTTGAGGACTGAGGCCGATGACCGAGACTGAGGCCGAGGGCCGACTAGCTGAGAACCGAGGCCGAGGCCGAGGGCCGACTTGCTGAGGACCGAGGCCGATGACCGAAATCGAGGCCGAGGGCCGAGGCCGATGGGCTGTCTTGCTGAGGCCGAGGGGCTGAGGCTGAGGCTGAGGACCAAGGCCGAGGGCCGACTGGCCGAGGCTGATAGGCTATCTCCAAAAATGACTGGTCCGACCTTGGTGAGATTACCGCTGTCCATGAGGCTCATTGGCCCCATCAGTTCCCATGAATGGGAGAAGGCATTCCCAAAAAAGAAGCCAAATGGGTCTCTCTTGTCGAGTAGGCACCTCTCACTAGCTTAACTCCAATAAAGACTCCCTCCCTCTCTGCGGCTCAGACAACCGCTATCAACCTCTCCTTCGAGTCCCTCAAGTAGGCCTGAATGGTTCCATAAACAATGGGTTGATCCTTCCGGTTGAACTGAAATGCTGCTGTGTAAGTGAAGTAGTCTATTGCAGGCTGCACCAATGTACACTCCGCATCTATCAGTAGTGGTAGATTGGCTTCAGAACATCTTTCACAGATCTTTGTGAGTCTTTGGTGAGCTAATTGAAGTTCACTCTCTTCTTCTTTTGTTAGAGGGTCTGGCATTGAAGGTGTCAGATAGAGAGGGCTGGAACTGGAGAAGATAGTAAAAGAGAGAGCCTTCCATGGAAGTCGGAATGATGAGTTCTTTTGCTCCCATCTCAATAAATCACTGATCCTTTCAAGCAATGAGATGGGGCAAAGCGCTGTGATCTTCACACAGACACTGGCCTGTTAAATAGAATTCCTTTTAGATTGCTGGACTTTATAATGATCATCATAACAAGAAAATTAATTGTCTACTTATATCCCAATGGATTTTATGCTTTGGCTTTTCAGAATTCACATGGAAAGAGTCTCTCACTGGAACAACCACATACCATTCAAAAATGTTTGTAGTTCTAATGGAACTAAGATATGAAATTCTTGCATGTGATCAAATTATCTTCTCTCCACTTTAAAAACAAAGTGAATTCATCATCATCAGTGCAGAGTGAAATGGAAAAATGAAATTCCAGCTGGTGGTTGTGATTGATAAGTATGAATGTCATTACAAACAGACCAATCAAGAGTTGTATCTTATAAAGGATCTAGTCCTATCATTTAGGCATAAATTAATTTACACTTTTTATAACAAAATAATATATTTATAATTTTATAAATATTATTTTTTTCTATCATCCTTCTCAAAAAGAAATTAACGATTATTTTTTTCACCCTCTTCTTATCTCTTCCAAAGGTCCCAAAAGAACACAAGCTGCTATGGGCAGGCCTGGGCCTGAAGTTTGAACCTCAGGGTTGCTTCGGGTCTATGACTTGCTTGTCGATATCATTTGATTTAAAAAAATATTAATATATTACTTTAGTGATGTTTGGTTTGCATCGAACGTAATAATATATTATGCATCCATGAACGAATTTTCCGGCGCAGGCCCGCGCCTGGGGCGGGGGCGGTGTACTAAGACTTTTGCCTCGATTTATATGGCCTCACGCGTCACCTTACCTCAACGCTCGGAAAGAGGAGTGTGTGTGAGAGAGATGGCGCTAAAGGTGTACGCCGATCGGTTGTCGCAGCCATCGCGTGCGATCCTGATCTTCTGCAAGTAATTAGTCACTCGATTTCCTTCATTTCTACCTCGTCTTTAAGCTCTTTCTTGTTTTTTTCTCGGAATCCTGTAACTTTCGCGAGCTTGCTCATGTTTCTTTTTTAATTAGGGTAAATGGGATCGATTTTGAAGAAGTGAGGATTATTTTTTCCAGGGGCCAGCATCGGTCACCCGAATTCAAAGGTCCCTCTTCATATTTCTAATTTAAACTTATTGCAACGATTAAAAGTAGTCAAATTTCTTTTCTCGTTTCTTTTTTAAATTTTCACCTGAGTTTTCCCTCTTTTTCTTTAATTTAAGAATTAATTTTCTTTTGTGAATTCCGACCGTGTTATAGTAAGTCACATAATTCCTCGTATAATTATAAGATTCATCCTTTTCATTAGGCTTAGGGCAACAGCTAAGATAGCTGCAAGTGAACATACCATTCAGATATCGTATTTTCCCTTTGCGACCAATGAATACAAGTATTTTCTTGTTGACGCCTGTCTGCTACTTAAGAGGTTGGCAGTTGCCCAGATGCCTAGAAGATGAGGCATACCAACAACCATATTCTATGACTGCCCCCTTAGGAAATTGGCTTTTGCAAGTCGGCTAAGTTAAAGGAGTATAGTCAGTGAATCTTCAACGTGAACATGGATCAAATATTGAAATTGTAAAGTACTCTTTAGCAACCTGTCTACATGTAAGAATGGTGATTTTCTCTTACTTAAATTTTTTGTTTAGGTCGTGTTGATGCCAAATCACCGTCCTCGAGCGTCCGCGAGCGTCCGGTCGCCTCCTCCAGCGGACCCGGATCCTCCGGCGAGCTCCTCGCGCTTAGAAGATCCTCCGACGCTCAAGTCAGTACTCTGAGCAACAGCCGTGAGTTTAAAAAAGCTCGAAAGAGAGAATGAATTTTTTTAGAGTTCTCTCTGAGCAAGAATGAGCATTTGGGAGTGTAGTGAGTTATCAGTTACATCATCGGGGGTCCCTCTTACCCATTTTATTAATGCTTGAAGTATGTGAGACTTGAGGTATGATTACTTGTCAGAGCATTTATGATGGTGGTAGCAATGACAGGACTTGCTTCTTAGTGGCATATCAGAAGTGCAGGCCATGTCCCGTCAAATGTGGATGGCTGCATAGTTGGCAGGTATTGCTTGGTTTGAGCAGCTATTGTAGGCTGATGCAGGCGTGGCCGATCGTTACGACGTTTGCTAGATGTGTTCCTCATGCCATACTTCCTTGCCTTGCACGGATAGTGATGGACGATAAAGTCAGGGGCGTGGGTCCCAAAGTGTAGCCGCCGAAGCAGAAGATGAAGTTTGAAGTTGAAGTCGGCTCTATCCCTCGTAGAGCATTGACTATAAAGTACGTGCATGGCACTATTCATGCCCCTGGATAAGCTCCAGAGAAGGCCGTGGGTGAACACTTGCATGACACTATTCATGACCGAGCACTGTTCATGGCCGAGGGGGAAGAGGCTGAGCACTGTTCATGGCCGAAGGGAAGAGGCTGAGCACTGTTCATGGCCGAGCACTAGCACTTTTCATAGCCAAGCACTGTTCATGGCCGAGGAGGAAGAGGCCAAGCACTATTCATGGTAGAGGGGAAGAGGTCGAGCACTGTTCATGGTCGAGGGGGAAGAGGCCGAGCACTGTTCATGGCCGAGGGAAAGGAGGCCGAGCACTGTTCATGGCCGAAGGGAAGAGGTCGAGCACTGTTCATGGACGAACACTGTTCATGGCCGAGGGGGAAGAGGCCAAGCACTATTCATGGCCGAGCACTGTTCATGGCCGAGGGGGAAGAGGCCGAGCATTGTTTATGGCCGAGGAAAAGAGGCCGAGTACTGTTCATGGCTGAGCACTGTTCATAGCCGAGGGGGAAGCGGCCGAGCTTTGTTCATGGCCGACCACTGTTCATGGACGAGGGGAAGTGGCCGAGCATTGTTCATGATCGAGCACTATTCATGGTCGAGGGGAAGAGGCCGAGCACTGTTCATGGCCGAGGAAAAGAGGCCAAGGGGGTGTTTTTCCGAGGCCGAGGGGCTGTCATGCCGAGGCTGAGGGCCGAGGCCGAGGGGCTATCTTCCCAAGGCCGAGGGACTGAGGACCGAGGCCGAGGGGGTGTCTTCCCGAGGCCGAGGGGTTGTCTTTCCGAGGTCGAGAGGCTGTCATGCCAAGGCCGAGGGGTTGAGGGCCAAGGCCGAAGGGGTGTCTTCCCGAGATCAAGGGGCTGAGGACCGAGGCCGAGGGACTGTCATGCCGAGGCCGAGGGGGTGTCTTCCTGAGGCCGAGGGGCTGAGGGCCGATGCCGAGGGGGCCGAGTGGCCGGGCCGAGGGCCGACTCCAGAAACGACTGGTCCGACCCTAGTGAGATTACCGTTGCCCATGGGCTTATTGGCCCCATCAGATGCTCCCTACACTCTGAGTTTGTGCGATCGCATGCCTTGCATCCACCAAGCGAAAGGAGTATAGGAATTGTAATATCTTTCTTTTGCACTTGTCTTTTCATGCCAGCTTTGGATAGTTTCTGTCTGCCTTGTGTGGACTTGTGATCACGTCTGCATGCTCTCTTGTGCTTTTGTCTGCTTAAAGACTTTAAGTAATGTTGAAGGTAAATTGATTACCTTAGACTGGCTGGGAGCAGCCATTAATCCTCTTCCGATATAGGGTTTGGAAGCGGATGCCCGTCAACTGTGAGTTGGAGAGTTAGCTTTTCTCTACTGTGGATTGTCTTGGGGCTTCTTCTTGTTAGCTGAAAGTGACCAACAATATGTTGCAATCGTATAATTTAAAGAAAGATCGTACCCGGTTGGCCATTGGCCGCTGAGACAGGGTTAAAATTGCTGAGGTTGAGATGAAACCGTTGAGGTTGTAATGAGACCATGGAGGCAAAAAGATAGAGCTGCTGAGGCAAGGTTGAGGTTGTCGAGAGCCTTTTGAACCCCGGAGGGTGACCTGAGAGTTGCCGAAGTCGTCAGGTACCTTTTAACCTCGAAGGGTGATCTGAGAGTTGCTGAAATCGTCAAGTGCCTTTTAAATCCCGAAGGGTGATCCGAGAGTCGCTATGATGGGATCATGCTCAGGAGCCTTTAACCTCGGAGGATGATCTGAGGGTGCTTGGATCAGGCTCAGGTGCCTTTTAAATCCTGAAGAGTGACCCGAGAGTCGCTGTGATGGGACCATGCTCGGGAGCCTTTAACCCCGGAGGGTGACCTGAGGGTGCTTGGACCAGGCTTAGATGCCTTTTGAACCCCGAAGGGTGACCTGAGAGTTGAGAGTCGTCAAGTGCCTTTTTTTTCTTTTGATGTTAAGTCTGGGAACGACTGCTCGGTTGGCTGTTGTTCGCTGAGATAGAGTTGAAGCCGCCGAGGCTAGGATGAAGCAATTGAAACTGTGAAGATGCCGTTAAGGCCGTGACGAAGCTATTGCGGCTAAGTTGATGCTGGCGCTGGGGTCGGCCTTTGTTGCTGATGCTGCTGTCGGTCTTTCTGCAGTGCATTCAAGTATTAATGAAAAGAAGCTTTTCTCAAAGTGTAGTGTACTTAGGTTTTATAGCTTTTTGGCCTTTGCGTCGTGTTTGATGACGCTGGGGGTCGGCATGGAGTCGAGACAAAGCTTTTTCCAGCTTTTCTTGGTGCTGGATCGGGGTATTTGTGGAGGCGAAGAAGACTATTCAAGAGTGAAGGAGAACCTGCATTGTTGGTCTCTTTTGGCATTAATGGAGCCCTGACATTCGAGTACAAGGAAGGCCATAATGATCCCTCCACCCAACATCCTCTCTTTGTCCTCTTGCTGGCACCAAGCTTCCTTCCCTTCATATGTTAAATCTTGTTTATTTAAGTTTGCATGGCACTAGGCTGGGACTTGGACCACGTCCTTCCCATCTCGCGCAGCCAGGCCAAGACCTTACTTCTCAGAGGAAACCTGGCCTGGAAGATGTGCCAAGTGATGATGATGATGTGGCACTAGATGCAAATGGTTTGGAGGAAGAAAAGCGGCCGGGGAGGAGTGTTGATCAGCTCCCTATCGGCCGAAGATAGCCTCGGGGTTGCACGCATCTTGTGGATTACGACTATCCGAGTAGAAGAGGCTGTCATTGTGAAGTGTCCTTGGGAGAACTCATCTCCTTCTGCTGACTTAGATGTATCAGCCCGTCGGTGGTCTGCCCCTCAGGGAACCAGGGAACAAAGTTGATTGGAGTGGGTGTGTCGCTGCCCTTGCTTGGGCTTCCCCTTGCGTCACCGTCCGTAGGAGAGGAGGCCGTTTGGATGGCGAGCGATGGCGCTCTTGCTAGTGAGCTCTTGCATTTGAGCTTGAAGATGCTCATGCTGATGAGCTTGATGGCGGTGAGCCTTCTTACTAGGGAGATCTCCCGCGGGATGGATGATGACTGTCCTGAGCAGCAACTAAAGAGGGAGTGGAAGCTCTTGCTGGCTGTTGTGTGGCCGTGAGATACCGCTTCTAGAGCTTTTGGACGGCTGCCATTAATGCTTGGATTTGCAAGGTGAGGGTGGCATGATGTTCTGCTTAAATGGTCTGAGATAATGGTGATGATGGAGTAGAGCGGTTGGCATTCTATTGCTCGGCTCAACTTGTTGAGGGTGCCCCCCCTAGCATGATTGGTGGAAGCCTTATGGGTCCTTATCATCACCATCTTTTTATCCATCATTGCTATCGTAGAGGGAATGAGAGCTTGTAGCTAGGTGTTACAGAGCTCTGCCCTCTCCTCCTACCTGGCGCGCCAATCTGTTGACGCCAAATCACCGTCCTCGAGCATCCGCAAGCGTCCGGTCGCCTCCTCTAGCGACCCCGGGATCCTTCGGCAAGCTTCTTGCACTTGGGAGCTTGCAAAAAAGTTGTGGGGATCAAAGATTCCGGCGGGGACCCTCCGACGCTCAAGTTAGTGCTCTGGGCAACAGCTGTGAGCTTGAGAAAGCTCGAAAGAGAGAAAGAGAGAGGCTTAGAGCTCTCTCTAAGCAAGAATGAGCGTTTGGGAGTGTAGTGAGTTATTAGTTACCTCATCGGGGGTCTCTTTTACCCATTTTATTGATGCTTGGAGTATGTGAGACTTGGGGCATGATCACTTGTCAGAGCATTTATGATGGTGGCCGCAATGGTAGGGCTTGCTTCTTAGTACATGTCAGAAGTGTAGGCCATGTCCCATCAAATGTGGGTGGCTACATAATTGGCAGGTACTGGTTAGTTTGGATAGCTGTTGCAGGCTGCTGCAGGGCGTGGCCGATTGTTACGGTATTTGCCAGATGTGTTTCCCATGCCATACTTTCGTTGCCTTGCGCGGACAGTGATGGGCGATAAAGTTAGGCGCGTGGGCCCCAAAGTGTAGCCGCTGAGGCAGAAGATGAAGTTTGGAGTTGAAGCCGGCTATATCCCTCGTAAAGCATTGATTATAAAGTACGTGCATGGCACTGTTCATGCCTTTGGATGAGCTTCAGATAAGGCCGTGGGTAAATACTTGCATGGCACTATTCATGGCCGAGCACTGTTCATGGCCGAGGGGGAAGAGGCCGAGCACTGTTCATGGCCGAGGGGAAGGAGGCCGAGCATTGTTCATGGCCGAGCACTGTTCATGGCCGAGAGGAAGTGGCCGAGCACTATTCATGGCCGAGAGAAAGAGGCCGAGCACTGTTCATGGCCGAGCACTATTCATGGCCGAAGGAAAGAGGCCGAGCACTGTTCATGGACGAGCATTGTTCATGGCCGAGGGAGAAGAGGTCGAGCACTGTTCATGGCCGAGGGGAGAGGCCGAGCACTGTTCATGGCTGAGCACTATTCATGGCCGAGAGGGAAGAGGCCGAGCAGTGTTCATGGCCGAGGGGAAGAGGCCGAGGGGGTGTCTTCCTAAAGGCTGAGGGGCTGTCATGCCGAGGCCGAGGGTTTGAGGGCCGAGGCCGAGGGGGTGCCTTCTCAAAGCCGAGGGACTCTCTTTCCGAGGCCGAGGGGCTGAGGGCCGAGGCTAAGGGGGTGTCTTCCCGAGGCCGAGGGGCTGAGGACCGAGGCCGAGGGGGTGTCTTCTCGAGGATGAGGGGCTGTCATGCGAGGCCGAGGGGGTGTCTTCTAGAGGCCGAGTGGCTGACGGCTGAGGCCGAGGGGGCCGAGTGGCTGGGCCGAGAGCCGACTCCAGAAACGACTGGTCCGATCCCGGTGAGATTACCGTTGCCCATGGGGCTTATTGGCCCCATCAGGCCGTATGAAAGTAATCGGTTAATTTCTATGGAATAAGAAAACGAGCTCCATGCGATTGCTTAGGAAATTCATTTGAAAATGGAAGAACTTGATGCTAAGAAAAACAAAATAATGATGCAATAATAAAAGGTGTTATTGCTCCATAAAGATGATAAGTGTAATTTAATGCCAGTGTTAAGATAAATAAAATTAGAAAGCTTGGGTGATCACCACCTGGAAATCTTGAAGTAAATACCACTGTTATAGGAGACCACTGATCTTGATTGCGGAAATTCAGCAATGGAGTTCATTATATAAACATCTTGTTAAAAATGAAACAAAAGATTGCCTACATGTAATCCAATTTAGGCAATCACCTTCTCAAAGGGTTTAGTCTATCTCATATATATTAAAAAAAGCTCTAGAGGCTTAAGCATAGAAGGATCTGTGTGCTTGGTTAGCGAATAGGCATGCTATTGATTGTTAACTTCTACTGCATATGTTATTTTTAGACTTCCTCAGATTTTATTTTATTTTATTTTTTCAAAGATGTGCTAAAGGTCAACTGTAATGGAGTTTTTAATAGGGTGCACCCTTGTTAACTGATTTTCCCTCATTTGTAAGCCTTATGCTAAGCTCCAGCCTGTTCTACTTGTGATGAAAATAAACTTATCCAATAAAACAATGAATTTGTATACTAAAAGAAATTGACTTGCATGCCCCTAGTAGTGATGTAAAATGACCAACGTTCCTTGCCACTTTTAGCTTTCATCCTCTGTAATGAATTTCTTGTTTTCTGCAGAATCATAGCATCTGATTTGTGACAGTTGATATCAAACAATGAGTATTACTACAAATATCTGTTGATAGTATATTGACTTGCAATGAAATAAAACAATGAATTTGTAAACTAAAAGAAATTGCCACGCAGCCCATAATGGTGATGTAAAAACGACCAAGGTTGCCTGGCATTTTTAGCCTTCATCCTCTGTAATGAATATCTTGTTTTCTGCAAAATCTTAGCATCTGATTTTGTGACAATGGATATTGAATGCTGAGTATTACCACCAATATATGCTGATAGCATATCGATTTGCAATGCACCGAGATGATGCTCCTTTGTTAAATAAGAAGTGAATATTCTGTACATCTTCAAATACCAGGTGTAATGATGTGTACCGATCACAATCCATTTCATGGATGAATTCATCTACTGTTGTGCTTGTTTCTTTAACTGAAAATGTCAAAAACAAAAGTATATAAAATTTAAAGGTTATGCAATGTTCCTTTGCCTCTAACCTTTTTTATGGATATTGTCTCAAATTAAATCGAATTGATTTTTATAAGCTGTATTGATTAAGATTCTTTTATCCAGAAATAAACCCAATGGAACAAATTCCTGCTATTGCTGATGGAAGATTTAAGCTGTTTGAGAGGTAACTTTTAAGTTTCTTTTTAGATCTTTGCTAAGATATTTGTATGAAATGCTGCTCTCATTAAAACATGAACTTTCGATGAAATTGTGTTATCTTTTTATTGGTGAATGATGCATTGTATTGAGCACATGCTTTCTAAAATAGCCAGCTTAACTTTTGTCAACAATTTTGACTTGTTGTTGATTGCCTATTGTTCTGTTTGTGGTTCCTGTTTTATTTTGAAAATATAATTTTTGAGCTCAACTGCTTTATCAGAGTTAGCCCTAAATAGGATTTCTTGGTGCATGAAGATTTACAGAACTGATCCCCTTTAGTTTGGAAAAGGGATCTAATAGTTATTGTTAATCCCTTCTCAAGCTATTAATTGATTACATCATTTTGTTGGACTGCACAATATCCCTAGACTTTGATGATTCAATAATCGAGGTTTTTATCTGTGGAAGATTTTTCAGCTGTCATGTTTGGGAAAGATGGAGTATGACCTTATTTTTGTAGAAAATAAATTGGTACACGTAAAGGATGAAAGAAATATCTGTACCAACTTAAAAACTAGCTCCTCTTATAACACCAGATATCTGTACCAACTGTAATATTTGCAGCTGATAAAACATGACCAAAAATCTAACACCAGATATCTGCAAGTAAAGGCAACAAAAGCTAAATATGGGAACTGAAAATATGAGAGTCTTGTGCATAAAGAAAATGCTAATATAGATCTAGATGAAGCATATTCAGGGCCCACACCTCAGCTAATAACTGAGTGGTTAATCAACTTCTCTCTTGAGGTGTTGTGATTCTCTAAAAACATGATAACTATTCCAGCAAAAATTTTCAGTGCCAATGCAGTTTGTTATTCTCAGGAACTTGACAGTATAGATGACAAGTAAGATCATTACATGATATATATATATATATATATATATATATATATATATATATATATATAAGGAGGTTATAAAAAGAAACTGATGCAAAATATCAATCATGTTGTGATGTATATGACATGTTGGACCCATAAGAAGAAAGTAATCTGCTTATTAGGATAACAGAGTGGAGCTCTACAGATACAGATCAAGATAGATGCATTACGGGCTAGTTTAATATATTTACGGAAAGATGGTAAGATTATGGAATTTGAGAATGTTATTTGTAGAAAATATTCTGAAAGGACTCTTCCATAGGAATTTATGAAGTGCCATAATTAAGGAGTTGGCGTGTGTCAGTTTTATAAAGGTGGAACCAAGGCATCAGATGAGGTACTACATAATGGGAAATCTGTTAACGTTTGATTAGTTGGTTTACTGTATGACAGATGTAAACAAGGAAAATACTATAAATGATTATAGAAATATTTTGATAGTCATTTACAGGAATAGAATTGATGCACAAAAAATGCACTGTTAACTGAAATTATGTGAGGGGGTGATGGGACAATTTATGAAAACATCAAATTTGGAGAGCAACTTGGCTTTATTTGAGACAGGGCAACAGTAAGACTGCTTTCCTGCTTAAGCAATTAATAGAAGGATCCGGAGAGAATAGATAGATAGTTGGTTAAAGCATTTCGTAATGTTATAAGAGGTATCTGGCATCAATGAGAGAAAAGTGTGTTAATGAAGACATAAAAGTGTTAGCATAGATATGCCTAGGTGAAACAAGAATGAGAAGTACTTGTACCGAGACAATTGAGATTATTGCTGAGGTCGATCTATACCGTGGGTTGACACTCAGCCCATTTATCTTTAAACTTATCATAAATAGGCTTTACAATAGAGTTAATATTAATTAATGGCACAAGGATCGGGCTGAGTACTAATTTTTGAATTTATGGAGGATGCAATAATATCTAAAATCTAGAAGAGTTATATGAATTGCAAGTACAGTGTATTATGAAGATGACTGTCAAATTATGGCAGAGCTAAAAGAGCATGAATGAAGATATGGATGAAGTATTATTCAATTAATTTGGTGTTGTAACCTGAATGGGTGAGTTGTATAGATACTTTTTGAGTCCTGTAACCAGCTGTGTCAACTGAAGTCAAAATTTTACAAGACATTGAGGGTCACGGTTCAGATTAATCTGTGAAAAAGGATCCTACAAGTCAGTCCAATATAGTCGATAATAATGCAGGGTAAAGATCTTCTAAAAGCTCTAATCCAAATTGTTGCAGCATGGAGTTGGAGGGGAAATCTAGGGTTTGTTGGAAGCTTTTGATGATATAGACTATTAGACAAGGTTTTAAGTCTTGGTGGGATAAGGGGCATTCTGGCCATTCCATCCTGTTCTTGTGAAAAAGCTTAACTAAGAAAAAGAAAGAGCAAAGAAAGAAAGAAGGAAGAAAAGAAATAAAGATAAAACAAAGGAAAGAAAGAAAGGAAAGAAGGGAGAAAGGAAAGAAATAAATAAAAAATAAAGAAAAATTAAAAGGAAGAGAGATGAGGGTAGTAAGATGCTCTACTGGGATAGCTATCGGGATGGTGGGACAGTGGGACATGCCGTTCTATGAAAAAATCGGGATATTGCCATCCTACAAGATTTAAAACATTACAATTAGAGCTGTTTTACTTGATCAAAATTTTGGTTGAAGTAGATTAGAAAAAAGGTTTTCCTATGAAAAGAAGTAGCTTCAGTGTGGATAAGAGAAATTTATTTTGTTTCTTGTTTTTTCAAACTCTCATGAAAGTTGAACTCAATGCTACCCTAATGTATGGATTGTCATAGAAGCAGAAGAGAATTCTCTTCTCTTATCACATTCAGTGGATTAAGTTTGCCTGGTGGCAGCCATTGAGTAGGAAAAAGATGGGTCTTCTGTAGCTTGAGAAACACAGAACATAACAGTGAAAGAAATTGACTTTAAGGAGACATCGAGGGCTTAGGAAGACACTAAAACCTATATGACTTAATACTCAACCAATCCAAACTATGATTAGAATTAAGAATTCTGAACATCTGTTCTACTTAAAATAGGACTCTTAAGCAGCTTAAGGTATCCTTAAAGAACTAAAAATATTGTTGCAATAATAAACATAACTCTTTATAAATCAAATTAAAGAAATGATTTGATAAAAAAAAGAGTTAAATATGATTACAAACGTAAAGCTGGCTGTTGAACAACTTTCTTGCTCTCATTTTCTAGCGTTAATTTTCTTTTGTTTGTCTTTCAAAAGGTGTGGAGTACAGGACAGGCACCATGTTTGTTTAGTTGAATCAATTATTCTCAGATATTTGGTTACTCAAGCTGCCAAGTTATCAAGTCCTCACGGAGTAATATTCATGTCTTCACATGTGTCTTCATTGCCTTACCAGTGGCATTGTTTTAGCAGTTTGATCAATTTGTAATTTTAGGTCTTTGACATTATAAACGGATTTGCTGTTTTATTGAAGCATTTGTCTTTTCCATGTATTCCTTCTGAAATTTCTGACGCTTATTCTATCACACATACAGCCATGCAATTTTGAGGTATCTTGCTTGTGCGTTCCCAGGAGTCTCAGACCATTGGTAATTAGAAATATTTTATTTCTTTTTGTATGATATTCTTTTCTTTTGAACTTGTAATTACTCTTATCAATTTTACTTGCCTGTTGTACTATTAAGAAACATCAAGGCACCTAACTTTGGAAATTATAAAATGTAAGTGTGGGAATTGACTGTTAAAAGACGTGAAATTTAGCTCATCTCACTCTGTTGGTTGGTTTGGTTATGAGCAACCTTATTTCATCATTGTAATCTAAAATAAAAGAAAAGATGGATAGGAAAGCGAATTCAAATCTAATTACCCATGACCTGCTGGAATATGTTACTGTTTTCTTCATGACAATTATGTCCTTATTTTGGTGTCTAACAAAATTTAAAATTGGCAAACATTTCATCTGACTGCCATTTTTAGCCATCTTCTTACAACTATGCATAAAGCAAATATTTGAAAGTTTATTTGAAAGTCGATATGGATCTGTACTAGTCAGCTGTTGGTATGGTATTTACTGCTTTATGTGGCAGCACTGTGTTGGTGTGGTGTCTTGGCACCCTGCTGGTTCAAATGATCCAAAAGAAAAGAAGGTGCAATGAGTAGTACACTGTTGGTACAAGGCAGTAAGGGTCAGTTTGGAGTAGTATTGGGTGGTATGAGGTTGGTTTGCTTGTGGAATTGTCCTAAGGACTGCCATTCACCCATCTCTGGTTGGTATGGTAGGTACAAAGCAATGCCTTTTCATATAAAGAAGGGGGATGGGTGCAGCAGAAAGAAAGCCAATTAATTCTGATATACAAGTTCAACTGAAAATCAGTTGTTGTTATTATTGACAGAAGGCTTTTATTTTGATTTGTTACAAATAAAGGTGGCAGAAGCATGAGCTGTTGGCTAATGCATAGAAGGGTTGTTATGGCTAATAGTTTTGAACAAGAGAAATAGTTAAATGCTTCTGATTTATTTTGCGATTTAAATAAACAATCTTATGGGTTATGTATTTCTAGTTAGTTATTGCTCACCCCTCCCCTCTATCTCTTGCCTTAAATTTTTTAAAGGTACCCTGCTGATTTGTTCTACCGAGCTAAAATCAACTCCATCTTGGATTGGCATCATTTAAACCTACGCCGTGGTTCAGGTATACAAATTTCTATACAAATTTCTAATGCTAGCAAGTTTTATGAAAACATATACTTATTTTTCTTGTCATGGAAGTTTTGATGGAAGCACTTACTAACAAAGGGCACACATTCCTTTAGAACCATAATTGAAAACTTAAGAACATAGCTCAGAATTTTGCTTGCTGGGTTAAAGTAGTATTAAGACTGATTGCTAAATAATGAATGTCATCATAACAAAAATGAGAGCTATTTTTGCAATGAAACAAATTTTTACCAAATTTCTTTATAATAAGAAGAAAAAGAGTGTGAAAATATCTATTAATGTTTCGAAAGTAGGACCTCTTTTATGGAAGTTCTTAATTAGATGATTATGAAATCTTTTATAAATCAAAGATTGTTACTTGATTAATGAGCTAGCAATAGTATATGAATTATGAAAGTTCCGAGTTTTAAGCAAGCATGCCATAATTAAGTTGGGTTTATTCGAATAATATGATGTGATGTGATTTCTAAATAAATTTTATCCTAGTAAAAGTTAATTTGAAGTCGTCGAATAGCTATGACCAAAGTTTGCAATCTTGATACCAGATTCCATACTGGTACCACATTGGTATAGTGTCAGTATGTCTAATAGGTAGGTTTGTTTGGTGTACCCAGACATGGAACGTCTCTCATACCGTGTCTTGATTTGGTAGCGGTACAATATGTTATATCCAGTATGGGACAGTGCCCATCAGTCTGGCATACCATGGCTGTGACAGTTTTATTAAAGTTTGCTAATGAAAGCAAATGGCCAAGAATTTAAAAAGATAACCTCAAATTATTGGTCATAGTTATGTCTATGATATTAATTTTAAATCATTCAATTTTTATGACACCTTGACCACAGAACATAGGCTAATATTCCTAGATATACATACTAAGTGTGTGAAACAAAGGAAATGAAACTAATAAATGTCCAATGATAAAAATGGTGGAATTCAAAAGAGCAAAATATTACAACCTTTAGAGATGAGCTGTTAAAGGAGAGAATTGGGACTCAAGCAATGAAACTATAGAGCTAAACCAAACAGAATGCGGGACTGGTAGTTGATTGTGTTAAGAAACTAACTAGAGATGTGCCTAAGGAGTTGATAGGCAAAGGAAAACACATAAAGAAACAATGTGGTGGAATATGAAGCACAGGATGCAATTAAGATAACAAGGATTTGCTTTAAAACTGGACCAGCACAAATAATATTGAGGATTCTTTAAAATGTAAGAAGGCTAAGGAAAGTCTAGTAAGGCTTAATTTGTAGCTTATGTGTTTGTATGGTTAGGTTGGGATAGAAAGGTGAGAATCAGATTTATAAATAGCTGTATTTAGAGAGAAAATCTGGAGATATCTAGCAAGTAAGATACATTATGAGTTAGGATAATAGGATATCGGTAAAGATGAGGAAATTAAAGAAGGAGATCAGAAGACACTACATTTTAGAAACTTTTGAGCAGGGATTTTACTAGAGAAATTTCTATTGAACACACACAATTGGAGAGTTGTCAAGTTCAAGTTTTCTTCTGTAGAATTTACAGTCTTGAGATGGAGATTGTTTTCAAAAGGATGCAAAAGGGTATGGCATTAGGGCCATACTAAATACATAATGAGGTTTTGGAAAGTTATGGGAGATATTAGGCCAACTTGGCTTGCTAGCTTATTCAATGAGTTCTTGAAAACCAAGAAGATGCTAGATGTTGAAGGAGAAATATAATGTATTTATTTATAAAAATAAGGTTGGTGTATGCAGTTTCTCTAATTATAGTGAACTGAACTTATGAGTCACCATATGAAGTTATGGGAAAGGGTACTTAAACAAAGATTAAGATTTTAATTACAGCAATCTTGGAGAACAAATTTGGACTGATGCTTAGGGGGTCAAGAACAGATGTTATCTTATTTAGGCAACTAATAGAAAAATATAGAGAAGTGTCTGTATATGATCTTTATTGACTTAAAGAAAGCTTATGATATGATTTCCATAAACAATACACTGAAACCTCAGTCTTTATGTAAGAAACAATCTTTAGATAAGGGAATGGAAGGGGAATGTTAAGATGACACTTAAGGGGCAACCATATGATAAGCGCAATAGAGAATTGTTGAAGAAAGCAATTGACATTTCCTACATTATAGAATTTGCCTAATAAATGAATGGTGAAACTAAATTACTACAGCCAAAAGAAGAGCAATATGCTATGTAACTCTTTGCTTATAATTATAGTGATGCTGTTGAATTTTGTTATCATTTAGGATGGGGCCATCATAATGTCTGATGTTCTAGTGCATGCATACTCATGGTTGCTACGTTTACTAATGAATTGATCTCATTGCATTGGATTGAACTAATGCTTTGTCTTATTGTACAGCATCCTTAGTTCTAAACACTTTACTAGCTCCTGGACTTGGTCTTCCATTAAACCGTCAAGCAGCAAATGAAGCTGAGAAAGTTCTCAGCTCATCTCTTTCAAAGATTGAATCTGTTTGGCTTAAAGGGAAGGCAAAGTTCTTACTGGGCAATTCACAGCCATCTATTGCAGATCTCAGCCTTGCCTGTGAGATTATGCAATTGGAGGTATGCTAATTCATTTAATATCTGCAAACATCGCCTAAGATAACTAAATGTTGTGGATGTTATGTGTTGATAAGTTGGTATTATAACGATGAAAGTCAGAAGAGGGGCTTGGCATAGTGTTATTAATTTAATGCATATCATTCTTTATGCCAGTCAATGTGGTTGGTGCTAATAAAATTGCATGGTGTATGCTGTATGGGCTGGATAAAATTTTAAGTTTACATAACCATTACGAACAATCTTTATGCTTTTTATTTTAGGTTGAATCCTTTTTCGCCTTTCATTCGCATTATAAAGCTCCATTTTTTGTCAACTTGATTTGAGAACTAGTTTGTTGTTTTATCCTCTCCCAACTTCCAAGTATTTTCCTTTGTCCTAGCCTTCATTGGGGTTCTCTTGAAAACTTGAACTTTGCCTTCAGTTTCCTTGGAGTTATCATGATCTAATCTTTTTTCTTATGAGGACCACTTTTATGTCTTGTTTTGGTCATGGATGAAGTTTCTCTCTCGCGCGCGCATGCGCGAGTACAAGCACACGCAAAGACACATTTTGGTAGAATCTTTTTACTCTCTAATGTGATAATTTCTAGCTTAAACCCATATAATTGAAACAAGTGTTGATGGGTTGAGATAACGTAATAAGTCACTATAAGGGGTATTAGCCCAATGATCTACGGCTGGAGTCACTCGGGTAATATGTGAATGTGCAACACATGACATATTAATGCGTTCGTATAACCACAAGCCAAAAAGAAAAAAACTCATATCTCTATTGGTCTTCTTAAACCTTTGGCTAGTGAGAATTGTTTTTTTGCTCAACATAAACTGTGCATGATATTTATAGTCTTTTTCGAGCAGTTCAAGAGTAGCTTAATAGATTAAAAAAAGGGTAAAATACATATTACTATTTTGTAGTTTAAACATTATCAATTTGCACTCATGATTTGAATTGTTACACTTAACTATCATGTGTTTTAAATTCTTATTTTAAATTCTATCAAATTACCTTCATGTGGTTAGACATGTCACACTTAACTATTATGTGGTTTAAATGCTATCAAATTGCACCCATATAGTTTGAAATATTACATTTAACTATCCATACATTTTAAACCTACCCAAGCTTTATGCCCAAACTTTATAGGAGTGTAATTTGATAGTGTTTAAAACACATGGTAGTTAAGTATAAGCAAATGGTAGTTAGATGTAACATGTCAAACCATATGAATGTAATTTGATAAAACTTAAAACATATGATAGTTAAGTGTAACATTTTAAATCACATGGGTTCAATTTAATAATGCTTTAACCATAGGGTAATAATTTATATTTTACCCTTAAACAAATAATGATGGTTTTTTCTAATGAATTCACGTTCCTACAATGTAACTATAGTTTTATACTGTTTGTTAACCGACTGCAACCATCTTCCTTTATTTGGGCTTGAAACTAGCTATACATGAAATAGAGGTGGGGTTAAATTACTTTTGTTGTTGTTGCTGCTGTTCTTGGCATCGTCATGGTTATGTCCAATTAGGGACAATAGTAACAACACAATTATGATCAATGAGGATCAAATACTCTCATCATGCTTTGTTTGGATTATTTTGTTTATGATAAGAAAGGGGAATAGTATGGTGTCCAAATGTTGATAATGAAGCTGAATTTCATCTGAGCCAGCATGCAAACACTACAACAAATTCCTGCTTTTCCGACGCTAAAAATATCATTTGCCGACGCTTAAAAGCGTCGAAAAATATTGTCCCGACGCTTTTACACGTGTTGTTACTCTGGGAGTGGAGACGTTATTTGCCGACGCTTTTGGAAGCGTCGGCAAAGCGTCGGGTTGTATCGACGCTTTAAAGCGTCGGTACAAGTTGATGGGATTTGTTTCACTCTGGCCGACGCTTTAAAGCGTCGGCAATTATTATTATTATTATTTTTTAAAAGATCCAGGCTCACCTTCTCCCCCGTTGTGCCCCCTCCCCCGCGTTGCCGCCACTGCCATTCCACCCAGAGCTCCCGCTGCTGTCGAACCGATCGCTTGACTCCCTCCATCTTGCTGTCAATCCTCTCTTCTTACCAGATGCTCGCTGCGTTAACAAGAAATAGTAAGAACATCAAAGAGGAAGAGCAGCATACCATGTAACAGAGAAGCCACGTACGCTCTATAAATTCAAGGAAGAGCAACCAGAGAACAAAAGGTCACAGAACTGTGTACAAGGAAAACATCAAAAAAGCTGATGAGCTTGAGATCGGCTTCAATTCAAGGAATCCCATTGGTCCTAAATCGCCATAGCCTAAGCAAAACCAGAAAGAAAACAGAAAAATACTTTGTTTACTTATTTCGATGAATGCAGGTGATCTTGTGCTACCTCTAGATCTCTGTGATGCAGGTGAGTGGGGCAAAATGAATGGAAGGCACCAGATCCTGAATGCTTTGAGAGAAAGAGAATGGGGGGGGGGGGGGGGGGGGGGGTTTGCAAAAGAAAAGAAGAAGAAGAAGAAGAAGAAACCTGAACGAGCAAAAGCAATTCCTCTTCTTGAGAAGGGTCTAGTTTTGGCTCGGGATGAGGCAGCAGCTCGTCTTTTGATATCAACGGAGGGTGCTCCAAATAATCCACGTCCTCAAGGCTACAGTAGGCCGTTGCCTTGACGAACCATACTCCATCACCGGTACATGACACCTGGAGCTCCCCCTGCTCCGACGCCGTGAGCCGGCTGGTGAGAGGGTAGTAGGGGACCAACGCCTTGGCCAGCGCCCGCTTTATGACCGCTGCCGCTTCATGGCCTTTCTTGAACACATGCAGTGACTCGATGAGGGCCCGTTGCGTCGGGTATCAGTCGAGCTACGAGAGGCGAAGGATGCCGGTGGGAGTCGGCTCGGAGGGGATGGCCAGCTTCTGGGAGAGCCTCTTCACAGAGATGGTCATGGTACGCCTTTGTTTTTGGGAAACAATACTGTGTTAATTTTCGGTGTGAGTGAGGAGGGACGGGTCAGGATCGAGAATTTATAGAGCCGATTGCTTTAGAAGTAATCAAACACCATGAGCTTCTCATCCTTGGAATAGTAATTAACAAATCAAGAAATAACTAGAAGCTAAAAATGGGGAACTCAGGAACAAGAATGTGTCTATCCAGCCAAAAATAACAAGACCTCACTCACCCGAATACACGGATCCGACGAGGGATTCGATCTTCCCTTCGCGCCGGAAAATGAGGGGCGGGGACGAGTCGTAGGGAGGCCTTCTGGCCTTCTCCCCTCCATTCTCTCCCCCCTCCGTAGGGGCCGGGGGAGATACGCCGTCGGAGTCGATCACGATACCGGAGGAGTTAGCCCCTGTATTCAAGCCGCCTCAGGCCGTTGAAGAGCACCTCAAGGATGTCCCTCCTCTCCCTCGTAACATTATAGTTCAAATACGCGAAGATCCCGCACATCTCCCCTCGATCGATCGATCTCTCTATCGATTTCCTCGATTCTTGCTTCGCCTCCAACGGAGATGTGAGAGAGAGAGGGGAAAGAATGAAGCCGAAGGGCTTATTTTAGAGGGGGTCGGAGCGCGCATGAGGAAAGAAGCTTCGACAGTCGCCATTCAACTGGTTGTTGGAGAGATTCAAGAGCTAGAGATTCGGGAGGTGAAGGTCCGGGATCTCGCTGGAGAAGGAGTTGTTGGAGAGATTCAACGCGGTGAGCTGAGTGAGGTTGGAAAGGGACGCTGGGATGGAGCCGTTGAAGGCGTTGAAGGAGAGATCCAGGACCGTCAGGTTCTTTCAGGTGGAGAGATTGGACGACAGAGGGTTTGTTTCTGGATGCCTCCTCCTCGCTCTCTTCTTCGCCCTCGGCGCTCGATTCACGTCGATCCCTCGCAGCAGTGGTCCCTCCGTTTCTCCTCTCTGCAACCCAAAACCGACTCTTTAGATTCCGTGCAGAAAACTTCGAGATCCGCTATTCTCACTCGTTAAAATCCTTAGAACAACTCCAGGCGGTTGGACTTACCTGAGGGGATGAGGAGATCGCTCCATTGGGTCTTGTGCAGAAGAAACAACGGCGGCGGTGGAGACAGCAACGAAGAGGAAGAAGAAGGCATGAGATTGAGCTGGAGAGGGAATGTCCGTTGTGGGGGTGGCTGGAGGTTAAGATGGGAAGAAGCAGAGAAGCCAAAGGTGGGAAGGAAAGATTTTAGATCTCGGATAGAGAGAGAGTCAGGAGCGGGAGGGAGTTGCGCCAAATTTTTTGGCATTAAAATTGAAATAGAAGTTCAATTCCGCGGCTTGGAAGAAAAGAAAATACGACGACGCTTTTTAGCGTCGGCATCGTATTTAAAAAAATTAAGATACCGACGCTAAAAAGCATCGGTATTCGTTAAAAAAATTAATTTTTTTATTAATTTTTTTAATTAAATTTAACGACGCTTTAAAGCGTCGTTAAGTTTTCGACGCTTATAAGTGTCGTTAACTGCCGACGCTTTTTATTAGCGTCGGCAGATTTCGGATTTTCCCGACGCTTCCCCATAGCGTCGGGAAAAAAGAGTTATTCTTGTTTTTTTTTTTTTGTAGTGAAAACTTAGTCTCAGTGCTGAATAGGGAGATGAATTCCATCTTTTTCTTTTCAAAGATAGGAGTACCTATTAGGAAGACACAATTTAATGATAATTAGAGGTTGTGGGATAGTTGGCATCATCTCAAGCCTTAAACTCTCACAAAGAGGCAATAGATGGAAGAAATAAGCAATAATCACTGTTTGGTGATATGGAGAATGCATGAAATGGCACATTATAAAATGGAGAAGTGAAGTGACAAGTTGGCTTTACAAAACTTATCATATACATAAATACGAGTAGAGAGAAGGTTAAGTAGATTAGACAACTCAGTACATATCTATACTTAGTTGGTCATGAATAGTCTGATATTAGCAAAATACATAGATGAAGCTTCATTAGTATATCAACAGCGCCAGTAACCACTAATATGTTACACTTGATTAGTTCAAAAATATGCTTTCTGTGCAACTAAGTCTTGAAGAGAGAGCACGCCCTTGTGACCTAGAAAGTAGCAAAAAGGGATGTTGTTTTAAGTGATCAATAATGGAAGCATCATACCCTCGAAAGTTTTGCATAGTTATTAGAACCGGACAGGACATCAACTCAGTCGAGGGATGGGTCAATGGTTGAACCATGTGAATAATTAAAATACTTTTAAAATTAAAAGACATTATCCATAATGATAAATGAAGGTAGTTTTCATGTAAAATTTAACTAATTTAGTAGTTTTAAAATTTAAATCCATAGAATGAAGTTATTTAAGCTACAATAGAATATAATATCCATGCTAACATTTAAAATTATTATCAAATTTCTATTAAAAATACTCAAAATCCTTTAGATCAGTTATAGAAAGAGAGACAAGAGAGAGCCATATTGATTAAAGAAGAGGGAAAGGGGGATTTAAGCCTAAAAAATGAAGAAGTCCCTAAAAGTTATATTGATTAAACAGTAATTTAGAAGACATGAAAAACCGGTCTAGTTTTATTTCACATGGGTCAATGTGTCAATAAAAAAATTGGCCAGTTCATCTAGTTTTGATCGGGTCGATTATACAACTGATTCAATTAAAGAACTGGACCAGTCAGGAGGTCTACTGGTTGGACTGGCGGACTGGTTTGAGTCTGATAATTATGGTTGTGTTTGACTGACAACAGTTGGAATGTAGTTTTGCTGGAAAAACATGATAGAACTGCAAATAAAGCGTATGAACTGCAAATAAAACATACTATGCCTTAAGAGAAGACAGGCTAGATGTAGACTCCTTGAAGAGCCTGCTGAGCCTTGCTTTGCCATTTCTTATAGAGTTGAGTGATGATGTGCTGCCATAGAAATGAAAGAGTGAACAATGGTCATTTCCTCCATAACTTGTGTGAGCTTATGAAAGTTTTGACTTTTGAATCAATTAAAGCAATGGGATGGATTTTCTGGTGCTCTGCTAGAACATTAAAAGTTGCCTAGTTAGTGCTTCAGACATGATTGTTTGAGGCTCCAAGTTGATGAGTATGTGCCAAATATTCTAAGCCACTGTTGATTTAAGTTCCAAGCTTCCAAGTATGTGCCAAATATGAAGAGGCCTCTTACTTGGTTTGAGGCTCTAAATAGGCATGGATGATTTTAAGGAAGAATCAAAATTATTCAGAGTAGGAATTAACTCTAAGAAAGCATAAAAATATCTTGAGCATAACACATCAACTTGATATAACAGTCCAAAATAGTAGGTCGTCTTTCAGGTGAGGTGTGGCGGGTGTCCAGATAGATGGATCAATAGATGGAAGATTGTTGAGGAAAACATCTACAATTACTTGCATCTAACTACTGGTTTACCAGTAAATATAAACAATGGGAATTTGCTTAGAAACTTTAGAAGGTGAGAACACCTTGGAGCCCGAGGAGAAGTACTGAATTATAGCTGAGGAAAAAGATATGAGAGGGATCTAGAAGAAAAAGGAGTGGGAAAAGTAGATAATGCCTTAGGAATGGCTTAATTCAAAGATGAAATCCCTAGGCAAAAATTAGGCATCATAAAGTTGGCACGCTGCTAAGATGAAGACACTAAGGGATATCATAGTGATGACCCTTGCGCTAGCTAGGGAAAGCCTTTTGTGTTCACCAAAGCAATGAAGAGTGAAAAACTATAACCAAAAGATATGTATTTACTTGGAATTACTAAAAGTAAATGAGGTTATTCAGCAGGTATTTAATACTGCGATATTAATATCTAGGGTTACAATGAAACCCTAGATATTAGATTAAGGTACTAGTTTGCAGGTGGTCAGTCCATTGGATGCATGAAGATTGGCAAGTGCTTTTGCAACCTCATATTTGATAAAGTTGGAAAGGATCTATGCATGATACATTCTCTCTAAACAAGTTTGAATGATAGTTCTAGACACAATCTTGTAGATGACTCCACAAATGAGAGGAAGATAAAATTCTGGCACAAAGGGCAGATAAACATGGAGAAAAGGAATTTGCTGATGCAAACTGTGCAGGCTAAGGTTGATTGTTGGTTTGGATGTGTATTTCAGATGGGTTGGATGCCATGTATTAATGATGTTAATGTAGTAATTATGTTAAACTACTGCTATTAAGAATTAAGTAGTAAGTAGTAAGCACTAATTGTTCATTGTTGTTGTCATTGATCTTGCTGTTATTTATTAAAATATATTGCTATTATTATTATTACTTCTACTACTACTACTATTATTGTGTTGTTTTTATTGTATTTAATGTATTTTATTGATTCTTTCAATATTTAAAAAACAAATGTATGCACCTGCATATTGTGCTATGCAGTCTCATGACCATTTAAATATTGCAGCTGCCTTTTAAAACACTGGGTAAATGAGATCCTTATGTGCTGCAAATCAAGCAATTGCATGCGATAAGATATAAGGATCAAATGTCATGTACTGAGTTCACTCTCCTACATGAGAAGGTAACAGCGTGCCAATATGGCAATGAACATAGCAAAGGGAGCATCACTAGATCCAATTATGAATGTAGGAGAATCTTTTGCATTTGTTGGAGCTAAGTAAAGCGATACTGTGCTGAGGAATGAGAGTGTGTTGGCTCTAGAATGTGTCCAAGGGCAGGTATTGTAATTAAGAAGCTTTAGGTGCTTGCCATTTTGTGCAATCAATTCTAATAAGATTTCTTGTGACAGTCTAGGCCTTTTAAGTAAATGCATCACTAAGTCATAGATGATTTGTGGTCCTCCATCAGCATAAAGTGATGATTTTGGATTGATATTGAGTCAAATATATAGAATTTTCCTTCAAACCCTTTTTGAAAAAAAGAATCAATTAGTAAGAACTCTGGATCATTATATATATATAAAAAGCAGGTTACAGGCCTATACCACCATGTATCAGCTGTAGTTTGCATTTATGCACGTTGCATTTGTGCAAGCGGATTCACAGTTATAAACTTGCACAGATGATGCAAAGGTGCTTGCTCCTTTATGGTATGCATGTGTGCTCATAGCCTGGCAGCACTATATTCTACTTCCCATTGTACCTGTTAAGCATAACAAACTGAAGTACTGCTTGATCTTTGGATATGACAAACTGAAGTACTGCTTGTAGAGTTGTAGTATAGAGTTGAGCAGTGCCACTCTCTAATCAACTTCATGTCATGGCTTCAGCTTTTGTGTGAGGAAGATCGCCAGAGAATATTGGGGCCTCATAAGAAGATTCTACAGTGGATTGACAATGTAAAAGGTGCTACTAGTCCTCATTTTGAGGAAGTCCATGAATTTCTTTATAAAGCTAAACCACTGATACATAGCCGGCTGGCTTCCATAACTAATCATAATATGGAGCAGAGCATGAAAGCCAAGTCATCATCAAAGCTTTGACAGTCTCACTGCTGCTGGTTATTATGTGGAACAATATGCTAAGAAAATAATTTATGCTTATTTGGCCATCCGTGGAGTAGCTACCTACATCAACTTCTAGTGCTGTAAAATAATGCTGACAATATTATGTCGGCTACTAAATGTTGGTAGTCTTGGTAGCAGACAAGGAAACTTTCCTGCACTGATATGTCTGATATTTAGATGCTTAAAGAGCAGAGCGGGTCATAAATATGTATTTGTGATATTTTCAATTATTGGGTGTACTATCAAGGTCCAAGGAGACTAACTTGTATTGGGCTTGGTTTGAGTCCAAGGGTTGAGATTAAATCAAGTCAGGTGTACACGGGCTTGGGGATTAGTTTAATTTCATTGGGTTAGTCCATGGGAATTTTTGTTGAGTCTGGGCTTGGCCTACTTCATGGATGTATTTAAATTCTAATTTCTAGGGTTTGAAGGAATAGAGAACAGATTCTTTCTTCTAAAAAATTACTCCCATCATCTTTCCATCTTCTCCCCTCCACCTCTATCTTCTTCTCAGAAATACGCGTGTGATGTTTGGGATACGAAGGAAGACGCGACCTGTACACGGGTTGAAGTGTTGAGGCGCTTGGATCTAGTCATCGCATGGACGTGAGGGGACTTTGTGGTCTTGATTCGTCTGGTCTTGTGCTCCAGGAAGAAAGTTAAGGTGTGGGATTGGTTCAACAGCGTGAAAGATTCATGCGTGGGGAGGCTTCATGGCTTCATGCGAAGAGACTTAGGATCCAGCGCACTAGGAGAAAAGGAGTCTTCACCTTGGCTTGGTGGCCACGTGAAGAAAAGGAAGAGTGAAGGTGGGGAAGAGGATATTCTAGCCAAAGCAAGGACAAAAGGAATAAAAAAATAAAAGGATTAAAAATCCTTTGGAAGTAAAAAGGGTCGTGATGGTTTGAACTCTGGTTTAAAGAGACTAATTTGATAGTTAGTAATAGGATAAAATCCTTGGTTTTTGTTCAACAAGGAATTCCACTATTGTCTCTAAACCCCAACAATTAGTATCAGAGCCTAGTTCAGGAACAAGAAGAAGTTATTTGGGATCTTCAAGGGTTGAAACAATTTCAACAAGGTCTCATCAAAGTACCTCTTAATTTTTAAAATTTATTTTTATGTTATTTTTATTTTGGTTGAGATCTCGCCATGGGTAGTAGCATAAAAATAGATTTTGAAAAATTTGATGGAAATGAAAGTTTCTCCATGTGGAAAGTCCGAGTAGAGAACCTTCTTATATAGCAGGGTTTAGATCTGGCTTTGGAAGAAAGGCCAAATGGGATGACAGATAAGCAGTGGATGCCATTGGAAAAGAAGGCATGTTCAATGATCAGGGAATATCTGACAGATTCAGTCCTTTATTCAGTGCTGGAGGAGAAGACCCTGAAGGGACTCTGATCAAAGTTGCAAGCCCTCTATATAGGGAAGAATATATGCAACAAGTTGATGTTGAAGAAGCGCCTCTATAGCCTTCGGATGTTAGAAGGTGGAGATGTGTTGGGCTACATCCAGGTATTCGATCAGGTGAGCAATGAATTGCTGAATATCGGGGTGAAAATGGAGGAGGTGTTGGGATATGTGCCCATAAACAAATGACATTTATTATTTTACTGAATATTTGAGAAAATTTTTAATATTATACTTGCATGCATGTTATGATGCTTTATAAATATTAAAAATCCCTGGATTATTTAAATGTGACTTTAAATATTGTATATAAGTGTATATACAGAGGATAATATTTAAAGAAAAATAATCTAAATTTATCTGTAATTATAAATTAAAGTTGCAATTGGGATCTTTAATTTAAAATTACTAGTGCGGTTCATTACATTCTAAATGAAACGATCTTTTTCGGATTGTTGATAATGAGATTATCGGAATGAAAGCACTTTATATAATTTGATTATATAGGACTGGAACATGATTAATTATGAATCTCTAATAAATTTCGTTGTTAAAATAGAGCATTCAAAATTAATCAATGATGGTCATATGCGAATCTATCTTAATTCTGAGTAATAATAGACTCCTATTTATTGTATTATATTTTTTACTTACCGGGTAATGACATAGAAACATAGTGTCAAATTCTTGGTATATTAGAAATATAATAACATAGATAGCCGGAAATATTAATATACAAGATGAAATCCATTCCTTCGTAAAGAAATCAGATGGACGGTTCACATAAGTGTTGATTCGGGACTTGAATAATAAGAGTGCTCAATTTGTGATTGGATCATAAATATATTATTCATTATAGAATGGATGGTACTTATGGATAAAGATGTGATTAAAGAGGTTAACGAAAATGCCTAGCTTTAATCATGAACCATTTATAGAGGATTGATTTATATGCAGTGACTATATGACGATTCAAATCCTTATGAATATAATTAATTTTATAATTTTAAGAGTGCAATTCTAAATTTTTAAAGGAGTAATTTGGAATTAATAATTTTGATATTTTAATTAAGATGTTAATTGAATGTCAAAATTATTGGAGCTTAGAATTAATATGCATAGTTCCTCTGGACGGCTCCATTAAATTATTGAACTTTATGATATGTTGGGTTGAGTTATTAATTTGGAATTGAGAATTCTAAATTATTTTTCATATAGAACTTATTTGGATTAGTTTCTATTATACGGTGTGTTAACACATTATAGGCATATTCCACGAGAAGAGTCTATATGAAAATTTATTTAGTTGTTGGAGAAATAAATATATGATCGTGAGACAGCCTTTCTCTCTCCCGTAACGTTCCATGATAAATATGTCGAACCAACAATTGGGTTGGATGGATATGCATTAAATAATTCCAAGAGTTGGAACTATTTTTTAGTTTTAATTAATTGATTAATTAATTAAAGGGGTTGATAGTTGTTATTCTATGTGAATATAAGATTCACATAGAAGAACATCAGAACAAGAATGATCAACCATAGAGAGTTCCTCCTTCAACTTCACTCTATTTCATGAGTTGAGAATACAAAGTGAATTAAATTGAGTTGTGTAATCTCAACCCATATCAAAAGGAACGCTCGCTCGTTCGTGTTCATCATAATATGGAGAACATTTAGAAAGATCCGTGGTGATCAAAGGATTTGGTGATTCCAAGGTATCGTTCGTGAAGAACAAAAGGTCGATTTCTCAATCTCCTTTTTATTCTTGTTATTAAATTAATACGGGTATAGATCGTGCTAACTAAAATTTTAAGATATATGATTTAATCCGTATCTTGTTTCCATTAAGATAAGTGATTTAATCCTTATCACGCTTCCGTAAACATCTCAGAATCGTTCTGAGATAACCTTCAATTGGTATCAGAGCAGGTTATACCCTATTAATTTAATAATTGATTATATGATAATTGGGTAGGCATGTATATGCTTTTAATATTTTCATGATGATGAATGCATGTGCGAATGGATTATAAATTAATTTTTTATTCCATGGAATAAGTTGTGCAATTTCCTTTTGATTAGATCAATTGAATATATGATTCATTTTGTATTGATGAAGAATGGTTTTTCATGTTTTTGAGAAAAGTTCTCAATTAAAATTTTATTAAAGAGTCTTGTTTTGTTTTATGGAGAATTTTTTTAAAGGTTGTCTGATAGAATTTTACCAAAAGATTTGAATGGGAATCCCTTCCCTCGGCTCTAAGGCTAATCCTTTCTAAGGAATTCGAAGAGCCTCACTGTTTTTCAGTGATTCGAAGAGCCTCACCGGTTCCCAGGAATTCGATGAGTCTCATTGTCTCCAAAGAGACGTGAAGAGTCATTTATTCGTTTCGCTTCTTATTAAATGTCTTGTTATGTTGATAATAATCACATTTACTCTTAGAAGTTTTTAAGTTTCTGTTTTTTATGAATGTTTCGGTATTTATTGAATTGTTTTGTTACGACGATAATAATTACATTTCATGCCTAGCATATGCCATATTAGATATAAATGTGTCTACCTAATTATTATATGTCATGCATATGTGCATATTATGTACTTTGCAATAAATTTAATGAGATTAATTGTAAATTAATTGAGCAATTGGATTTGCAAAATTATGTGCCGAATGTGATGTTTTAAATTTAAATGTTTATTTAAGTTATCATATTTAGCAATTATTATATGTCATGCATATGTGCATTATTATGCACTTTGCAATAAATTTAATGAGATTAAATTTGTAAATTAATTGAGCAATTGGATTTGCAAAATTAATGTGCCAAATGTGATGTTTTAAATTTAAATGTTATATTTAAGTTATCACATTTAGCTTATTTTATAATTTTAAAGTGTTTTACATTATAAAATCTTAGTAATTTAAATTGTTTAAATTAACTAAGAGTTTATGAAACAAAAGTTGTTTTATAAATAAAATACACTTTTGCAAAATAATGAGTGGGAGGGGTAATATGATAATATAAACCATTGGTCTCCATCGTTAGTACAACACCGTGAGTTATTAGTAGCGCCTCGTGATGCTTTGACTTCGTCCTCCTTATGGAGGGTGTCTACTAATGACAATACCAATGTTGTCTTCCATGTGATAGGACTTTAAGATGTATTTTAGAATTGACCTACCCTACGGCGATAATTTTTAAGTTAAGTCTCAAAAGGTCTGATACGATGGGTCACACTCATGAAGAAGTAATTAAGTTAGTTAATTACTTTCTTGACCAAAATTAAGGAAAATAATGAGTATTAGAAATATGAGATATTTCAGGAAATACTTATTAATTTAGAAGTTCTCATTTTAATTAGTAATTATTTGACCTACCCTACGGCGGAGATTAAAATTCCTTAGGCCTTTAAAGTAAACATGTTTTTGTGTATTTTAACATGTACTTTTATACTCTTATTTACTTTGCCTTAAATTGTGTAATGATATTTATGTAATTATTTATTAAAATTTTTCTTATCTTTCAGCAAATATGTCAAACCCAATTTTCTTACTTCTCGCCTCTCAAGTATTAACTGGTAAAAATTTTGTTAAGTGGAAAAGTAACATGAATATCCTCCTCATTAATGAAAACTACTACTATGTCCTTAAGGAGGATTGTCCTCCAGTGCCTCCAGTTAGTGCCTCCAAGGTTGTTACTGATGAGTACAACCATTGGGTTATTGCAAACAACAAAGCCCGCTGCTACTTGTTAGCAGTAATGAATGAGGTGCTTAGGACTAAGCATGAGGCCTTTGAAACTGCAAAAGAGATTATGGAATCTCTACAGCAGATGTTTGGACGCCCATCTGATCAAGCTCGCTACGAAGCTGTAAAAGCTATTATGAATGGCAAAATGGAGAATGGTTCTTCTGTTCGTGAGCACATCCTCAAAATGGTCAATCATTTCAATGAGGCTGAGATCAATGGAGCTAAAATTGATGAAAAGACTCAGGTTGGCATAATTCTGGAGACACTATCTTTCGCTTTTCTCCAATTCAGGACTAATTACATTATGAATCATAAAAAGTATAATCTGACTGAACTCCTGAATGAGCTGCAAATATATGAGACTCTTATAGATGATAAGGGTGGTAAGGTAATTGTTGTTGAAGCCAATGCAGCTGAGGCAAAGCCTTCTTCTTCGAAAAAAAAAGAAGAAGAATTATGTGGGAAAGAAAAAGGATAACAAGAAGATTCAGAAGAAGAAAGGAAAAGCTGCTGCTCAGCCTAAACCTAAAGGAAAGTGTTTCCACTGTCATCAAGATGGCCATTAGAAAAGGAAATGTAAAAAGTACCTTGATAAGCTGAAACAGAAAAAGAAACAAGGTAAATTAGATTTACTAGTCATGAAAACATGCTTAGTTGAGAATGATTTCTCAAGCTGGATCATCGATTCAGGAGCATTAACCATGTCTGTGTTTCTTTGCAGATGCTTGAGTCTGCCCGGGATCTTCAAGTGGAAGATTTTACAATGAGAATAGGCAGTGGAGAAAAGGTGTCAATGACAGCAGTAGGGATAGTTCGACTATCGTTTGCTGATATAAATATTTGCTTTTGGACAATGTTTATTATATTTCGGGTTTCGAACGGAATTTGATTTCGGTGTCAAAGTTGCATGAACAATTTATTTCTGTTTCTTTTAGTGTTGACTCTGTTTCAATTTATAAGAATGGAATAAATATTTGTTCTGGCTATGTTGAAAATGGTTTATATTTTGTTAAATCAAATTCCAACAACTTGCTTCAAACCGAAATGTTTACAGTCGCTGAGCCAACTCCTAAAAGAAGAAAAATTGCGAATAATGATAATGACACATATTTATGGCATTTGGGGCTTGGTCATATTAATATAGACAGAATAGAACGACTAGTGAAGGATGGTCCTTTAAGAGAGCTAAGGGTTGGCATTCTACCAGTTTGTGAATCCTGTCTAGAAGGCAAAATGACCAAAAGACCTTTTTCAGCAAAAGGTGAAAGAGCAAAAGCACCTTTAGAGATCATACATACTGATGTATGTGGACCTTTGAATGTCAAAGCTAGAGGGGGCTATGAATATTTCATCACATTCATTGATGATTATTCTAGATATGGATATGCATATGTGATGCAAAGAAAATTCGAGGCCTTTGAAAAGCTCAAAGAATTCCATGCTGAAGTAGAAAAACAACTCAGTAAATCAATCAAAACTCTTTGATCTGATCGAGGAGGAGAGTACTTGGATTATGATTTCAGGACCACTTGATTGAGAATGAAATATTATCACAGCTCACGGCACTTACGACACCACAGCAAAATGGTGTAGCTGAAAGAAGGAATCACACATTGCTTGATATGATAAGATCAATGTTAAGCTATTCTTCTTTGCCTAACTCATTTTGGGGATATGCATTATAAACAGCTGTATACATTCTAAACTTAGTTCCATCTAAGTCAATCCCTAAGACTCCATTAGAGTTATGGAATGGTCGCAAGCCTAGTTTGCGACACATCCGCATTTGGGGATGTCCAGCCCATGTGCTGAAGGGAAAGACTGGGAAGTTGGAACCTCGTTCAAAAGTATGCATGATTGTTGAGTACCCTAATGGAATGAGAGGAGGACTGTTTTATAATGCTCAAGATGACAAAGTCTTTGTGTCGACAAATGCAACGTTTCTCGAGTACAATTATATGACACAATTATATGTGAGCCATGTCGGATGGGGAAGAAGAGGAGTGTATAGTTCTGGTCAACATAGTTAGGAGTGTAGAACTCCTAGAATTAGTACACATAGATGTTTGGGGACCAGCCCCGGTTTCTGCAAGGAATGGGGCAAGATACTTCTTTACCTTGATAGATGATTTCTCAGGAAAGCAGTGGATCTACTTCATGAAGGAGAAATCAGAGGTCTTCACCAAGTTTAAAATCTGGAAGGCTAAGGTGGAGAGGGAGCAGGGTAGGAGTGTGAAGTGTCTGAGGTCAAACAGTGGCGGAGAATATACCAGCAGGGAGTTCTAGAGATTTTTAAGGAATGGGGCATCAAAAGGCACTTCTCGGTAATGAAAACTTCTCAACAGGAATGGGTGGCTGAGAGAATAAATAGAACACTGTTGAAAAAAGTAAGGTGCTTGAGGCTGCAGACAGGCTTTCAAAGATGTTCTAGGTTGATGCAGTAGGTGCAGCTAGCTACTTGGTCAATCGGTCACCGCACATCAGATTAGATGGAGGCATTCCAGAGGAGATATGGTCTGGAGGGAAGATAAGCTTGAACCATCTGAGGGTGTTTGGATGCATGGCATATGTGCATATTGGTGCTGGGGAGCGGAGTAAGTTGGACGCCAAGTCTAAGAAGATGGTGTTCCTGGGCTACCTGTATGAAATCAAGGGATATCGGCTGTGGGACCCCTTGAAGAAGAAGGCTGTCATTAGTAGGGATGCGACCTTCGATGAGAGCTCAATTCTCCAGAGCAGAGATGGTACAGATGCACAACAGGGACTACAGGAGGTAGAATACGGTAACACTAGTTAGATGACCTCTTACACAGTCATGCCATTTGCTAGTGGATTAGGAGAATTTGAGATTTAGGTGGAGAGGACTAGCATAGAGGTTAGAAGCCAGGAAGTTCAGTAGGATGCAGCTGAGCAGAGAACTCAAGAGGATGCAGCTAGACATGGAACTGATACTGGGATTGCACTGCATAGGCCCAGGAGAAACATATGACCACCAGTTCGATACGGCTTCGAGGATTCGATGTCATATGCCCTGGTGACAGCGAATGGAGACCCTTACACCTATTAGAAGACTGTGGAGAGCTAGGACAGAGATAGGTGGGTCCAGGCTATGGCAGGAGATGTAAGCTATGGCAGAGGAGATGTTGTTTCTCTACAGGACTGGCATGTGGCAGGTGGTCCAGTTGCCATAAGGAAAGAAACTATTTGATTGCAAATGGGTTTATCAGTGCAAGAAAGAGCCTTCAGAGTAATGAGGTATCAGATTCAAGGCAGGACTAGTGGTCAGAGGATACTTTCGGAAGGAGGGCTTCGACTACAAAAAGCTGATGGAAGGTGGAGTGGAGCTGGTGAAGGTATACACCAAGGAGAACCCAGCAATGCACTGACCAAGGTTCTTTCATGGATAACTTTCATAGGGATTGCAGCTGATGAACACGGCAAACGTGCTGAGGCCTTGAAAGCACCAAGGTGGAGATTGTTGGGCCTGGTGTGGTGCTATCAAGGCCTAGGGGGGCTAGCTTGTATTGGGCTGGGTTTGAGTCCAAGGATTGAGATTAAATCAAGTCACGGGTGTACACGGGCTTGGAATTAGTTTAATCTCATTGGGTTAGTCTATGGGAGTTTTGTTGAGTCTGGGCATGTATTTAATTTCTAGTTTCTAGAGTTTGAAGGAATAGAGAACATATTCTTTTCTCCTAAGAAATTACTCCATCATCTTCCCCATCTTCTCCCCTCCACCTCAATCTACTCCCCAAAACAAGCGCGTGATGTTTGGGTCACGAAGGAAGACGCGACCTGTACACGGGCTGAATTGTTGAGGCGCTTGGATCCAGTCATCGCATGAACATATGGACGTGAGGGGACTTTGTGGTCTTGATCCGTCTGGTCTCGTGCTTTAGGAAGAAAGTTACGGCGTGGGATTGGTTCAACGCATGCAAGATTCATGCGTGGGGAGGCTTCACGGCTTCATGCGAAGAGAACTTGGGATCCAGCGCACCAGAAGAAGAGGAGTCTTCACCTTGGCTTGGTGGCTGGGATCAGCCACGTGAAGAAGATCCAGCCACGTGAAGAAAAGGAAGAGCGGAGGTAGGGAAGAGAATACTCTGGGCAAAGCAAACGTGAAGAAAAGGAAGAGTGGAGGTGGAGAAGAGAATATTTCAGCCAAAGCAAAGGACAAAAATAATAAAAAAATAAAAGGATTAAAAATCCTTTGAAAGTAAAAAGGGTTATAGTGGTTTGAACTCTGGTTCAAGGGGACTAATCTGATCGTTGGTAATAGGATAAAATCCTTAGTTCTTATTTAACGAGGAATCTCACTACTATTTCTAAACCCCAACATCAATGAATTACTGAGTGGCAGAATATGTATGATGTGATGCTATTTTAGTTTTATATCCACTCTCTATGCAATCTCTATGCAACGCAGTAGTGTAATTGACATGGAACAGTTTTTGTTTCCAAGGAATTGGCTCTGCAATTTGTTTCTATCTGCTTCTACTTGCACCTTAGGTAGCATCAACACGTTCTTGTCATCGGAAAAAATTTGGGTTCCTTATCCAGCCATTCCGGATGCTCAATTTTGAATGATTTGGGCTATTGTGAATCCTGTGTACAAGCATCCATGTGAATTGTTTATTGGTGGTCACCGTAAAAGCCAGTACTGCCTGGAAAGTTTTCTATCGACTCAAACTTGAATTGCCTATTGGCATTCCATTCCAGTTTATCATTAGAATCAAATGATAGGGCGGCAGTACCAAACACTTTAATTTCTGAAGATGGAGATTGGACAGCATGTACGCCATAAATCTAATTCCCATAAAAATCTGAAACATTTAGAATTGTGTCTTCATTTTCTAGGTTGTTAGTTCCCTTGGCACCATTGACGAACTCATTGAAGTATGGCTTTTGCCGACTTAGATAAGGATGCAAGTCACAAGTGAAACCAGGTAGTAATGATGCTTGTAAATTCATTAGAAAGCAGTCTTAATATTGGAACAATACCGAAGTAAAATTCTTACTAAAATTTTTAATATTGGAACCTCCAGTGCTAATATATGTCTCTGTCTACATGAATATTTTTGCACGTCTGGACCATAAACTACGGTCTTCGCAATCATAGAGTCGAAGAATACGATTGGCTTTGGGATAGCTTCCTCCCAAAGGACTTCTATTCATCCCTGAAGTGTTGTCATAAAACTGCTCCGTCCAACGCCTGGCATTTGGAGCCGGGAGATATGATATCATACAAACTGCTTGACCTCTTTTGATATGGCAAAACAAGCAGTGGATGATCTCCAAAAATGTCTCCATAAAGACATCCAGATCAATGTGTAAGTGGAGAATAGCCTCTCACAGTTGCCGAGAATGCTACCTTGCTAGCAGCCCATAGTTGTAGAGGAAGACATCCAGATTTTTATGCCATGGTTTTCCTGGCAAACTAACCTCTTCTCTCGTAACCTCTCTGCCATTAACCCAAATTAGTTAAATCTGAATATAAATAACCTATGCGAACATAACAAAAGGTTTTTATCGACATCCAGACTTCAGTCAATCCCTTCTTGATATACGGGAAAATTTTTTTAAAAAAGTTCTTTGTCCCATCATATCTTCAGGTGTCTCGTGGTGTGCTCTTAAATAAAGCTGCCTTGTAGATCAAAAAGTAAAAATGCTTTATGGTAAGAATCAGAAGACGACAAGAACGTAGAGCATTGAACGAGCGCCTATACATGGTAGAGGAGCGTCCAGTAAACCCTGGAAATAATATTTCTAAAGTTTTGCACGTGAACCTCTAGAAAATGAAAAAGATTTTATACATCGCATCCGATGTAAATTTATATGAATTGCATGATCCTTTTTGTTAGTTACATACTTACGATATTCATTAAAAAATATTAAGATAGCTTTTGATATCTCGAAGAAAAAATTTAGGATACCCCAGTTTTAAGCTTACGACACCATAGTTATAAAATTAAGATATCTGTTCAGAAAGCAAAAAAAAATTATGACACCCCAATTATAAACTTACGACATCATAGTTATAAAATTACGATACCCCTTCAGGTCTGTACATAAATTTTCAAAAAAAAACTTGAACGGTATTAATGCACGTCAAAATTTAAGATGACACCTCAGTTTTAAACTTAGTAGTTATAAAATTAAGATACTAATAAAAAAGTCAAAAAAAAATTATGATATCCCAATTGTAAATCTACGACACCGTAGTTATAAAATTACGAAACCCACTCAGAAAATGTATTTGTACACAAATTCTAAAAAGAAGCTGAATGTGTATTAATGCATGTCAGATAACTTTTTTTTAAAATTTGTGTTAGACACGTTTTCTGAGTGGGTATCATAATTTTATAACTATGGTGTCATAACTTTACAAAAGGGATGTCATAATTTTTTTTTTTTTTTTGCTTTCTGAATGGATGCCTTAATTTTATAACAACAGTGTCGTACGTTTAAAACTAGGATGTCATAATTTTTTTTTTTTTGCTTTCTGAACGAGTGTCTTAATTTTATAAAACTTAAAACTGGATGCCATATTTTTTTTCTTCGAGATATCATAAAGTTATCTTAATATTTTTTAATAAATATCGTAAGTATATGAATTAACAAAAGTGATGCCACCCGACTTGCTACACCGAATACAGTATACAAAAACTTTCTCTAGAAAATTTAAAATCGGCAAACTCATCTTTCGTCGGAAAAATGGCTTGGGCTGGTCAACGAATCCCCGATAAGAACGTTTGCTTTATAAATGCAAATAAAGTACAGTAATATTTATACAAATTTAAAAATATAATATTTATATATAACTTTTTTAAGAAAAAATTTAAAGTTAAAAATAATCAAATTTAAAATTTAATTACATTCAAATATAGCCTTTTTTCTTCCCTTTCCTCTTTACACACACTCTCCCTCTCTCTCTCTCTCTCTATATATATATATATATATATATATATATATATATATATATATATATATATATATATATATATATATACACCTACATACGTATGTGTATTATTACATAGATTAACTTGATTTTTATAAAAAACGAGCGCATCATCCCAACCGTTCTAATACGTAGGACTAATATGTCCCAAATGTGCATTAAATAGGATGCTATGGCTGAATAATTTTTGATGGGGCCAATGACCTCATGAAAAATAAAATTTTTTGGACGGCCCCAAAGGTCGATAGGCTCCAGCACCGGCCGCCAGCCTCGGCCTCCAGCGCCGGCTTCCTACGCTGGCCAAAGGCAGAGGCTCCAGTGCCAGCCGCCAGCCTCGGCCTCCAGCGTCGGCCTCCAGCGTTAGCTTCTGACGCTGGCCAAAGGCAGAGGCTCCAGCGCCAGCCGCTAGCCTCGGCCTCCAGCATCGGCCTCCAACGCCAGCTTCCTACGCTGGCCAAAGGCAGACAGGCTCCAGCGCCAGCCGCCAGCGTCGGCCTCCAGCGTCGGCCTCCAGCGCTAGCGTCCAGCGCTGGCCAAAGGCCGACGGGCTCCAGCGCCGGCCCCCAAGGCCGACACATCAAAGGCCGACACCCGCCAAGGCCGGCCTCTCCAAGCTAGACGACCCCGACTCCTAGCCGGCCCCTACTTCTCTAAGCCGCTCAGCCCCGACACTTCCTCCGCGTCTCCTGTCCCGCCGAGTTGTTCAAGGCCATCCCAGGCCGGCCCGACTCGGCCCCGGCGTCTCCAAGCTAGCCGGCCCCAGCACATTCCTAGCTGGCCCCGGTGTCTCCAAGCTAGCCGGCCCTAGCACATTCCTGGCCGGCCCCGGCGTCTCCAAGCTAGCCGGCCCCGACACATTGCTATCCGACCCCGGCATCTCCAAGCTAGCCGGCCCCAGCATCTCCAGTCCTGTCGAGTCGTCCAAGGCCGTCCCCGGCCGGCCCGACTCGGCCCCGTCGTCTCCAAGTCCGCCGAGTCGACCAAGGCCGTCCCCGGCCAGCACGACTCGGCGCCAGCGTCTCCAAGCTAGCCGGCCCCAGCACATTCCTGGCCGGCCCCGGCATCTCCAAGCTAGCCGGCCCCGGCACATTCCTAGCCGGCCCCGACATCTCCAAGCTAGCCGGCCCCAGCACATTCCTTGCCGGCCCCGGCGTCTCCAAGCTAGCCGGCCCCGGCACATTGCTAGCCGGCCACGATGTCTCCAAGCTAGCCGGTCCCAGCACGTTCCTATCCGGCCCCGGCGTCTCCAAGCTAGCTGGCCCCGGTGTCTCCAATCCCGCCGAGTCGGCCAAGGCCGTCCCAGGCCGGCCCGACTCGGCCCCGGCATCCCCTGCCTCGCCGAGTCGGCCAAGGCCGTCCCCGGCAGGCCCGACTCGGCCCCGGCGTCCCCTGTCCCGCCGAGTCGGCCAAGGCCATCCCCGGCCAGTCCGACTCGGCCCCGCCGTCTCCAAGTCCGCCTATTCGGCCCCTCCCTGGCACTGCCTTGCCGGCTGGATGGGCCCCAGCCATCTCAGGTCGACCCTGCTCGGCCCGAGCTAGACGGGACCCCCGGTTCCCGCCAGATCAACCCCAACGGTTCAAAAACCACCTCTCTAACGCGCGTCACCTGACAACGTCTGACGCGCGACGTGCGCCGCCCAACAGCCCAGCTGCTGATGGGACGTAACCCACCAACCAGCCCAAATTCATGCAACGGCTCAGCAGACCTTCTGACTTCACGAAAACCCACGTGATGGTGCTAGCGTCAACCCCTATAAATGGGTAAATTACGTCGAGAACAAGGTAAGGCACATCTTACACACTCGATGCCCTAACTCTCAAAGGAACTACCTGATCCTTCTGAGACCTCTCCCTCCTCAAGAGCTCTCTCGAGCTCCTTCTCTACTGTGACCTCTGTCACTAACTTGGGCGTCGGAGGGTCCCACCGGAGAACCCTCTCCGGTCTTGGGACTTCTTTGCAGGCGATCCGGTGAAGAAGAAGAGCCTCCATTCCCGACATCCAGGAGGGGTGATCAAGCGTCATCAGATTGGCGCACCAGGTAGGGGGGGTGCATAAGAAAAGTAGCAAGCATCTTCCCTGAGCTACCTTCCATCCCCTCTCTTCTCCTAGAAGCCATGTTGGTGACACGAGCCCAGGACGCCTCCGTCAGCTGCCCGGCGGGGCTCCCCCCGCCAGCTAGACAGCAGGAGGCCAATCCCCCTGCTACCAGCCCTCCGGTTGCCGGCCTGCCGCCAGACGCCGCCCTCCAAATGGTGGAGCAGCTGGTAACCCTCTCCCAGTAAGTCAGAATCTCACTTCCATGGTCCATGGATTCCAGTAGCAGCAGTCCGTGGCCACCCAGCACCAGACTGCCCCCCGCCAGCCAGCAGTCGGCGAGGGGAGGCTCCCCCCGCCGGGGACCGGCCGACGTCAAGCTTCCCCCAGAAAGCCTCGCCGCGAGCCCTCCAAGCGGCCACGGTCCCTTGGCCACGGCCCCAGCGAGCTTCCTCCCAAGCCACATCATCACGAGGAACCCAGGCAGAAGTCCCGACTTCCATCTCCATCTTCTGCTTCCTCTTCTTCTTCTTCCTCCAAGCCATCCCGAAGGGCCCCGACGATCAACCGCCAGGCGGAGGAACGCCTGGAGGAGTACAACCGGCGCCTCGATGAGCTCGCCAGGAAGATAAACCATCAGCCGGAGGAAGAGTTCGACACTCATCCTCCTACACTCGCCGCATCCTGGAGGAACCGATTCCCTCCAGGTTCTGCTTCCCCCAAGTGGACCCGTACGACGGTACGACTGACCCCCTCGACCACCTCGAGAGCTACAAGGCCATGATGCAAGTCCAGGGCACCTCAGACGCCCTTCTCTGCAAGGCGTTCCCTGCAACTCTGCGGAAGGCCGCCCGTGCGTGGCATTCACGCCTGTCCCCCACAGTGTAGACTCCTTTCGAGAGCTGGAGAGGGCATTCCTAGCCCACTTTGACTCCTGCCGCCGGATCCCAAGGGTGGCGGACAGCCTCTTCTCCGTCTGCCAGAAGGAAGGAGAGTCCCTGCGGGACTTTGTGTCCCGATTCAAAACCGCGCCCTCGAGGTCTACCATCTCGATGATGCGGTGGCCACCCTGGCGCTGAAGCGGGGACTCCTTCCGTCCCGCTTCACCTTCTCCCTGGACAAGAAGCCCCCGAGCTCTTACTCCGACCTCCTCCTCCGGGCCCAGAAGTACATCCGGGCAGATGAAGCCGACCTCACTCGCCGGGAGTCTTCGAAGGGCTCCAGCCACAAATCCGCTCGCCCTGAGCCGAGCGGACCTCCTCGCCATCGCCGATCCGACCCTCCTCGCCGGTCCGACAACAGGCGCCGGAGCCCTGTCCCCGACGAGGGTAAGCTCACTCCTCTCCTCACCCCTCGATCCCACATCCTGATTGAGATCGAGGGCGAGCCCTACCTTCAACGTCCTCCTCCCATGAAGAAGGGTGTATCCGCGATAGAAGCCGCTACTGTCGATTCCATCGGGACTACGGCCACGACACCGACAGCTGCTACAGTTTGAAAGGGGCTATCGAGGAGCTCATCCAACAGGGCTACCTCGGCAAGTACGTACAGAAGATGCCACAGCCGCTACCGGCCATCATGGGGCCTCCGCCAGCTCAAGCCGCCATCGACAACACCCCCACGGAGCGGACTGTCGGGATGGTGTCCTAGGGGTCAGCCTCTGCGCCCAAGCGGCAGAGGGGGGAGGATGCACCAAATAATGTAATGCCCCGGGGGGAGACGGCTGTAATGGAGAATGTAAACAATGAAGGCGTAGTCGTCGCTATGACAATCGCCAAACACCCTGTAAAAAGGATATTAGTTGATAGTGGCAGCTCAGCTGACATCCTTACTTACGACGCCTTTGTTCGGATGGGTTTATCTGTTGACTCTCTTCAGCCCGTGGCGACCCCGCTAGTCGGATTTACCGGAGATTCTGTGAGGGTCGAGGGCGAAATATCATTGCCCGTGACGGCCGGAACCCCACCATGCCAAAGCACCATGATCATGAAATTCCTAGTCGTAAGGGTCCCTTTGGCATACAATGCCATTCTTGGGCGTTCCGGCCTGAATCTTTTGGATGCGGTTATCTTCACCCGACGTTTACTGGTGCAGTTCCCCACCAGCGAGGGAGTTGGAGAAATGCGTGGGGAGAAGCCCGGTCTTACCTTGCTATCATGCGGCGTCAAGCCCTTTGGAGGCCGACCCGGCCCTGGAAGCGTTCGACTCTAGAGATCCCGCCAAAGGAGGGGAGCCCGCCGAGCACCTCCTGACCTTTCCCCTCAACGATGACCCGGCAAGGACCGTCCGTGTGGGCGGACTCCTTCCCCTGGAAGACCGGGAGCGCCTCTTAGCCTTCCTGCAGGCTAACTCGGACGTCTTCGCCTGGTCAGCGTCTGACATGCCCGGCATCCCTCCGGAAGTCGTCACCCACAAGCTCAACATTGACCCACGCCACCGTCCAATCCGTCAAAAGAAGAGGAGCTTTGCCCCCGACCGACAAAGGGTGATTGATGAAGAAGTCAACAAGCTGATCAGTGCCGGCCACATCCGGGAGGCGCACTACCCAAGCTGGCTGGCCAACGTAGTCATGGTACGCAAGGCAAACAGGAGCTAAATAATCTGTATAGACTTCACCGACCTCAACAAGGCGTGCCCAAAAGACAGCTTTCCCTTGCCAAGAATTGACCAGCTGGTCGATTCTACCTCTGGTCACGAGCTTCTCAGTTTCATGGACGCCTTCTCCGGATATAATCGATAAGGATGGACCCCAGCGACGAGGAGCACACCTCCTTCGTGACAGAGAAAGGCATTTACTGTTACAAGGTGATGCCTTTTAGCCTCAAGAATGCGGGAGCGGCCTATCAACGGCTGATGAACAAGGTGTTCCAGGACCAGCTCGGCCGGAACATGGAAGTCTATGTGGACGACATGCTGACGAAGAGCACCCGTGCTGCCGACCACATCTTTGACCTGGAAGAAACTTTTAACAACCTCCGTCGCTTCCAAGTCAAGCTGAACCCTAAGAAGTGCGCTTTTGGGGTCACGGCAGGTAAATTTCTAGGCTTTATGGTGACCCAGCGCGGAGTCGAGGCGAACCCAGAGAATATCAGCGCCATACTTGACATGAGGCCGCCGTCCAACAAGAAGGAAGTGCAACGGCTAACAGGAAGGATAACAGCGCTGAGTCGTTTCCTCTCTAGATCGGCAGAGAGGTGCTTGCCTTTCTTCAAGGCCTTGCGGAAGGTGAACAGTTTCATGTGGACGGACGACTGCCAGGAAGCTTTTGACGGCTTAAAGGCGTTCCTGTCCTCCCCACCGCTCCTCTCCAAGCCGAGAGACGGGGAGAGTCTTTTCCTTTACTTAGCCGCCTCCTCAGAAGCCGTCAGCTCGGTCCTGGTGCGCCTAGACACTGACGGAACCCAAAGGCCAGTCTACTACGTGAGCAAGGTTCTGCACGACGCCGAGGTCAGGTATTCCAAAACAGAGAAAGTCATTTTCGCCTTGATAGTTTCCGCCCGGCGTCTTCGCCCGTATTTCCAAGCCCATCCTATCGTGGTGCTCATGGACCAACCTCTTCGAGCCATCCTGGCCCGTCCGGATACTTTGGGTCGACTCGCCAAATGGGCCATCAAGCTGGGGGAGTTCGACATCTCTTTCCAAGCACGACCGGCCTTAAAGTCCCAGGTCCTAGCCGACTTCCTGGTCGAGTGCACTTGGGCGGAGGAAGATCTCAAGGAGGCCCCTGGGGAGCAGCCCAGGCCCGAGCCGAGAGATGATGGAAAGACCTGGATCCTCCACGTGGATGGCGCATCAAATTCTCAAGGGAGTGAAGCCGGCCTCATTCTTACCGGGCCGGAAGGAGAAAGAACCGAGTGTGCCCTGAGATTTCTTTTTGAAGCCACCAACAACCAGGTGGAGTACGAAGCCCTTCTGGCCGGGTTAAGATTAGCCCAGGAGGCTGGAGTAAAGCACCTCAGAGCCTACACGGACTCACAACTCATCTTCAGACAAATCAACGGAGAGTATGAGGCGCGCGACCCCGTTATGGCGCAATATCTGAAAAAGGTTCAACTCTTGACCTCCTCACTGCCTTACTTCAGCATCAGTTACATCCCCCGGAGCGAAAATGCAAAGGCCGACGTCCTCTCTCGACTGGCTACCTCCGTCGACGGCCTGACAAGGGACGCCTACATCGAATATCTAGAAAGGCCCAGTAGAGGGCGGAGAGGAAGTCCTCCCGCTCACCCCGGAACCTACATGGATGGATGCCTATGTCCGCTATCTTACCGATGGCACCCTCCCTGACGATCGCAATGAAGCCAGATTGCTCAAGTGGAGAGCCTCCAAGTTCATCCTCCTCGACGGGCGCCTATACAGAAGGTCATTCTCCTACCCGTTGCTTAAGTACGTAGGCCCCGCCGACGTCGACTACATCCTCAGAGAAATCCACGAGGGCATTTGCGGGAATCATCTGGGGGGCAGATCCTTGGCCCAGAAGGCTCTCCGTCAGGGGTACTTCTGGCTCACTATGAAGGAGGACGCGCCAAGCTAGTTCAAAGGTGCGACGGCTGCCAGCGCCACGTGCACATCCAGCGTCAGCCACCTGCCCCGCTGAGCCCACTCTCGGCTCCGTGGCCCTTCGCCCAGTGGGGAATGGACATCCTTGGACCGTTCCCCCCAACTTCAGGACAGCGGAGATTCTTGCTGGTCGCCATCGACTACTTCACCAAGTGGGTCGAGGTCGAGGCGTTGGCCAAAATCATGGAGAGCAAAGTTAAGACTTTCTTCTGGAAGTCGATCATATGCCGCTTTGGCTTGCCTCACACCCTCGTCACGGACAACGGTCGCCAGTTCAACAACGAGGCATTCAAAACCTTCTGCGAGGAGCTAGGCATTCGCCACCGATTCACCTCCGTCGGCCACCCCCAGACCAACGGGGAGGCTGAGGTCATGAACCGCACCATCCTCAAAGGGCTCAGGACTCGCCTAGACGGCTCCAGAGGACGCTGGGTAGAAGAGCTCCCCAGTGTGATATGGGCTTACCACACAACGCCCAGAGCCCCGACAGGCGAAACTCCTTTCAGCCTCTCCTTCGGATCCGAGGCCGTCATCCCCATCGAGATCGGATTGCCCAGTCCACGTGTGGAGTCCTTCAGTGAGGAAGGCAACCCCGCGCTGATTCGGGCCAACCTAGACTTCATCGACGAGGCGCATGACAGAGCGAGATGCGCATGGCGACCTTTCGCCAGCGAGCGGCTAAGTACTACAACGCCCGGGTTCGTCCCAAGGTTTTTCGCCGCGGAGACTTGGTACTGTGAAAGGCCGAGGTATCAAAGCCTACCGAGGGGGGCAAGCTGTCCCCCAACTGGGAAGGCCCCTACCGTGTCGCCGAGGCGCTCCATCAGGGGGCATACAAACTAGAAGAGCTTGACAGGAAGCCCATTCCATGTACCTGGAATGCGGACAACCTCCGTCGATATTATCAATGATGTACTCCCAGAGGCATAAGCAATAAAGAAAAAGGTCCTTTCTGGCAACGCAATTTGTCTTCCCTTGCGCAAGTCTCTCAAAAGGAGCTCACTGGCATCGCGGCCCATGGGACACCACTTAGCTCCGGCACAGTGGTGTCCCCGAGTTGGTTAAGACCCTAAAGGCCCCGTACCCGGCTGAATCGCCACTTGGGCGGAACACAAACCCCCAGGCCGGTTCAAAAGGAGCTCACTGGCATTGCGGCCCATGGGACACCACTCGGCCCGGCACGGCGGCACCCCCGAGTTGGTTAAGACCCTAAAGGCTCCATACCCGGCTGAGTCTCCACTTAGACGGAACACAAACCCCCAGGCTGGTTCAAAAGGAGCTCACTGGCATCGCGGCCCACGGGACACCACTCGGCCCCGGCACGGTGGTGCCCCCGAGTTGGTTAAGACCCTAAAGGCTCCGTACCCGGCTGAGTCGCCACTTGGGCGGAACACAAATCCCCAGGCCGGTTCAAAAGGAGCTCACTGGCATCGCGACCACGGGACACCACTCGGTTCCGGCACGGCGGTGCCCTCGAGTTGGTTAAGACCCTAAAGGCTCCGTACCCGGCCGAGTCGCCACTTGGGTGGAACACAAACCCCCAGGCTGGTTCAAAAGGAGCTCACTGGCATCGCGGCCCATGGGACACCACTCGGCTCCGGCACAGCGGTGCCCCCGAGTTGGTTAAGACCCTAAAGGCTCCGTACCCGACTGAGTCGCCACTTGGGCAGAACACAAACCCCCAGGCTGGTTCAAAAGGAGCTCACTGGCATCGCGGCCCATGGGACACCACTCGGCCCCGGCACGGCGGTGCCCCTGAGTTGGTTAAGACCCTAAAGGCTTCGTACCCGGCTGAGTCACCACTTGGGCGGAACACAAACCCCCAGGCTGGTTCAAAAGGAGCTCACTGGCATCGCGGCCCATGGGACACCACTCGGCCCCGGCACGACAGTGCCCCCGAGTTGGTTAAGACCCTAAAGGCTCCATACCCGGTTGAGTCGCCCCTCGCAGTGGTCCCACACCCCCAAGGGGGTTAAAAGGAACCTAACAACGCCCGGCTCTCAGGTCACCCTCCGGGGTTCACTCTCGGATTCCGCGTGGGGAAGGGATTACTGGCCGCCATCAGCTAGCCGAAGAAGACGCGCAGACGTCCAAGGCAGCGCAGGGCACCAAGGTAGAAGCTCTACACTCCTTTCGCCTAGCCGACGCGGGACGCGCAAGCTCAAGGAGTGTGGGAGGCATTTGATGGGGCCAGTTGACCCCATGAAAAATAAAATTTTCTGGACGGCCCCAAAGGCCGACAGGCTCCAGCGCCGGCCTCTAGCCTCGGCCTCCAGTGCTGGCTTCCTACGCTGGCCAAAGGCAGAGGCTCCAGCGCCAGCCGCCAGCCTCGGCCTCCAGCGTCAGCCTCCAGCGCCAGCTTCCGACGCTGGCCAAAGGCAGAGGCTCCAGCGCCAGCCGCCAGCCTCGGCCTCCAGCGCCAGCTTCCTACGCTGGCCAAAGGCAGACAGGCTCTAGCGCCAGCCGTCAGCATCGGCCTCCAGCGTCGGCCTCCAGCGCCAGCGTCCAGCGCTGGCCAAAGGCCGACGGGCTCCAGCGCCGGCCCCCAAGGCCGGCACATCAAAGGTCGACACCCGCCAAGGCCGGCCTCTCCAAGCTAGACGGCCCCGACTCCTAGCCGGCCCCTACTTCTCTAAGCCGCTTAGCCCCGACACTTCCTCCGCATCTCCTGTCCTGCTGAGTCAGCCAAGGCCATCCCAGGCCGGCCCGACTCGGCCCCGGATCTCCAAGCTAGCCGGCCCCAGCACATTCCTAGCCGGCCCCGGCGTCTCCAAGCTAGCCGGCCCCAGCACATTCCTGGCTGGCCCCGACGTCTCCAAGCTAGCCGGCCCCGGCACATTGCTATCCGGCCCCGGCATCTCCAAGCTAGCCGGCCCGGCGTCTCCGTCCGCTGAGTCGGCCAAGGCCGTCCCCGGCCGGCCCGACTCGGCCCCGTCATCTCCAAGTCCGCCGAGTCGACCAAGGCCGTCCCGGCCAGCACGACTCGGCCCCGGCGTCTCCAAGCTAGTCGACCCCAGCACATTCCTGGCAGCCCCGGCGTCTCCAAGCTAGCCGGCCCCTGCACATTCCTAGCCGGCCCCGGTGTCTCCAAGCTAGCCGGTCCCAGCACGTTCCTATCCGGCCCCGGCGTCTCCAAGCTAACCGGCCCCGGCGTCTCCAGTCCCGCCGAGTCGGCCAAGGCCGTCCCAGGCCGGC
>UESW01004811.1:0-36379 GCA_900491605.1 Calamus simplicifolius
CTCATTTTCTCTATTCAGCTCACTTTCTCTCCCTATCATTTTCTCTATTCAGCTCACTTTCTCTCCCTATCATTTTCTCTATTCAGCTCTCTTTCTCTCTCTAGCTTTATTTCTTTCTCTAGCTCTATTTCTCTCTCTAGCTCTTTTCTCTAGTATTTTGGTCTAGATTAAATTATCAATAGCCTATAATATGACCTTAGATAGGCTTAGCTTGGCTCACTCTCCTATCCTTTAGTTATTATCATAAAATTATTAGGATGTAAAAATTAGATCTACCATGGAGGATGAAAAGTAAAATTTAAAAATAAAAAAATTATAGATTAGTCATTAATCAATAAAATGCTAATTTTTAAGTATTTATGTTGAAATTAATTTTAGGTTATCAGATACGACCTATAGCTATACTGATGCTTTTGATATTATGTTCTAATGAAGTAAAAACTTTCTTACACAAATCATCTGCATGACTACATTTTTTTCATGTATACTATGTAGCATAATTATGGTAAGATTTTGAAATTAAGTATATTTTAATTTGCATAATTGCAATAAATAATTATAAAAAAAGAGTGTAAAGATAATTAAAATTCAAGTATTGGACTAACTATATATGTAAGGTTGCAAGACCACAGATGGTGTGTTGCATACTACAAGCTATATTGTGGTGTTGCCAGGTCACAAGCGTTACACACCGTGTATTGAAGCACATCTAGAGTCAGGTTTAATGCTAATAAAAGGATATCCTTTCAGATATGACTCACAATAATAATAATAATAATAATAATAATAATAATAATAATAATAATAATAATAATAATAATCAAATCAAATTAAGTAATACTTGTATTATGAAAACTAGTAATTGGTTGAAGTATGGTTGTGTGCAAAAGACTACTATTTGATGATTCCTTATTGAGTGGTTGAATATTTCAATACTAATGAAATTAGTACATAAAAATAAAAACCAGTGCTATATAATTTATCAAAGCTATTTGTCAATACTATTATTATTATTATCATTATTGTTGTTATAGTTGTTGCTGACATAATTGCACAATATTCCTTACTAAGCTATGAGCTCACATCATTATTTCTTTCATTTCTTATGATTGCAAGATGCTTAGTTATGTGGGTTGATCAAGCATTTTTTAGCAAGCTTTGGTTGCCTTTTGTGCATCTAAAACTTGAAATAGATCTCTGGCACTTGATTAATGGAATAAATACGTAAATTTCTATTAATGACCGATTAATTTAGATTTTCATACCTTGCATGCTCTCTAGGCTCCTACCTTAGTGATTATGTGGCTATGTCAAAACCCAACTCGGCTGATCAGTTTGGAGCATGGCAACTAAATTTTTTTTCAAATTTTTCACTTACACAAAAAAAAAAAATCTTGGTTAAAATATAGTACTAAACATTAATTCATCTTACGAGAGTTGGACCAAACATTTATTATGTTGGTCATGCCCACAAATTTGATATATATATATATATATATATATATATATATATATATCATTCCACTTAAAACTATCGCATTCATCACTGCATCATAGGCCATCCATTTTGTAATGACAAATACAAAACCCCACATTTTTATTTCTAGGGCACTATAATATCCAACACAGACATTTGAATGAGTGAAGTAATAGAAGAATTAATATCATTCATACCATAAAATATGAAAATACTACATAAATTTTGTAATTCTTAAGCACTAAAATCTATGTTAAAAAACATCCATTAATTGGCATAATTTAATTGAATCCAATGACTCATGAATGGTTGAAATTATGCCACTCATGAGTATTTGGGACACCCTTTGCATGGTTGGTCGTGCTTGTTGCGTAGCACGTATGCATGAGAATGCTATCATAGCAAGCAACATCACTTTTTTGCCATATCAGCTGCAGAATGTGAGATAAGTTGATCTGAAATATCTTTGAATAACATCTGTTGGATGTCCAATAATGACAAGGAATAGACAAGACCATCACCCAAATGCCTTCCCATTATTACTTCTAATATTACCATGCCAATACTATATACATCACATTTCTCATTTGCTCTTGTCATGTATGAAACTTCTACACAAAAAAAAAAGTTATTTTTTTTTCAATTAGCTATTTTCTCTCGAAACAAAAATGCTAAAATCTTTTTTTACAACTCGGCTAAAAATTTAGACTTCCTTAATTTATATATTAATTCTTCAAATTAGTCTGTTCATAAATAAATATTATATTGTTGATTAGTTGAAGTATATGCTCTGTAATAGTTTTTATTTTTTCTATTTTCTCAAATGGATGACTACTTAAACAATATAATTATCATTAGAAAGTATCAACTATTTATAAGCACTATTTTTTTCCACTTGTTAAAGCTTTAGCATAGAATCATAGAGGAAAGATATAATTATTGTCATAGATTTACTGAAATATCCCTATTTGGCAAATATAAATCAATCTTCTTTTTTTATATGCATGGTAAGCCACATAAGAAATTAAAATAGAAAAAATAATGCAAAATAGTAAGGACGAGAAATTGGAAGAATGACTTACCAAGAGCAGCATATCCTATTGTGCCTATTTGTATGCTCCAATTTGATGAATCAGCTTCCAGAATTCTTGCGGTGCCAAAATCTGAAAGATAAGCATTAAACTCTGAGTCTAATAATAAATTATTGCTGGAAATGTCTTGATGCACCACGGATGGATTGCAATCATGGTGCATGTATGATAAGGCTTGAGCCATATGTTTGATAATAGTAGCTCTTCTATCCCAATTCAAATCCTTTACTGTTTCTTGGCTACGAAGGATGCTAGCCAAACTTCCCTTCTCAATGTACTTGTATATAAGAAATTTGCAACCAGAACTGGAGCAAAACCCATGAAGTTTTACAATGTTACGATGTCGAATTTTGGTTAATGCTTCAATCTCATTTTGGAAACTCTTTTCATCAAATACTGCTTCCATTGGATGAAGTTTTTTAACGGCTACCACTTGTTTGGTTGGAAGTTCTACTTTATAAACTTTGCCATACATTCCCCTTCCAATGCAATATTTTTCATCAAAATTTTCAGAGGCATTGATGGTGTAGTCATAAGCAACTCTTCCATCAAAATTCAATATCGAAAATAAATCATCAATTATAACATCACCATCCTTTTGCCTCGTAGGTTTTTCCCTCCGACAAAGAGTTGCAATACTAATAACAGAAATGCCTAAAAGAAACAAGCCGCCCAATATAGGAAACAATAACAAAGAGTCTGATGTGGTTTTTAACGAAATGATGAGTGCTTCCAGTGTTGACCCACAAGAATGTAAACTTGGCACTTGACCGCATAAACCCTTGTTATGAATAAACCACTCTGCTTGGGCATTTTGAAACACTTTGCTTGTTGGAATTGGCCCCTCCAAATTGTTATAAGATACATCTATTGATGACAAACTCATCATGCTTCCAAAAGATCGAGGAATGGCACCTGACAAATTATTATGGGACAAGTTCAAAGAAATTAAATATCTCAAACTTGCCAGTTGTGGTGGTATCTCTCCTCCAAAAAAATTTTGGCTAAGATCAAGTAGATCTTTAATCCTTTAAACTCTCCAATTTGTGACGGAATGGTCCCAGTCAATTTATTTCTTTCCAATTGTAAGATGCGTAATTTAATACAGCCCTCTAGCTGTGGTGGTATTTGGCCACTTATATCATTCTTAGATAAATCAAGAATTTCTAGATTGGATAACTTTCCCAACTCAGAGGGAATCAATCCAGATATTTTGTTATCACTCAAATTGAATTGGAACAATGAGCTCATGGTGCCTAATTCTCTTGGTATTTCTTCCGTAAGTTGATTTGAAGAAAGGTCCAAGACTCCTAGTTTAAATAGCTTCTCGAAACTAGGAGGTACGTTCCCAGTAAGTTGGTTTCCTGATATCCTGAGAAGAGTCAAATTTTGACAATATGCCCAATTGGGTGAAATCTGGCCATATGGTACGGTTGGTTGTAGCTCATGTCAAAGTAGACTAGATTCTGATATATTCCAAGTCTTCAAAGATTTCCCTTGAGCTTGTTTCTTTCAAGTCGAACTCTTATCAAGCTAGAGCAATTTTTCAAACTTATTGGAATGGGGCCCTCAGGATAGTTGTTCGCCATACTGAGTTGTTGAAGCATAAAGGATTCATGGAGGACAAGCATGCAAATAACTGATATGTGCAAATTTAGATCATTTGAATAGCTTTGGGTCAGGCATGATCCGGATCCGACCTGATATGTGCAATTTAGATCGAAATTAGGTCAAAATATATTTGTATTTGAGTAAAGCATCTAATTATTTTATATCAAAAATTTAATAATTGATAATTAAATATAAAGCCAAAAAATTTAAATGAGACTAAAGAGATAATTTATATTTTTATTTCAAAATTTTTAATTCTCTCTAAACAATGATCATCCTTAAATTTGCATATCATAATTTTAAAATATATGTCGATATATTTGAAAGAATTATAAATAAGAATCTATCAAAATAAATAATAAAATATTAATATTTAAATATAATTAAGCGAAAATATATTGCAGGAGTTGTGGTTGTTAAGATAAGAAGAATTAGTGCCCATGGAAGTTTGTTTTAAGTATTATTAAAAATAATTAAAGTAAAAAAAGACTTATATAATTCAATTTAATAGATTGAGTTAGATTGGATTTAAGTCCCATCAAGTAGGGTCTGGTCTGATCTATTTTTCATTAATCTAAATAAGACCCCTAATAATATATATATCCAACACAAACATTTGTTCAATCTTATAACTAGATGTTACTATACACACACACACACACACACACACACACACACATATATATATAATAATAATAATAATAAATAATAATATAATAATAATAATAATAATAATAATAACCATTTCACTTAAAACTATCGCATGCACCACCGCATCATAGGCCACCCATTTAGTAATGACAATACACAAAACCCACATATTTTTATTTCTAAGGCACTATAATATCCAACACAAACATTTGTTCGAGTGAAGTAATAAAAGAATTAATATCATTCATACCATACAATACAAAAGAATTACATAAGATTTTTGTAGTTCTTAAGCACTAAAAATTATGTCAATTAATGGACATAATTTTATTAAATCAAACAACTCATGAATGGTTGGAAAGATGCCGATCATGAGTATTTGGAACACCCTTTGCTTGGTTGGTTGTGCTTGTGGCATAACACGTATGCATGAGAACGCTATCATAGCTACAACAGCACTTCTTTTACCATATGTGCTGTAGGGTGTGAGATAAGTTGATCTAAAATATCTTTGAATAACATCCATTGGATGTCCAATAATAAGGAATAGACAAGATCACCCGGATGCCTTCCCGTTATTACTTCTAAAATTATCATGCCAAAGCTATAGGCATTACATTTCTCATTCACTCTTGCCATGTATGAAAGTTCTGCAAAAAAGAAAAAAAAGAATTTTTTCCAATTATCTAATTTTTTCAAAAGAAAAATTGCTAGAATATTTTTTCCACTACTCATTTAAAAATTCAGACTAAATTTATATATTAATTATTGGAATTAGTTTGCTATTCATAAAATAAATATTATATTATTGATTAATTGCAGTATATGCTTTGTATTAGTTTTTATTTTTTCTAATTTCTCAAATGGATTACTAGTTAAATCATACAATCATCGTTAGAAAATATCAACTATTTATAAGCAATATTTTTTTCCACTTGTCAAAGCTCTGATGTAGATTGAATCATAGAGGAAAGACATAATTACTATCATAGATATATTGAAATATCCCTATTGGCAAATATATATCAATCCTCTTTTTTTATATGCATGGTAAGCCATATAAGAAATTGAAATAGAAAAAATAATGCAAAACTGTAAGGAGGAGAAATTTGAAGATTACCAGGGGCAGCATATCCAATTGTGCCTCCTTGTGTGCTCTAATTTGATAAATCAAATTTTAGAATTCTTGCAGTGCCAAAGTCTTGATAAGCCTTGAACTCTGAGCCTAATAATATATTATTACTAGAAATGTCTCCATAAACCATGGATGGATTGCAATCATGGTGCATGTAAGATAAGGCTTGAGCCATGTGTTTGATAATTTCTTGGCTGCGAAGGATGCTAGCTAAACTCTCCTTCTCAATATACTGGTATATAAGAAATTTGCAACCCGAACTAGAGCAAAACCTAAGAAATTTTACAATGTTACGATGTCGAATTTTGGTTAATGCTTTGATCTCATTCTGAAAACTCTTTTCATTAAATTCTCCTCTTTCCATTGGATGAAGTTTTTTGACAGCCACCACTTGCTTCATTGAAAGTTCTACTTTATAAACTTTACCATATGTTCCGCTTCCAATGCAATATTTCTCATCAAAATTTTTAGAGGCATTGATAATAGTGATAAGCAACTCTTCCATCAAAATTTAATATCGAAAACAACGTCTTCGAAGATATTTCCCTTAAGCTTGTTTCTTTCAAAGCGAACTCTTACTAAGGTAGGGTAATTTTTCAAACTTATTAGAATAGGCCCCTCAAAATAGTTGTTCCCATAAGGAGACGTTGAAGCCTACCTTCTTTACAGATATCTGAAGGTAAGTAACCATAGAGAGAGAGAGAGTTGTTAAACATATCTAGGAGAAGGTAACTAACTTCTAACCTATCTAATCTAATTTGAAGATACAAAAATCTAGATAGAAACACTAAAAATCATTATTATCTCAATGATTTTTTATAATTTATTTGAAGTTTATTAGTAATAATATGTGTTTATAAAATTATTTTAACTTTTTTAATTGATCTCAAATTTGAGCCATTCAAGATGTTTTAGAAAGTTAACTCAGTACCTGATAGTATTTAGATTCAATAAAAAAATTAATTATATTCTCTTTTCATATTTTTAAATTTAATATAGTTAAATTATATTTTAATTTAAAATAAACTAGCCAAAATGATGGAACTCACATATTGTTTAATTTATCGAGTCATTTTTTTTAGAAAAAAAGAAAATTTAGTTAACTCCCGTCAACCTTTCGCCTACCTCTCAACGAGTCTTGGAGTCCTTGCATCTTTTCTTTTTAGAAAAAAAAAAGAAAAGAAAGGTTTAGAAACAAAGAAAAGAAGTCAAGTTGACTGTCGCCAGCGCCTCGCCATCACCTAACAGATCATCATCCATGCTTGGCTGTGGCATTAGTCATTGTTTAATTTATCGAGTCATCTTTCCTTTTTTTTCTTTTTTTTTTTTCGAGTCACCTTTCCTCTTTTTGAAAAAAGAAAAGTTATTTGACTCCCCAACCAATCTCTCAATGAGTCTTGCAGTCCTTGCATCTTTCCGTCAAAAAAAAAAAAAAAACCCTTAAAAAGAAGAAAAGAAGTCGAGTTGACTCTCACCAACCCCCTCGCCGTCACCTAACAGGGCATCATGCTTTGCTAGGGCATTAGTCTTTAATTTATCGGTCATCTTCTTCTTCTTTAAAAAAAAAGAAATATCGGTAGAGAAAAGACTGATAAATACATTTAAATGATGCACTATGGACTTATCGTACTACATTTAAAACTCCTATAAAATGTTTCGTTACCGACTAGTATGAAGCGTACGAAAATGCTAAAATTTGAGAAAAATCTTCAAACCTAATCAGAAAGTTTGGCTCTTCAATTTAAGACTAAGACTTTTCCTAAAAAATTTGCTCCCACTAGGATGGATCCTTTCTTGTAACCCAGGTATTTTCCCATGGGGCGATAGAACTCAAAGATCCTAAGCAAGGGAATATTTTTAAGGTGAACGGTCAATGATTGAAGCCTTACATAGATGGAATTAATGATGAGAAGTTAGTAGAATCTATTGACCTTTTGGATTCAGCATCACCATGATTCTAAACATAATCTGGCTGAAAACTTTAAACTTAGCGATCCTGGGAGACAACCCAGTTTATCATTTATCCTTAGTTTTTTTTTTTGTTACAAACCTGAGAAGAACAATAAAGTTGGAGAGAGCATCGCCTATGGAATCATGCAAAGAACATTTAAAGAAGGAGGACATCGTACCCAGAAATAACAAGTACATTAAACCCAAATGGTATCCTTCCTTGCAATTTCTTTTTCTTTAATAGAAAACTAAGCTTTGTGGGAAGAAGAATAATTAATTAATTTAAGTCCTTGAGTATGACTAAAATTATTTAGTGTAATGTACCAAATTTTGCCTTAATTTGAAGTTAATCGAGCATTCTAATTGATGAATGATTAACGGCTTAGATAATTTTAGAGATACTGAGGAGCAAATTATTAAGGAAACCCAGTAAGAGATAGGGTGTAGGCCAAAAAAATCTTAGAGTAATTTCAGACCCTTCTGACCATTGATCTTGATAAGAAATCTATTTGATGAGGGTATAGATGAAAATGTCAAAGAATGTATCAAATTCTCTTTAAAGTTTAAAATTAATAAAATAGGTTATGAGCATCTCTCACTGAGTAACCGGGCCCTGTCACCTAAGCAAGTGATATTGTTCGTGTAAAAAGTGAGAATGTGAAGAAACCTAAATAAAGCCAATCTTAACTTGAAGCCTTTTTTACTCAGAGTCAGTAAGTCCAGGGGTGTTTTACACTTAATGCCCTAAAGCCAACTAGCTTGGGAGTCATTGGCCTAAAGCTCGCTACAAGGGTCAACTAGAAAATAAGGGTTAGGACATTGCACTGACTTAAAAAAAAATTAAAAGAAAAAAAAAAAGAGAAGGGAGACTAAATTGAAGAAGACACTACACCCAACCCAAATTAAGTTAGAGGACTTAAAGAGTGAAGTGGAAAGTTGATGAAAAAAGAAACTCGATAAATTTTTATGGAATTCACTCCATCACTAAATGTGTGAACTTGATAGTCTTATGAAGTACCTCTTTTATGGTCTAACCGGGTATCAACTGATCTTAGAATAGTAAGATAACTACACTTTTTAGACCAATTTGGTACATATAATTAGATTTCTTATTTTACTCGAGGATGAGTAAGATTTAAGTTAGAGGGAGTGATAAGTACATAAATACTAGCCATAAAAGTATTAATTTATAGATTAAATTAGTATTATTCTTTTAAATTTGATACTTTTATATAATATTTTTAGGAAAATACCTGCCAACTCAAAGAGCTCGATTTCAGAAATCCAACGATACAAACGGCACTCAAATTAGATTTGAAACGAGCTCAAAATGAATTTTTCAAGATTTAACCCAAGAATTGCATGAAAGTTAAAGCAGTCGCGGATAAGAAAAAATCATGCGATATTTTTAAGGCTGCAGTTTAAACTTTAAAAGAACAAATAACGAGTGGTTAACGCAAATTACACATAGAATCGGCACGTCGTCTTCCTTACTTATAAAAGAATACTATCGGAGCTACTTGAAGAATCATCCAATAATCCTTTCATCCCTCGTCCTTCTCTTTGTTTTGCCCCACTTCTATTTCTGTTTCCTCTACTCCATAACCCAAATCTTTCCATTCGTTCTTCTTCCACCAGCCATCATACCTTCTATACTCAACCATCTTTCATCTCAGAAAGTAGGAAGCGGATAGCAGATCCATCATCTCATGAAGTAGAAGTAGATTATATATATATTTTTATGTAATCTTTTGGATGCTATGAAATAAAGTATTTATTTATGTTTACCTTTATTTAATGTTCTTCAAGTAAAAAATAATTTTTGACTGATCTATTTTTTAAAAGGGATGGGCCATGATCTGCGGGTATGAACCGTACTCTAATTAAGATAGAATATATCTTAATTATTTTTACAACCAATCATTTGTTTATTTAAATATTTAATTACATAAATTATTTCAAGATAACTACTCAAAGTTCCTGTGAATTCGATCCCTTACTCTCGTTACTCTACCTAAGATTAATAAAATTAAGGTATTTAAATCGTTGCGTTACGACACGCATCACTTATGCCTCGATTTATAAAACAAAAAGATAATAATAGAGTTTGATAAGCCTTCACTCAATAAGTAACATTAAGCATAAATTATTGGATCAAGCAATGAAGATTTATAAAGCTTTTTTATGAAATAATGCATATCATTAATGAAAAACCAAAAAATTAGTTCACAGCTTCATACAAATACTTATAAATTTTAAGGTATTTTTAACTAGTACTTAAATTTTTTTTATGTATATCTTTCATGTCATCATATTTAAAATTTTCAAATCATCTATTATTAATCATTTTATATCATCATATTACTAATACTCTACGATTATAACAACACAAGGTAAAATTTTCTACCAGTTCAGCGCATAGTACAGGTCCCTTGGAGCTAGTACACAGTGATGTTTGGGGTCCAACTCTAGTTTTGATCAGAAAATGGGCAAGATATTTCATGACTCTAATTGATGATTTTTCAAGAAAGATCTAGGTATATTTCTTGACTGAAAAGTCAGAGGTCTTCTCCAAATTTTAAGCATGGCAGGCTGAGGTGGAGAAGGAGACGGAGAGATATGTAAAGATGGTGCGGTCTGATAACGGTGAAGAATTCACAAGTAAGGAGTTTCTAAAATTTTGCATAGATGGAGGCATCAAAAGGAAATTTTCAGTGGTTAGAACTCCTCAACAAAATGGATTGGCTGAGAGAATGAACCGAGCTCTCATGGAGATAGCTAGATGTATAAGATTGCAAGTAGGATTATCTAAAATGTTTTGGGTGGACACAGTTGACACAGCAGCCTACTTGATGAACAGGTCTCCTCATGTCAAGCTTGATGAAAGGTTACCAGAGGATGTGTGGTCTGGTAGACAGGTGGAGCTCAGCCATATCAGAGTTTTTGGATGTACATCATTTGTACATGTGGATGCCAGTCAGCGGACTAAGTTGGATGCCAAAGACCAAAAATGGTGTTCATTGGATATCCGCGAGGAGTCAAAAGATACAGGCTGTGGGATCCCTTGGAGCAGAAGGCCACGATCAGCAAAGATGTAGTTTTTGATGAGAATTTAGTCCTTAAGAAGCAGATGGTAGTGGAAGTTCAGCCGGAGGCTTAGTCAAACACGGGTGGGCAATAGGAGGTTCAACAGGGCGCAGCTGAGCAACTAACCTCTTATGATATTTTACCTTATATAGGATCGTCAGGAGGACATAAGATTTAGGTGGAGCACACTCCAAATATGTCTTCACATATGGGGACCAGCCAGATGCATGCTCACAGTAGAGATGAGCAGAGGGAGGAGTCACATCTTGGGATAGGCATCGGCATTGCACTGCATAAGCCAAAGAGGGTCATTCGGCAACCGAAGCGATATAGGTTTGGTGAGACCATGTCATATGCATTGATGGCTGCCAATGGAGGACCAGTTACCTACCAAGAGGCAATGACAAGCTAGGATAGAGATAGGTGGGTCCAGGTAATAGGGAAAGAGATGCAGTCCCTACAGAAGAATCAGAGTTGGCGATTGGTGTCGCTGCCAAGTGGAAACAAACCCATTGATTGCAAATGGGTATTTTAGTGAAAAGAAGGAGCCACAAAGAAGGAGGGGATCAGGTATAAGGCCAAATTAGTGGCTAAAGGATTTTCTCAGAAAGAAGGCATTGACTACAATGAGGTATTCTCACCAGTGGGATGACACACATCTATCAAGATATTGCTGAGCATTGTAGCAGTGCAAAATTTGGAACTGGAGCAGATGGATGTCAAGACGGTCTTTCTTTATGGGGATTTGGAGGAGGAGATTTATATGAAGCAGCCGGAGGGGTTCATAGAACCAGGGTTAGAAAGAAAGATCTATCGTTTGCAGAGATCCTTGTATGGTTTGAAGCAGTCACCGCATCAATGGTACCTACGGTTTGATACCTTTGTGAGAAGCATCGGCATATCTAAATGTGAGTATGATCCCTGTGTTTATTTTTGGATTTTAGAAGATAATTTCAGATTATACTTGCTTTTGTATATGGATGATATGTTAATTGCATATAAGAGTAAAGCTGTTGTAGAGGATCTAAAGGCAACATTGTCAGCTGAGTTTGAAATGAAGGATTTAGGTCCTGCTACACAGATTTTGGGGATAAAATTTTTTAGAGATATAGACAGGAGGTTGCTTCACTTATCTCAGGAGACTTATATCAGAAGGGTCTTGGAGAGGTATAGTATGGATGGTGCAAAGCCAGCCGCATTACCATTGGCTGGTCACATTAAGCTCTCCAAAACTATGTCACCGAGTTTTGAGACAGAGGCTGAGGAGATGTCCAGAGTATCTTATGCTTTAGGAGTAGGCAGCCTCATATATGGTATGGTGTGTTGTAGGCCTGACCTTACATATGCTATTAGCCAGGTTAGCAGATTCATGGCTAGTCCAGGTAGAGCACATTGGAGAGCTCTGAAAGGGATCTTCAAATATCTTGTTGGCATAGTCAGTGTTGGTGTATGCTATGGGTATAATAGCATGGAGGATGGCACTAGACTGATCATGAAAGCTCAGGATCGAATACCAGTTTTGTTGATGCTGACTATGAAGGTGATTTGGACACCAGAAGATCAACGACATGGTATGTCTTTATGTTGAATGATGATTTAATATCATGGAGGTCAAGTTTACAGCCAGTGACGACTTTGTCTATTACAAAGAGTATATTGGTATTTCAGAGGCTGTAAAGGAGGCTATGTTGCTGAAAGGTCTTGCACTAGAGATGGAGATAGCACAGGGGATGATCAGGGTATTTTCTGATAGCCAGAGTGCTTTATGTTTGATCTAAAACCCAGTCTATTATGCTAGGACAAAACATATTGATATCAGATACCATAAGATCAAGGAGCTTGTAGAGGATGGTGAGTTGGAGCTTGTAAAAGTATTTACCAAAGATAACGCAGCAGATGCACTCACTAAGGTACTACCTCGAGATAGCTTCTTCAAATGTGGAGCACTGATGGGATTGATGGACCAGGTGGAGCTTACTGTAACTTTGATGCACCAAGGTGGAGATTGTAAGCTCAGGTATGGCATATCCAAAGTACAGGTGAGTCACACAGGTTTGAGAGCTTAGGCTACGTAAGTTCTCAGGTTCCTAAGTCATTTGGGCCAGCTTGTGACTCAAGAATAGAGAACATGTGAGTCATATGTATATATGGTCTCAAGTTTGAGTGCTTTCTTGTATGACTTAGAAGGGAGTTTTTTGAGAGAATGTTTAATAACCTAATTTTAGGTTATGGGACTGGGTCCATGGAGATTGGGCTCAGGTTTTCTGGATTGGCTTTCATATTAAGAGAGTTTGTTAGGGAATTGGTTACGGGCTGGTGCGGAGAAGTTTTATCCAAATGGATAATTATTTAAGGCTCTCTCTGAATATAACCGGATAGACCAGGAAATAAAGGCATTCTCTTTTCTTCTATATCTATCTATTCTTTTTCTTCTCTATCTTTCCTCACACGCCTAATCTCGGCGAAAGCTGCGCAATAGGTTCATGCCTTGGTGCTTGGCCATTGTTTGATCTTCTCTGTGCAATAGTTGATTACCCAACCCAAGACGGAATGCTAATTTTGATTGCTGCCAGAAGATTAAAATTTTTACCTGTGCATTGTGAGGAATATGCATTAGAATATATTTAGTTATGTGCACTTGATGATTGAATGTTTTACCATCACCCATAAAATGTAAGAGTAAATGAAATAATACATTGAAGAGATATAAATTACTATAATAGTAATTTTTATGACCCAATTAGTTCATTCAATTTTATTTTCTATATATGCACGAAAGGATCAGAATATATGTGGTTGGAATCAATATATATGGAATTGCATACGGACGATCGTCAACAAACATTTTAATCCATATTATTGTTCTTTATTGTGAGGATAGGTATTCGTTGTTCACATTTTTATGTACCTTGTATAGATGTTTTATTTTTATTTGAAAGTTGAACCTGACGGGGAGGAATGGCACCTGACAAATTTTTATGGGACAAATTGTTAAAAGATACATCTATTGATGACAAACCCATCATGCTTCCAAAAGATGGAGGAATGGCACCTGACAAATTGTTATGGGACAAGTTCAAAGATATTAAATATGTCAAACTTGCCAATTGTGGTGGTATCTCTCCTCCAAAAAGATTATGGCTCAGATCAAGTAAATCTTTCAATCCTTTAAACTCTCCAATTTGTGATGGAATGCTCCCATTCAATTTATTTCTTTCCAATTGCAAGATGCGTAACTTAATACAACCCTCTAGCTGCGGTTGTATTTGGCCGCTTATATCATTCTTAGATAAATCAAGAATTTCTAGATTGGATAACTCTCCCAACTGAGAGGGAATCAATCCAGATATTTTGTTATCACTCAAATTGAACTGGAACAATGAGCTCATGGTGCCTAATTCTCTTGGTATTTTTCCAGCAAGTTGATTTGAAGAAAGGTCCAAGACTCCTAGTTTAAATAGCTTTCCAAAATTAGGAGGTATGTTCCCTGTAAGTTTGTTTCCTGTGAACCTGAAGGAAGTCAAATTTTGATAATATGCCCAATTAGGTGAGATCTGGCCATATAGTTGGTTGTAGCTCATATCAATATAGACTAGATTCGGATATATTCCAAAGTCTTCAAAGATATTTCCCTTAAGCTTGTTTCTTTCAAGGCGAACTGTTACTAAGCTAGGGTAATTTTTCAAACTTATTGGAATGGGGCCCTCAAGATAATTGTTCGCCATAATGAGACGTTGAAGCCTACCTCCTTTACAAATCTCTGGAGGTAAGTAACCAGAGAGAGAGAGTTGTCAAACATTTCTAGTTTAGTTAGATTCATTAAGTTACCTAATTCATGAGGGATGGTGCCAAATATATTGTTGGTGTAGAGGAACAACGTGTTGAGCATGGTGAGGTTTCCTAAACTAGAAGGGATGGAGCCTGATAGTTGATTTTGTGAGATAGCTAATTCAATTAGATTGACTAGGTTACCTAATTCATGAGGGATGATGCCAGATATCATGTTGGTATCAAGGTACAAGATGTTAAGCATGGTGAGGTTTCCTAAACTAGAAGGGATGGAGCCTGATAGTTGATTTTCTGCAATATCCAGTTTAGTTAGATTGACTAGGTTACCTAATTCATGAGGGATGGTACTAGATATATTATTGGTCCTGAGGCTTAAGGTGCTAAGATTGATTAGGTTACCTAATTCATGAGGGATGGTGCCGAATATATTGTTGGTTTCAAGGTATAAGGTGTTAAGCATGGTGAGGTTTCCTAAACTAGAAGGGATAAGGCATGTTAGTTGATTGTTTGAGATAGCTAGATTAGTTAGATTGACTAGGTTGTCTAATTCATGAGGGATGGTGCCAGATATATTGTTGGAGTGGAGGTACAAGGTGTTAAGCATGGTGAGGTTTCCTATACTAGAAGGGATGGAGCCTGATAGTTGATTTGTGAGATAGCTAGTTCAATTAGATTGACTAGGTTACCTAATTCATGAGGGATGGTACCAGATATATTGTTGGTCCTGAGGCTTAAGGTGCTAAGATTGATTAGGTTACCTAATTCATGAGGGATGGTGCCGGATATATTATTGGTTCCAAGGTATAATTGTTAAGAAAGGTGAGGTTTCCTAAACTAGAAGGGATAAGGCCTGTTAGTTGATTGTTTGAGATAGCTAGATTAGTTAGATTGACTAGGTTACCTAATTCATGAGGGATGGTGCCAGATATATGTTGGAGTGGAGGTACAAGGTGTTAAGCATGGTGAGGTTTCCTATACTAGAAGGGATGGAGCCTGATAGTTGATTTTGTGAGATAGCTAGTTCAATTAGATTGACTAGGTTACCTAATTCATGAGGGATGATGCCAGATATCATGTTGGTATCGAGGTACAAGATGTTAAGCATGGTGAGGTTTCCTAAACTAGAAGGGATGGAGCCTGATGGTTGATTTTCTGTAATATCCAGTTTAGTTAGATTGACTAGGTTACCTAATTCATGAGGGATGGTACCAGATATATTGTTGGTCCTGAGGCTTAAGGTGCTAAGATTGATTAGGTTACCTAATTCATGAGGGATGGTGCCGGATATATTATTGGTTCCAAGGAATAATTTGTTAAGCAAGGTGAGGTTTCCTAAACAAGAAGGGATGGAGCCTGATAGTTGATTTTCTGAGATATCTAGATAAGTTAGGCTAACTAGGTTACCTAATTCATGAGGGATGGTGCCAAATATATTGTTGGTTTCAAGGTATAAGGTGTTAAGCATGGTGAGGTTTCCTAAACTAGAAGGGATAAGGCCTGTTAGTTGATTGTTTGAGATAGCTAGATTAGTTAGATTGACTAGGTTACCTAATTCATGAGGGATGGTGCCAGATATATAATTATAGCCAAGGTACAAGGTTTTGAGTTTGATAAGGTTTCCTAAACTGGAAGGGATGGAACTTATTAGATGATTGAAAGAAACTGCTAGATTAAAGAGGTTAACTAGATTGCTTAGCTCATTGGGAATATTCCCAGAGAGTTGGTTTCTGTGAAGAAAAAGGGATCTTAGCTTGGTCAAGTTACCAAGGGCCGGAGGGATGGGACCTGTGAGGTTGTTGCTGGATAAACGAAGCAAACGTAGACTCTTGAGCTGACCAATCTTTGGAGATAGTGTGCCTCCAAGAAGATTTTTTTGGAGTTTAAAAGAGATGAGTTTGGTCCAATTGGAGAAGAAACAAGGAGGTATTTCACCCGTGAATTTGTTCCAAGAGAGGTTGATCTCTGACAAGCTAGAGAGGCTGGCAAGAGCGAGGGGCAGATTGCCAGAAAAGCTGTTATGAGACAGATCAAAGGAGGTAAGAGTAGAAAGTGTGCCTATGCTAGCTGGGATGGCTCCAAATAAGTAGTTGCGATGGAGATGGAGATGAGTGAGAGATGGGAGGGCCGAGAAGTTGATGGTATCGAGCTTACCTACTAAGTTGGCTTGAGGTAGGTTGATGCCAGTGATCATAGCATTCTCCGCGCAGGTGATCCCATACCACATGCATGTGTAGTTGGAGAAGGACCAAGAATCGAGTTGATCCAATGTATCGTGAAGGGTGGATTTCCAGTGAAGCAGAACTCTTGCTTGGGATTCAGCAAGTGAAGTAGGAGTAATAGCAACAATTGATGAGAAGTTAAGAAACAAGGATAGCAGGAGGAGGCCAATGGACACAAGATTCGACGAGAGAGATTGGTTTTGGAAGGGCTCCATGGTATGGTTATGGGTGTTTGTGGCTAGAAAACCTCTTGTTTGTTGGCAGACTGGATTGGAAGACAGCCAATTCGATGCATTTATAGGCCTAGTAGTGTTTCTAGGTGGTAATTAATTACTTATTGTTTACTTTGTTCGAGTCATCTTTCTTTTTTTTTTTCTTAAAAAAACAAGAAAAGGAAAAGTTAGTTGACTCCCTTTTTTTTTTTTGTTACAAAAAAGGGAAAGAAGGGCTTTGCCGATCCGTAGCTATGTCCCATACGACGCGAGATTTGTGCAGCCGTTCTCCGCCCGAAGGCAAGTTGGTCAACACGGCGCGAGATTTGCGCAGCCGTTCCTCGCCCGAAGGCGAGTTGGTCAACCTGACCCACCCAGATGACTCCACCCAGGTGCTAGCAGTCAGAACAGACCCAGGTGCCATTAGCTCCGAAGGTGAGTTGGTCAACACGGCACGAGATTTGCGTAGCCGTTCCCCGTCCGAGGGCGACTTGGTCAATCTGACCCCACCTAGGTGCCAGCAGTCAAAAAGACCCAGGTGCCAGCAATCAGAATAGGAAAATTAGATAGACCTTAGCCCTTCCAACACGTTTTAGGCTCCTAGAATTTATCTTGGAATTATTCAAGTCAACTCCGAAGGCGAGTTGGTCAACACGGCACGAGATTTGCGTAGCCGTTCCCCGCCCGAAGGCGAGTTGGTCAATCTGACCCACCTAGGTGCCAGCAGTCAGAACAGACCCAGGTGCTAGCAGTCAGAACAGGAAAATTAGACGGACCTTAGCCTGACCCCACCTAGGTGCCAACAGTCAGAACAGACCCAGGTGCCAGTAGTCAGAACAGGAAAATTAGACAGACCTTAGCCTTTCAACACGTTTCAGGCTCCTAGAATTTATCGTGGAATTATTTGAGTTAACACATTTCAGGCTCCTAGAATTTATCTTGGAATTATTTGAGTTAGCCAAAGCGTTCCCCACCCAAAGGCGAGTTGGTCAACACGGTGCGAGATATGCGCAGCCGTCCTCGCGCAGCCGTTCCCCGTCCGAAGGCGAGTTGGTCAACCTGACCCCACCCAGGTGCCAGCAGACAGAACAAGGAAATTAGACAGACCTTAGCCCTTCCAACACGTTTCAGTCTCCTAGAATTTATCTTGGAATTATTTGAGTCAGCCGAAGTATCATTCCTCAAACCTGCGATGTCTTGATAACATGGAAGAGGCCCTTACCGCTGGGCTACCACCTGAGCTGTGTTAGTTGACTCCCGTTAACCGCTCTCCTTTCTCTCAACGAGTCCGTGGCCCTTGCATCTGTCCTTTAAAAAAGAAAAAAAAAAAGAAAAAAAAGAAAGCTTTAGAAAAAGAAAAAGAGGTCAAGTCGACTCTCGCCGTCACTAGCTAACAGGACATCATCCATGCTTGGCCGCGGCATGGAGAGCACCCATTCTTGTTGTTCATGAAAGGGGGGTGGAGCTGCAGCTAATATTGGAGAGTAGGTATATTTAGATGGGTGGCAGGGAAGAGGAGGGAGATCAATTAGTTCCCCCCCCTGCTGATTGAATTAATGTTTCATCCCCAGCTGTAGATCCTAATTTTATAGTCATTTTTCCCTCTGAATCGATCGGTACCGAGTGCAAGGGAACGTCTAAGCATCCAGTTTTGTTCTTTTGTATATGGACCGTTCAAAAACAAGGACGTAACTGAGAAAATCTGGAGCAAAACTTGGAAGCATAGTTAACTGAGAAAATAAGACTAAAGAGATAATTTATAGTTTTATTTCAAACTCTTTAATTCTCTCCAAACAATTGATCATCCTTAAATTTGCAAATCATGATTTTAAAATATATGTCGATATATTTGAAACAATTATAAACAAATATATCAAATAAATAATGAAATATTAATATTTAAATATAATTAAGTGAAAATATATTGGAGTAGATATGGTTGTTAAGATAAAAAGAAGAATTAGTGCCCATGGAAGTTTGTTTAGTGTATTATTAAAAATAACTAGAGTTAAAAAAGACTTATATAATTCAATTTAATAGATCGAGTTAGATTGGATTTAACTTCCATCAAGTAGGGTTTGATCAATTTTTTATTGATCCAAATTAGACCCCTAATAATATACGTATCAAGTTAGATCACATCAGGTTGTTGAAAAATATATTTTCAATTGGACTCAGAATTCAATTGAAGTCAAATTTGAATTTGGCCTAATTCATTGATTTTTAAATGTAAAATAATTTTGAATATAACCAAATATAGAATGAATAGAGTCATACGCCTGTGACCCATTTGTAATCTTAAATAGCTTTATTGAGTTTAAACTCCAAATAAGAGTTGTTAATCATTTTTGGTCACAATAATCTTGATTCCCTTCCACAATGTGGAAGTAAATAATAGAATAAAAAAATATTATATCTGATATGTAGGAATGGCTAAGGTGGCAAATAGGTCAGATTGACCTGATATAATTTAACCCAATTCATATTTGGAGACACATAAATTAGATGAGGTTTGAAAATTAGACCCAATTTAAATATTGGATCGGATTCAAATCTTCTATTTTTTATTCAACCTAATCCAAATCTGATATGTTCCAACTCAGTCCAAACCTGATTCATTCCAATTAATAAACCTTAATTATATAAATATTTTCCCTTTACTTTAATTATCTTGATAAATTCATTAAATGAACTCTGATTTAAACTAATTCTTCTTTTTAACATGAATAACTAGATTTAAGAGAGATAGGATTTAAGAGAATTGGTGGTGGTCGAATTGGTGGTGGGCGAAAGCGAAATAGTTTGCGATACGAGTAATAGCAGTGATGCGACGAATCAATTCAATGGCCTTAACCAATATTTGAACCATGGATTTAAGAGAGATAGGAGCGAACTTGTAAAACAATATTTCCTGTGTAAAACTTGAAGAGATTGCAATTCATACTTAAATTAGGAATATATTTGAGTATTTATCAAAGCAATCATTTTAGATGGTTTTTATGTAGAAGATTCTGATTGCATGCTGGATAAGGGAAGTTGTAGCATCATCATTACTAGTTTCCAGAGTGCGTGTTTGTAGATTTCTCAAATCTTTCTCTTCCCTTTGTAAGATTCAGATATTTATTTTCTTTAAAAAAAAATCAACTCTTTTATCCTAAAAGGAGACTTAACAACGGTGATTTGTTGGGTTTGTAGTAATCGCTCGATGGGGAAGTCCGGCCATTCCTTGTTAGACAATATTTAGAGGTTTTCTGAGTCCTTGTCTTTTTTTCGAGTGGTCCATGGAGGACGGTAGTGCTGCTAATTCAGTAGCCTCCTTTAATCGCTCTGATGAAGCTGTCTAGAATTCTGTCTTCAATCTGTCTATATGTACGAACATTTTAGAGTTTTTGTAGGACTAGAATGGAGTTGAGTTACTTTTAATCGAACTAATACACATGTTCTTTTTAAAAAAAAAAATACCTTTCTAATCGAACTAATATACATGTTCCCTTCATTAATTATGATTCATACATTCTTAATGATTAAAAAAAGTTTAAATATATATCTCTTATCAATAACTTCAAAATAGAAAATGACTTTCTAATACCTATTACCATCAACCATATGTTGCCTATGATTAAGAAAGCCTCTATATATATATATANTTGTTTAATTTGTCAAGTCTCTCTCTCAAAGACTACAAAATAAAAATGGCCTTCTAGTCAAACTAATACACCTATACTTTCCACTGGTTGTGAACCATATATCACCTATGACTAAGAAGCTTATATTTCTTTCTTAATAGCTTCAAAAAAAAAAAAGACACTCTAATTAAACTTACGCACATCCATTCCTTTCACTAGCAATGAACCATACATCACTTATTCTAATGGGCGTGAACCATACATCGCCTGTGATTGAGAAAACTTATGTACAGAAGAGACTCCGATATCAAGAAATAAAATATACCTTTAAGTTAGTCTTTTACAATAATGTTTGGGTTTATCTCTTAGACCTCTAACACTGTTTCTGTATGGTTATTAGTGCTATGTGGTTATTAGTCTTTGTTTAATTTGTTAAGTCTTTTCTCAAAGACTCCAAAAATAGAAAATGGCCTTCTAGTCAAACTAAAACACCTATTTTCCACTGGCTGTAAACCATATATCACCCATGACTAAGAGAGCTTATATCTCTTTCTTAATTGCTTCAAAATAGAAATTGACTTTCTAATTAAACTAATGCACATACGTTCCTTTCACTAGCAATGAGCCATACGTTTCTTATGATGGATAAAGGTTTTATATATATATATATATATATATATATATATACCTTTATATATGTAATGGCTTTTGAATGCCTATCATTTTCATAGGCCATGAACCATACATCGTCTATGATTGAGAAAGCCAATCTAACAAAGAGATTTTATATCAAAGAGTTCAAATAATACATTTCAGCTAGTCTTTTACAATAAGGTCTTGGTTTATCCCTTGGAGTTCCAATAATGTTTCTATATGTTTATCAGTCCTATGTGGCCATTAGTCTTTGTTTAATATATCAAGTCTCTTTCTCAAAGACTCCAAACTAGAAAATGGCAGTCAAACTAATACACCTATTCTTCCCGTTTGCTATGAACCATTTGTCACCTATGACTAAGAGAGCTTAAATCTATTTCTTTACAGCTTCAAAATAGAAAATGACATTCTAATTAAACTAATGCACATCCGTTCCTTTCACTAGTAATGATCCATACGTCACTTATATATATATATATAACTTTTTAATACCTATTATTTTTAAGAGCCATAAACCATACGTTGTCTATGATTGAGAAAGCCTAAGCATTGAAGAGATTTTGGATATCAAAGAGTTCAAATAATAACTTTTAGCTAGTCTTTTATAGTAATGTTTTGGTTTATCCCTTGAAGCACCAACAGTGTTTTTATGTAATTATTAGTCCCATGTGGCCATTAGTCTTTGTTTAATTTGTCAATCTTTTGTCAAAGACTTCAAAATAGAAAATGGCCTTCTAGTAAAACTAATACACCTATTCTTTCTGTTGGCTTTGAACCATGTTCCACCTATGATAGAGAGCTTATATCTCTTTCTTAATAGCTTCAAAATAGAAAATGACTTTTAATTAAACTAGTGCACATCCGTACCTTTCACTAGCAATCAACCATATGTTACTTATAATAAAGAAGCATATATATATATATATATATAGACTTTCTAATACCTATTATTTTCAAGGGTGAACCATACGTCATCTATGATAGGTAAAGCCTATGTACCTATCATAAAGACTATATACCAAAGGGATTCCAAATATCAAGGAATCCAAATAATACATTTTAGCTAGTCTTTTAAAATAATGTTTTCATTTATCCCTTGAACAGTGTTTTGTGTGGTTATTAGTCCTATGTGACCATTAGTCTTTGTTAAATTTGTGAAGTCTCTTTCTCAAGACTCCAAAATAAAAAAATGGCCTTCTAATCTAACTAATACACTTATGATTAAAAGAGCTTATAATATCTCTTTCTTAGTAGTTTCAAAATAGAAAATAACTTTCTAATTAAACTAATACACGTCAATTGCTTTCACTAACAATGAATCATACATATATGCATTAAACTAATGCGCTGTCATTCAAAAGTTCATTGCAATATTGAAAGATCAGGATGCCGTCAACAAGAACATCTCACACTAAAAAAAGTTAATATCATCTTACATATATGGGAGATGAACGAAAATATATGACATTCACCGGATATATACTTATCTTTTATTATAATTATTTAAAAGATAAACATTTGTTTATAAATAATTAACAAAATTAAATACATAAAATAAGATTTTTATAATAAATAATTATTTTTAAATAACCAAAATTGATAACATAAATAGCTGATATAGTTGATAAGTATAATTATTTAATTAGTAGATGTTGATAAAAATATTTAAAACATTGTTATCTGCATCCATATGTGCTAAAGCAATAGCATATTAACAATAATTGCTATAAATAATCTATAAATGATAGAATTTTATAATTATACAAAATGACTTATAACGTAAAGAGAAAGTAACATTCGCAACTCAATATTATACTAATTATATATCTATGTTTGTTGCAGTTAAGAAAAAAAATTTATGTGAATTATATAGAAAATTATGCATGCAGAAAATATGGTTTTTTAAGCTAAATTAAGTTAAAAGTTTAGTGGACCAATATGATCTGATACACTAAAAATTGGTTTGAAAATTTAAAAGTTATACAATGAGTATGGCAACAACAGAGTCCTACACCAACTAATAAATTTAAACATCAATATATACAATACATATATATTGTATTTAAGACCACTAAAAATGTCCATCAACATAAATGAACAACTAGTATTTATTATTTAATTTACCTACCTCGCTAATTGATGCGCGAGGCTTTCGCTAATTGATGCGCGAGGCATCCATAAAATAATGACAAGAATCTTTGGTCTCCTATACTCATTCACCAACGCAGAGACTCGGTCAGCCACATAGTCGAATTGGTGGCGGGCGAAAGCGAAATAGTTTGCGACACGAGTAACAGGAGTGATGCGACGAATCAACTCAATGGCTGGCTTTAAAGAATATTTGAACATTGGATTTAAGAGAGAAAGGAGCTAACTTGCAAAACAATATTTCCTGTGTAAAACTTGAAGAGATTGCAATTCAAACATAAATTAGGAATGATTTGAGTATTTACCAAAGAGATCATTTTAGATGGTTTTTTATGTAGAAGATTCTGATTGCATGCTGGATGAGGGAAGTTGTGGCATTATCATTACTAGTTTCCAGGGCGTGTGTTTGTAAATTTCTCAAATCTTTTTCTTCCCTTTGTAAGATTCAGAAATTTATTTTCTTAAAAAAAATTCTACTCTTTTATCCTGAAAGGAGACTTAACAATGTTGATTTCTTGGGTTTGTAGTTGTCGCTCGGTGGGGAAGTCCGGCCATTCCTTGTTAGACGATATCTAGAAGTTTTCTGAGACCTTAGCTTCCCTTTGAGTGGTCACGTATAACTGAGAAAGTCTATAAATATATATTCAATGACCCCAAAATAGAAAATGACACTTTAACCAAATTAATACACTTGATCCTTAATTCTATTTGTTGTGAATTATACATTGCCTGTGATTGAGAAAGCTTAAATGTACATCATCTTTTCCACATCTCCAAAGCAAAAAATGCCATTATATTCAAACTAATACACCCACTCCTTAATTTTGCTGACTATAAAGCAAACGTTGCCAGAGAAAGCCTAAATATATATCTTTTTTTAACAATTCAAAAATAAAAAATGCCTATCTAATCAAACTAATACATATGTACCTTTCATTGACTATAATTCATATATCCCCTATGATTGAGAAAGCCTAAATGTATATCTCTTTCTTAATAACTCCAAAATAGAAAAAGGCTTTCAAATAACACTCATACACCTATTATTTTCATGACTCGAGCAATACATCGCCTATGACATAGAAAAGTTATACATCTTTCTGAATGACTTCGGAATAGAAATGGCTTTTTAATCTTTTTTTGAGAAAAGAAAATGACTTTCTAATCAAACCAATACGCTTGATTCTTTTGCTAGTCGTAAACCATACGTCGCCTATGATGGAGAAGGCCCGAATATATCTTTCTTTCTCAATAATTCAAAAAATAAAAAATAGCTTTCTAATGAAACTAATACACATGTTCCTTTCATTGACCGGGACTTATACGTCCCCTATGGATGAGAAAGCCAAAATATATATCTCTTTCTCAATAATTCCAAAATGAAAAATGGCTTTCAAATCAAACTCATACATCTATTATTTTCATGAGCCATGAATAATACGGTGAGAAAACTTATCTATCATTCTCAATGACTTTAGAAAAGAAATGGCTATTTAATCTTTTTAAGGAAAGAAAATGTCTTTCTAATCAAACCAATACACTCAATCCTTTCGCTAGTCGTGAACCATACGACGCCTATGATGGAGAAAGCCTTAATATATCTCGCTTTCTCAATAATTTAAAACTAAAAAATGGCTTTCTAATCAAACTAATACACATGTTTCTTTCATTGGCTATGACTAACACATCCCTATGAATGAGAAAGCCTAAATATAGATATATCTTTCTTAATAACTCCAAAATAGAAAATAGCTTTCAAATAAAATTCATACACCTATTACTTTCATGAACCGTGAACAATACGTTGCCTATGACTAAGAACACTTATATAAATTTTTCAATGATTGTCGAACACAAATGGCTTTCTAATGTGTTTTGAGAAAAGAAAATAACTTTCTAATCAAACCAATACACTCAATCTTTTCACTAGCCGTGAACCATACATCGCCTATAATAGGGAAAACCTGAATATATCTCTTTCTCAATAATTAAAAATAGAAAATGGCTTTCTAATCGAACTAACACACATTTTCTTTCATTGGTTGTGACTCATACATCCCCCATGAATGAGAAAGCCTAAATATATCTCTTTCTTTGTAATTCCAAATAGAAAATCGCTTTCAAACTAAACTCATACACCTATTATTTTTATGAGCCATGAAAAATATGTTGCTTATGACGGAGAAAACTTATATATTTTTCTCAACGACTTTGGAACAGAAATGGCTTTCCAATCTTTTGAAAGAAAGGAAATAACTTTCTAATCAAACCAATACACTCAATCCTTTTGCTAGTCGTGAACCATAAGTCACCTTTGATGGAGAAAGCCTGATATCTCTCTTTCTCAATAATTCAAATAGAAAATGGCTTTCTAATCAAACTAATACATATGTTTCTTTCATTGGCTATGATTCACACATCCCCTATGAATGAGAAAGCCTAAATATATCTCTTTCTCAATAACTCCAAAATAGAAAATGGATTTCAAATCAAACTTATACATCTATTATTTTCATGAGCTGTGAACAATACGTTGCCTATGACTGAGAAAACTTATATTTCTCAATGAGTTTGGAATACAAATGGCTTTCTAAACTTTTTAGGAAAGAAAATAACTTTCTAATCAAACCAATACACTCGATCCTTTCCTTACCCATGAACCATACATCGCCTATGATGGAGAAAGCCTGAATATATTTCTCTTCTCAATAATTTGAAAATAGAAAATGAATTTTTAATCAAACTAATACACATGTTTCTTCATTGGCTGTGACTCATACATCCGCTATGGGTGAGAAAGCCAAAATATATATCTCTTTCTCAATATCTCTAAAATAAAAAATGGCTTTCAAATCAAACTCATACAACTATTATTTTCTTGAGCCATAAACAATACATTGCCTATGACTAAGAAAACTTCTATATCTTTCTCAATGACTTTGGAACAAAAATGAATTTCTATTCTTTTTTTAGAAAAGAAAATGACTTTCAAGTCAAACCAATACACTCGATCCTTTCGCTAGTCGTGAACCATACGTCACCTATGATGGAAAAAGCCCAAATATATCTTTCTTTCTCAATAATTCAAAAATAGAAAATGGATTTCTAATCAAACTAATACATATGTTTCTTCATTGGCTGTGACTCATACATTCGCTATGGGTGAGAAAGACTAATATATATCTCTTTCTCAATAACTCCAAAATAAAAAATGGCTTTCAAATCCAACTCATACACCTTTTATTTTCATGAGTTGTGAACAATATGTTGCCTATGACTTAGAAAACTTATATATCTTTCTCAATCACTTCGGAACAAAAATGGCTTCCTAATCTTTTTTCAGGAAAGAAAATGACTTTCCAATCAAACCAATACACTCAATCCTTTCACTAGCCATGAACTATACGTCGCCTATGATGAAGAAAGGATGAATATATCTCTCTTTCTCAATAATTTGAAAATAGAAAATAGCTTTCTAATCAAACTAATACACATGTTTCTTTCATTGGCGGTGTCTCATACATACCATATGAACGAGAAAGCCTAAATATATATCTCTTTCTCAATAATTCCAAAATAGAAAATGGCTTTCAAATCAAACTCATACACCTATTATTTTCATGAGCGCTAAACAATATGTGGCCTCTGATTGAGAAAATTTATATATCTTTCTCAATGACTTTGGAACATAAATGGCTTTCTAATCTTTTTTTAGGAAAGAAAATGACTTTCTAATCAAATCAATACACTTGATCCTTTCGCTAGCCATGAGCCATACGTTGCCTACGATGGAGGAAGCCTGAATATATCTCTCTTGCTCAATAATTCAAAAACAAAAATGGCTTTTTAATCAAAATAGTACACATGTTTCTTTCACTAGCTGTGACTCATACATCCCCTATGAATGAGAAAGCCTAAATATTTTCTCTTTCTCAATAACTTCAAAATAGAAAATGGCTTTCAAATCAAACTCATACACCTATTATTTTCATGAGCCCTGAACAATACGTTGCCTAAGAAAACTTATATATCTTTCTCAATGACTTCGAAACAAAAATGGCTTTCCAATCTTTTCTAAAATAGAAAATGGCTTTCAAATCAAACTTATACAGCTATTATTTTCATGATCCATGAACAATACGTGGCCTATGAATGAGAAAACTTATATATCTTTTTCAATGAATTTGGAAACAAATGTGGCTTTCTAATATTTTTAAGGAAACAAAATGACTTACTAATCAAACCAATACACTCAATCCTTTCGCTAGTCATGAACCATACGTCCCCTATGATGGAGAAAGCCTGAATATATCTCTCTTTCTCAATAATTTTAAAATAAAAAATGAATTTCTCATCAAACTAATGCGCATGTTTCTTCATTGGCTATGACTCATACATACCCTATGCATGAGAAAAACTAAATATATATCTATTTTTAATAATTTCAAAATAGAAAATGGTTTTCAAATCAAACTCATACACCAATTATTTTCAAGAGCCCTGAACAATACGTTGTAGTGGTCCCAACCCTATCATTATAGCAGGATTTATTCCTTCTTCACCGCTTGGGTGCCCTGCATTCCATCGTGTCAACAACTTTAGGGCTTGAGTCTTAGGGGTCCCATCCCCGTCTCCAAGTTGCAACAGTGCCATCTATGAGGGTTATCATCTTTGCTGTACTAATTGGACTTATCATCTTCATCGACTGGTCCTCTGATGCTTTTTTTTCTCATTTGGACAGAGACGTGGTTATAGGTAGCTATAGATAATTCTAATGAAACATTTCTTCTAGTTTGGAGGACTTCTGTGGGGAGCTTCGTCATTTGGACAACACTGAGACACTCCAATGTGCAAAAATCGGGTGCATTGTTTTCGTTAAACTACTCAAAGAACAGGTATATTTTTTGTAATAAAGCACATACTTCTGCTTATAAGATTATTTGTCTTCCAATTTCAAGGGCACACAATCAATTAATGAATAACTAAAAACTGATAGGACTCTAGGATGATATTTTTAGATGAGTACACTTTCAAATTTTGGGGTGGAATTAGGGGAAGGCATGGGTTAGATGGCCCATGGGTCTATCTGAAAACTAAAGGCTTGGGCCATGATCTTAAGCAAGATAGGGTTAGACTAGGCTACAAATCTTCAGCCCGTTCAAGTTTCGGATCAGATTTGGGCTTAGAAAAAACAAGCCCAACCCAACTTGAGCCTGGCTCTACATTTATATTTTTATATTGTATATATATTATATTTTTAAATATATGATGTATATTATATATATATAATATTTTATATATTTTTATTTAAGTATAAAATGTATTTTCAAAAGGATGCGGGCAGAGGGAACCAAACTATTGACAAGTGGCCAACCCTTTAACCATCCTACCACCTTAAAACTTTTGATAAAATATGTATATATAAATATATCATACAACTATGAGGCATAATTAGGGCTGGGTCAGGTTGGCCCCAAAGCCTTGGATATTATTAATGGAGCAGACTTGGCCTGGCTATTCTTAGTTTGAGGCTCAGTCCAATCCGATTCAATGCCTTAGGTTACCTTTTTTTCCTTTAACCCAGCCCATACCCACAGCTAGATACGATATAAGTGTTATTAGTTTAGAGAATCATCATGTTATGTTAAAATATTTTTATAAGAACAGCTAATTATGAGTTAGATGTGGTATTATATGATATCTAGTTGAAGCATTTACAGCATAATGCTATGGTTTAAATGAAAGAGGAAAATATTTATTTTTAATTCATCTAAATTGAAAAATGAGCTGAAAAAAAATCAAACATCAAACTTTTTGTTCAATCATTGGCAATTATAACATAGCAGTCCATTAAATTCTTCTGTCACATAAATAGGTATTTATTTTTGATATAATAGGTTGGTAACTTAATATTTGCAATAATAAATAAACAAGAATCGATATCATGGTGGTGCTATGAGATAGTGATTTATTGTATAGAAAAAAAAAATGCAAACCTATGGAGATGCAAACTAATCGACTAGTATACAAGAGAAATGGTAGCTTTTTTATCTATAGTTTAAGGGCAAGGGAATAATCTGTTGTGAGACTATGGGCCATTTATTGCATTATAATATATAAGGTAAAATGCAATGAAGAACAATCCATACCAACACATCTCTTTGTTTGGTAGGATCAAAGTCATTCAATTAAACATCTCTCTCCTTGAATCATTGACATAAATAGTACATGCTAAGTTCTAACTTCTTAAAACTATAATATTAGGTTAAAATATAACTTGTTTGCTAGAAAGTAATATGAGAGCTCTCAATTATTATTTAGTATGGTTTTATAATGACTAGACCCTAAATAGGTAAAATTTGATTAAATTAAAAGGCTTTGAAAAAAAAAGCTAAAGAATTTTTAGCTACAAATAAGTGAGTTACATTCTGCATGATCGACCTTTTCTAGGGTTGGAAGTGGGCCGAGCTAGGTTAGACTGCTACTTCGCCTAAGTTTAGCTCAATTTTTTTGGACTTCGAGCTACGCTTAGGCCTAAAAATTTTGCAAAATTTACACTCAATCCTAACCTCAAGCCCAATTGGGCTAAAATTATGGATTCCAAAGTATAGTAGAGCTAGAGCGATACTATGAGACTGATGACTGCAAGTGGCAAGCAGTGAAGCTCAAGTAGGACACGGCGACTAGTGAGCCATGCTTGGGAGTTGTTGAGAGTGGTGGCCAATGGTTGAAAGTCCTTCGAGCTAATGATAAGCAGGTGGCGAGAGTGATGGTGCCATTGACCTAGAAGGGTCGGCACATGCAACAGTAACTAATGATCAAGAAGCATTTATGGTAGCAGAAACGAAGGATGTTGATAACCTCACAAGCCTAGAGGATAATCATGCCCTTGGAGATTATGACAGGGTACCCATCCATGAAGACCTCAATGGCATTGTCGAGCTAGGCCAAGTGAAGACTCTAGCCTAATATGAATTTCTTTAGGGCTCAAATAATAAGCCTAAACATGACTCAAATAAGCTCAGACCTAGCATAGGGCCTTGCTCGATATGAAGCCAGCATGACGAGCCAAGAGTTAGCTCGAGCTTATTTCCAACACTAGTCTTTCTAGTAGTAAAATACATAGGCATGATCATCTTATTGTAGCTAACAATAGAAATTCTTTCCCGGTATGAAATACAGGCACAATGCCTTCCCAAAATTACTTAAGAATTATCACATCAAACCTATATGCATCACATTTTTTCATTCCCTCTCACCATATATGTAAATTCTGCAATAAAAAACACTTATTTCCAATTACAAATTTGTCTAATATTTAATTACATATACCCATCTATTATATTCTAGGCATCAATATAATTATGTAACATCTCATATTTAGATACTTTTTATAGATTCAATAAAGTGATCTCTTTCTGTAACATCCTAAAAATCTTGTAATTTATTGGTAATATTAATGATATTTTTCATTTGAAATGAAAGTTGAAGGGTTTCAATGATGTGTGGGTGTGTTGGCCACTTGATAAATGTAAAAAGAAGAAATTTATGATGTAAATGAGTATATTTTTGGGTGATAATGATTTTGATTTAAGAAATTGAGAGATTTAAGTTTTAATAGGCTTAAATCATAAGAAAATTTGAGTTTGGTTTGAGTTTTGCCATTATTTGATGTTTTTAGTAATTGGAGTCGACTCTAATTGGTGTGGAATCGACTCTGACATGGTTTTGAACTTTTGGCACGCTTTAGAGTCTCCTGCAGAAGGAAAAGTCGACTCTATTGAAAAAATAGAAGGTTAGCATTTCTGCCTCATATTAGAACCGACTCTAATCTCTGCACGAACTCTAATTTTTGTGGGAGCCGACTCTAAATCTATTAGAGCCAACTCTAAGACGATAAATTTCTTGGGTTAAATCTTGAAATTTTATATTTATTCTATTTTAAGTCTGATTTGAGTGCCGTTTGAACCATTTGATTTCTTAAAATCGAGCTCTTCAAGTTGGCAGGGTCCTTTCCTAGAAATATTATATGAAAGCATTGATTTAGATGAAAATAATAATCTAAGCTATAAATGGATTAAAAAAATATATGTTCCAGGGCAAAAATAAAAAAAGGCTTCGATGTCGATTACTAATTGTGCTAAGGGTAATTTGAAAAAGAAAATCTATATTTTTTAAATTTTTTACTAATTACATATGCTTTTTGTAAAAATGAATAAAAAGTTGGATAATAAATACCTGAAAGAATTTGTAGCATCATAAAAAGTAACCAAAAAATCTTCTAAAATTTTACCTTGATGCTAATCAATTTCAGTCAATCTAAATCCTAATCCACGATCATTAATATAAGCACTTAATAAGTTCTTATATGGATATGCATCGTGTATCATGGTATAGGTATTATTCCAATGAATTATTACATCAAGTTTAAATTTTTAAAACATTTACCATGATCTACACATAATTGTTTAAATTCTTGAAGTCTTGACCTTGAAACATAAATAAAAGAAATTATATTTCTAATTTTTGAAATAATCTCTTGAATTATGTTTATGCCAGATTAAGCATAAAGATTTAATATATGACATGCACATCTAATATAAAATAATTATCCATCTAAAATGGGATGCAAAGAGTTATTTAATAATGCAACAGCAAAATTATTATTAGATACATTATCAAAAGTAATTGATATTATTTTATTATTAATATTATATAAGCATGCGGCTTGATAAATAATATTTGAAATTTGTTGTCCCGAATACGAAAAATCAAAGCATGAAAAGCAATAATTCATTTATTTAGTTGCCAATCATTATCAAAATAATAAGCAGTAATAGCAATAAAATCAAATATCAGAAGTTAAAGAAATTCTAGCATTTAAATTTGAGAGACTTTCAGTTAAACCTTGTTTTATTGTTAAAAAGTTTGTCATAGCCACTCTTCTAAAGGTATGGTTACTAGTTCTTCTATAAGCAGGTTGTAGGCCTAATTGAACATATCGTTCAAAATTATAAGATTCAGATAAACTAAAAGGTAATTCATCCTAAACTATCCATCTTACAAGTAATTTCTCTAATTTTTATAGTTATATACAAAATTACCTACAAGTGATCCCTCTTGTATATTAAGGATACATTGCTGATGGAAATCATGCATCCTATAAGTCTCTTGATGTCTTTTTAAATGCCCTATTCCCCAGTACTAGAACAATTGTAAAGTTTTACACATTTTTTATATTTTACTTTATAGACTCCATCAACTATAATTCTATCGAAATCATTCTAAACATCACTAGTCCTCTTACGAGAAGAGGTTTGACATTCACTAATACTGGCTCAAGAGGGAACTTGGAGTTGGGGTTGGGGTTGGGGATTAGTTTCCTCGCCCTTAGAAAAAGGGTGCATGTTAAAATTACTTTCGTTAAAATATATTATATCTTAAATTTTTAATTAATAAAAAAAAAATAAAAACTAACCCATAAGAAGGAATTGAGAAGAGGATCAGAGGTGGAGGCGTGGAGCCAAGATTTGTGAGCTTCCTCTTGTGCTCTCGCCTCTCAACAAGAAGTGACCTTGTAGCACTTGAATACTTGCTAGAGCACTTGCCATTTGCAAGAATACTTGCAAACTAAAAATTAAATTGCTAATCTGCTAGAGCACTTGCTAGAAGAGAGAAATAGTAGTAATAGAGAAGAGTTGGTTTGGTGTGGTAAGAATAAGGGAGAAATGGGCTATTTATAGAAGTTTCAATTTTTTTTTTCAAAAATACCCTTTAATTTAGATGTTATATGGCTATTTGTAAGGGGTAAAATGGTCTTAAATACCCTCTAAACGGCTATAGCCGTTAAAGCCATTTTTAACTGCTATATAGCCATTAGGGGTCGTGTCGGGCCAGGCATGGCCCACCATGGGCCATGCCAGGCCTGGCACGGCTCGGGCCAGGCATGGCCCATGGCCCAAAATGGGCCACGGGCCGTGCCGAGCCTAAATTTTTTTACCGTGCCGTGCCTGCCATGGCCCAGTAATAACTGGGCCGTGCCAAGCACGACACGGCAATTTTAGAGGCACGGTGGGCCTGGGCCGTGCCGTGCTAGGCACGGCCCAGTGCCCACCTCTAGCCCAGCCCATGGTCAATCCATTGTCTAAACATTCTCTGATACTCCACGGTCTTGAGAGGGGCCAGAGCTATGCTATGGGAAAAGTCTTGGCACACCATCTCGATGCAGTATGACCTACATTGGGCGTGATGATTTGCCCATGCATCGGTGATATGGGATCTATGAATGAGCTTCATAGTATGGATCCATGCATGGATAAATTACCGTGCTCGGTGCAAGCTATGTTGCACATGTACTAAAACTTTTCCATGCTCCAACAAGCCCAGGGGAGGCGTTGTCCTCCACGGTATCGAGAGGGGCCAGAGCCATGCTCTGATACTGCCCAACAAGCCCACCCCGTCAACCTCTCCATCTCTCTGCGCTGACCGCCAAACAAGGGCAACATTGGGTCACCCCTGCCCGTACTTGAAGCCAGCCCTCCAGCTCCATCTCTCTCTCTCTCTCTCTCTCTCTCTCTCTCTCTCTCTCTCACTGGATCACCTCCAGTCTCTCTCTTGCAGTTAGCCTCTGTCATTGTCCCTCCTCTCGCCCGCTTACGCCTCCGTAACTATGGCCAAGTGAAAGGATCGACTTCGCCCAGCCGCACGCACCCCTTGTTTCCATGACGAACCGAGACACTTCATGAAGTTCGCTCCCTCCCTCCCTCTCTTCTGTCTCTCTCTCCATCTCTCCCGATCCCCTCTTTCTAGTGGGATCTCTCTTCCTCCCACTATGGCTAGTGGTTGCGTAGAGACGCGGCCAAGTGGAGGCCGAGCGCCCCTCCCCACTCTCCCTCCTCCTCTCTCTCTCCCCCTCCTCTGCCACTCTCCCATCTCTCTCTTCCTAGGTCAGGCACCGTAGAGCAGGTGGCGGGCTCATCCTGTTCACTTCTTCCTCACTTTCCTTACCTCTTTTCCTTTTCCTTTTTATTATTTTATTTCCTCACTTTTGTAAGTGTAGTTTATGTGAAGGATGTGAATAGGATTAGTCCCACATTGAATAACTAGAGAATTGGATACTTATTTATATATATTGGTGGACTCTTTCTCTTGTGGATGAGTTGGGCCTAAATAAGTTGGCCCTATAATATATATTTAAAGTCAAAGATGGGCACTTGGGCATGAAAGTCAATTAAGCTGAATTTTTTTTGCAATTAATTTCTGCGGTTCCTTTTTTTTTTTGAAATAATTTTTGGTTACGCCCAAAAAATGTTCTCTTGAATACAACCATTCACATTCCAACCGTTTTTAATTCTCTATAAAAATAAGGATGTTCTCAACAGAAGATTATTGCTTGCAAACAATAATCTTGGATTTGTTGTATCCTGAAGTATTTTTGTGAATTCCCATTTGCAATATTTAGTGGGGGCAAATAAACACTAAAAGGGCAATCTTTAGTGGGGGCAAATAAACACTAAAAAGAAAGTGTTCATTCAGGCCTCAAATCCAGATTCTCCGTATAGTGATCGTTTTGATGGCACTGATTATACTCGTTGGAAGGATAAGATGATGTTCTTCCTTACTGCTTTGAAGGTTGGATATGTGTTAGATCCGAACTTGCTGATGAAATTAAAGATGTAAAGAAGGAACGTTCAAAATGTCAAGAGGATGAATTGCTATGCCGAGGACACATTCTCAACACCCTTTCAGATCGTCTATATGACTTGTTCACTTCGGTTCAGTCCCCTAGAGAATTTTGGAATGCTTTGGAATTCAAATACAACACCAAAAAACAAGGAGCAGATAAGTTTCTTGCACTATAATTTTTTGAATTCAATATGGTTGATCATATTTCGGTTTTGGATCAAGTGCATGAATTACAAATTCTAGTATCCAAATTGAAAGATCTGAAAGTTGATGTTGGTGAACCATTACAAGTAGGGGCTATAATTGCCAAACTTCCTCCATCTTGGAATGATTATAGGAAGAAGTTGTTGCATTCTTCTGAAAGTTTCACTTTGGAACAATTGCAAAAACATCTCAGAATTGAAGAAGAAACAAGAATTCGAGATGGTAAAAGGCTTGCAGTAGAATCTGATTCCAAAGTGAATTTTGTTGATGTCAACAAGGCTGAGAATAAACTCGGGAACAAATATGGAAATAAGAGGAAGAATCTGAATCAAGTTCAAGCGATTTAAGAAGAATAAGACTTGTTTCTATTGCAAGAAGAAAGGGCACTTCAAAAAGGAGTGCAGATTTTGGAAGAAAATGAAGAATGATCATGGCTCTAGTGGCAAAGTTAATGTGGCTGAAGCACAAGAGAAAGAGTTACAAAATCTTGTTGCTATGGTTTCTGAAATGAAAATTTTAATGGTAACCAAAGTGCATATGGCTTCTGTCTACAACACCAATGATTGGTGGTTTGATTCGGGTGCAACTATTCATATATGCAATGATAAGAATCAATTCAAGAACTATGAAGTTGCTGCTCAAGGACATGAAGTGTTGATGGAAATAATAATGCTGTCAAAGTTCATGGCAAAGGAACCATCAAAATCCATTTTACTTCGGGAAAGAAGTTAACTTAATTAATGTTTTTCATGTACCAGAAATTAGGAAGAATTTAATTTCTGCAAATCTGCTTTGTAGAGGAGGATTCAAGACTGTTTTAGAATCCGACAAACTTATCCT